>ML785410.1:20059-30098 GCA_009831015.1 Picea engelmannii
AAAAAAAAAAATTATTTTCGCTGTTAAGGACATCAAAAGAGAAATAAGCTTCGACAGAGATTCGGTTTCTGTAAAAGGCTATTCAAGGAGTTTAAAACGTAAAAATCAAACAATAACCCTGCAAAACCTACTGTCTCTTCAACGCGGCCAGATTTCGGCTCATTTTAGCGCTGAAATAAAGAATATATTCTGATGAACTTATGACTACAAGAATTAGTCAGTTTTAAGGAGATTTCAAAGGCTAAAAACCCGAAGTCTCTACAAGAGTAGCTGAATAACCAAACCGTGCTTGAATCAGTGCACTTAAAGGTCATTTCAAGCATGAAAGAACACGAACAATTGCAAGAAATTGGGTGCAATTCCATTCCATGCTAACCCTCTTAGCACCAAGAAATCACCGCGAACGGGAACCCCATTGTCACTAAGGAATCACTAAGCATGATTTGGGCACTTTCTATTTCCATAAACCATAGCTCTCGTTGATGGAAAACTTTGATAAAAAAAATTAATCTAGGAATTGAAATGCTTTTGCAAAAATGAAAACACCCCACACCTTGCGAGAAAGAAAATCAGACTTAGCAAATTAAAAATGCTTGAATTGAAATTCTCAAATAAAAGAGAATTAAATTTCCCAATGTTGTGTTCTCATGGAGTGAGCTCTGCCTCCAAGAACAGGGAAACAAACTTAAACTAGAGTAGAATAAACTAAACCAAATCACACACCACCAAGAAACTATGAAAACTACAATTCGTATTGAAGAAAGATCTTGAGAAATTTTATTCTATGTCATCATAATTTGGACTTGTGCTACAAGAGTCCTTACTACAAACTCTTTTTCCTTTCATCATTAATTATGGACGAGTTGTTGCGATCATGGGGGAATAAAAACAACTATAGTGGGATTTTGACCATCGTTCATTACAATAATGTCAGAGACAGAGCATCCATAAAATTTTCCAACATTGTCTTCAGTAGCATATCAAGGGATCATGTTGGGTCTTCGTTAAGATCTAATATACTCAACACTAAAGCAAGGAGATTGGGGTTTGGGATGATACTTCTTTCTAGTGATGAAAATGTCTAAGCAGAGAATAAAAAACTTAGACTATGGGATAGGCATGACATATTTGCAACACTACACTCCCTTTCATCGTAGTTTTCATAAATCAGAGGCCCATCCAATTGTAAAGTATAGGTTTCATGCCTTCCTTTCTCAAACTTCAATGGTAACTTTGGGCTGCAATTATGAATGGACACAATCTCATCACCCTCACCTCCAATGTAGACAGAGTCAACGTTATCAAAACCCACCTCCTTTTGGTCATTTTTCAAATAGGAATATTCAATAGTTGCATCAGGGGTTTTATGTTAAAAAAGAAACAAAGGAACATGCCTTTTGTTTGTGCTTCATAAAGTAATTTCATTTTTTGATCAAACCTATACTCTTCTTCATGTATCAAGGCAACATATCGATCAATCATATTAAGAGTCCTTAACCCTCTATCTCCAAGGTGAATACCCATAGTGTCAAGGGAAGAGATATCACCTTTATCTTTTGTATTATGGAGGGGGAAATGATCAAAGTTCATGTATTTTAAGAAACATAAGCTCATATCCTTGTTGATTTCCATAGAGAAAAACAGAATAACCCTTCCACAAGATATAGAGACATTGCCATGTATACCTCCTTGTGGAGCTATGTTTTTACTACTTGAAGAATAACCATATTTTGCTCCATCTAAAATTTTGCTAAGTGTCTTTAAGATATTTTATATACCTTCAATCAATTGACACGGTCTATTTGCTTCACAAAAATATACCCACAAAAAAGTTTATATACCCACGGTCTATAAACTTTATTAGTATGGGTAAGAACTTTGAAATGATTGTTCTTGAAATGCACTTTTCTTGTTTCTAACTACAAGCACTAGCATCTTAGTGGGGCATTTCAAACATAATAGCATCATGTGCTTCTCTTTTCTCTTTCTCCTGAATGAGGATAAGCTATCCAATAATAAGTTAGAAATCGAACTTAAATAACATTAAATGTGGAAAAATCAAAGGAAAGACAAATATTAATACAAATATGTGTGTTGAGGTGGTGATTTATGCAATTTTCAATTGCAAGGCATGGCAATGAACATATAACCTTTAAAATTAATTAACAAGAAAAACATTGTGGAACAAATCCATCATATGTGTTGATAACAAGGGTGCAAGTTGACAATGTTTCTATATGTTTTCTATTGGACTAGGAACACTTGTGCATTTGATATTATCAACCAGCGTTTCCAATGTACTTGTGAGATGTCCTACACTATATGTACTTGAGCTACAATTTTTTGACTTGTATTAGTTTATCTATTATGCTTCTACATGGAAAAAAAATTGCATCACTACACTACAAAAGTCCAAAGTTAGCTCAATCACTCTTGGAAATGATCATGTACTTGAGCATTGATCATGCTAACCCTCTAAGCACCAAGAAATCACCACAAACGGGAACCCCATTGTCACTAAGGAAACACTAAGCATGATTTGGGCACTTTCTATTTCCATAAACCATAGCTCTCGATGATGGAAAACTTTGATAAAAAAAACTAATCTAGGAATTGAAATGCTTTTGCAAAAATGAAAACACACCACACCTTGCGAGAAAGAAAATCAGACTTAGCAAATTAAAAATGCTTGAATTGAAATTCTCAAATAAAAGAGAATTAAATTTCCCAATGTTGTGTTCTCATGGAGTGAGCTCTGCCTCCAAGAACAGGGAAACAAACTTAAACTAGAGTAGAATAAACTAAACCAAATCACACACCACCAAGAAACTATGAAAACTACAATTCGTATTGAAGAAAGATCTTGAGAAATTTTATTCTATGTCGTCATAATTTGGACTTGTGCTACAAGAGTCCTTACTACAAACTCTTTTTCCTTTCATCATTAATTATGGACGATTTGTTGCGATCATGGGGGAATAAAAACAACTATAGTGGGATTTTGACCATCGTTCATTACAATAATGTCAGAGACAGAGCATCCATAAAATTTTCAAACATTGTCTTCAGTAGCATATCAAGGGATCATGTTGGGTCTTCATTAAGATCTAATATACTCAACACTAAAGCAAGGGGATTGGGGTTTGGGATGATACTTCTTTCTAGTGATGAAAATGTCTAAGAAGAGAATAAAAAGCTTAGACTATGAGATAGGCATGACATATTTGCAACACTAACTCCCTTTCATCATAGTTTTCATAAATCAGAGGCCCATCCAATTGTAAAGTATAGGTTTCATGCCTTCCTTTCTTAAACTTCAATGGTAACTTTGGGCTGCAATTATGAATGGACACGATCTTATCACCCTCACCTCCAATGTAGACAGAGTCAACGTTATCAAAACCCACCTCCTTTTGGTCATTTTTCAAATAGGAATATTCAATAGTTGCATCAGGGGTTTTATCTTAAAAAAGAAACAAAGGAACATGCCTTTTGTTTGTGCTTCATAAAGTAATTTCATTTTTTGATCAAACCTATACTCTTCTTCATGTATTGATCTGAAAATAGAAGGCTGACTTGTTATGCTATGCAAGCACCCTCTACTTCATTAAAATAAACTTTACAGGACCTTGCTTCATGTGTTAAAATATGCAAGATAAACTTATGTGTTAAGTTTATGAATCTTCTTGTAAATGCTTATGTGTGAGGATATGTTCTTTTAGATGGTTAAATATGTACTTTAAATAAATACACAGCAACACAAATTGCAGCAAATAAACCATCAAACTCACAACAATCACAATATGATAAAGGAGTTCACCCCCCTCCGGGCTACATCTCCTTGAGCCTCCATAATGGACTTGGCTCTCTGGGATTAATTAGTCAAAAGTTATTTTACAATCTACTGCTCAACTCCAATGGAAAAACAGACTGTACCATTGAGATCATAACACATAAAAACCCCAAAAATGACTAATAGAACTCTGAAAACGGATCATGGCTCATCCGGGCATGACCTCTTCTACATGTGGCCATAAGCTTCCCTGAGCTTCTCTTTGGCAAAAACACCCGTAAAAGTCCCCAACAGCCTCTGAAACCTATCCCAATGTGTTCAGAGCATATCAATTAGCCAAAAATGATTATTCAATCATAGAAAACAAACATAGGCTCACCAAACCATGTCCTCCATCAATGAGGGCTTCAAACTCCCTGGAGCTTGCTGAAACTTCAATGGTGAAAAACTTGCAGAAGAAGTCTTCAAATGGCCTTGAAAACTGCACCAATGGATCCAGCACATCCAAAAACCCCTAGCTGGGCTTTTATGGCACCTCAATCGGCCAAAAGATGAAGAAGTTAGGCCTCCTCCATTTCCCTCCTTCAAGCTTTCTGAAACTGGTTCGCCAAAATGCACCTCTGTGTGCTTGAACCAAGAACACGCTCCAAAATGCACGTTAAAACCTGGCACCAGGCGCAACCGCGCCAACAGTGCAAACCGTAGAACGGTTAGGGCACCTCCATCCCCTAACCGCCTCGGCACCCGGGCATATGGCCATGTGACCTCGCGCTGGGAAAAATGGTGGTTAAACCGTTTGAAAACCATGCAACTTCCGTTTGGGCCCCACGCCAACACTTAACACACGGGTCTTGGTTTCAAACCCCGCGCCAACACATGGTATATATATATATATATATATAATACATTGCAATGTAATGCATTGCAATACAATGCAATACAATGAAATGCGCGCGCGCCAAAACATTCAGGCTATAAAATATATGGTGGGTCATATGTAATACAACGTGTCCACGGATCGGGGCTAAGCCCCGGCCAGACCCCCCTTTGCATCCAACATTAATCAACGTTAAATATATGTGTTATGGCATAGTAAACAAGGAACAAAGGGCGGTACTTTGGCTAGCGGAGAGTTATGAAGTCATTACATAAAGGGGAGGTCCGGGGGTCGAACCCCACGGCCTCAACACATTTTTATATAACCAAATAAACCAATAATGAGGGGGACACGTGGCGCCCAGGGATTGGGCCACGTGTCCTCATATTACTTGCCACCAACTGGACACGTGTCTCCACCTGATTCGCCAGCAACCAAGCAACTACCACATCATCACCGTATGACCTATACGGTCCTGCCACGTCACCGTATGGACTGTATGAACAGGTACAGTCAGCATCCAAAAATTTTGCATGTTTGCCTTGACGAACAAATCGCGATATCTTCCCCATACGGACTCCGTTTGAGAAAGTAAATATATCGTCGGAATCAGGAAGACGAGACAGAAGCAATGGCACCGTTTTCGTCGCCTTCCAAACACTTTGAAATTTGAGCAAAATTTTGCCCCCTGGTCCAGATTTTGATCATGTATCAAGGTAGCATATCGATCAATCATATTAAGAGTGCTTAACCCTCTATCTCCAAGGTGAATACCCATAAGCTCATAAGTATTATGGAGGGGGAAATGATCAAAGTTCATGTATTTTAAGAAACATAAGCTCATATCCTTGTTGATTTCCATAGAGAAAAACAGAATAACCCTTCCACAAGATACATAGACATTGCCATGTATACCTCCTTGTGGAGCTATGTTTTTACTACTTGAAGAATAACCATATTTTGCTCCATCTAAAATTCTGCTAAGTGTCTTTAAGATATTTTATATACCTTCAATCAATTGACATGGTCTATTTGCTTCACAAAAATATACCCACAAAGAAAATGGATGAAATTGTACCTCAAACTTTGCATAGTTTATCATAAAATCATAGCACTTAGCTTCACTTTCTATGTTACTGATGTTATTTGTTGCTCTTTGTAAATGTATGATTAATGGAATACTTCTCTTACTCCATTCTTCACAACTCAACAAATTGAGATTCATGTCCTTTCTATTATCATCAAGTATGTACTCTTCACAATTAATTTCCAACCCTTTATGGTTTTAATCTATGATTGGATACATACCTAAGATTCATAATTGTTTTGCAATGGAAGATCTGAAATAGTACCATTCTGAGTGTCATGGTCGTTGTTACACCTATTTCCTACCAAGTTGTATTTATTTGATCTCTATGGTTTCTTGTATTTAAACTCTCATTAGGCATATGATGGAGTTGAAAGGAAAAGTTCATGGCGAAGGCATCCCCAACTTGACTCTTAAGCATATTAACCTGAACATCAAGTCCCATCACAGGCATAGGGTGAAACTCAAAAAGGAACATTGAAAATTTCAGCAAGCTTTGATAACCTTTTTCCAACTAACTCTAATTCTCTACCTTGAGCATAATTTCAAAATAAATTATGTACACTCCATCTTCATCATTGAATGATTCTGCAATGGCACCATTTGTAGTCATATACCCAAATTTAAAATAAGGACAAACTTCAAAGATAATTTTCATATATGTCATCACTTTCAGACACCAATAGTGTTGTCTTTAGTTCCTACAACATATATTTCAAATATTTTTCTTGCTCAGTGCCATTGTATCCACTTTCATCCGAGCTTCCACTAGATAAACGACTTTGAATTGATGGAGAACTGTAAAATGAATGTCCATTAGAATATGGCAAAGCTTCATGAGTTGATTTTTGACTTTGTGGAGAATAATTATCATGCAAAGGGGAAATTTGGACCAAGCCATCACTCATATGATGATTGATTCTAATATTTCCATAGAGCTACCAAACAAATACTTCTCAATTGATCTGCAAATTATCACTTATTTTATGTCTCCACTTTTATACATTTCATGTTTCTATTTTTTGTCAAGGTCATATCAATGTAGGCACAAATATACATTCCCCCTGATGATGTGTTCTATTTCAATCAAATAGACTCTAGAAAACAATAGAAAAAAATTCCCATTCCCAAAGCGCTCCATGGAAGAATTGCAAAGGTGAGTATTGTCTTCAAATATGAAATTGGGTGAAGCAGATGCTTATAATATACAACCTGTAACTCTATACGGAAAGTGAAATATTGACAATGAGCCCGATGAGCATGTCTCCCTACATGAATTGTATCAGATGTAATGACCTCAAGCTCCTCACCGGGATTCTATTTACCAATCAACTGTTGGACATGAGTATAACTATGCTCTATGAAATACATTATCCCTCAAACCCTGCTATAGAGGATCCTTACCGCGTCAAATAAAAAACTCTCGTATTCAAAGTAATTACTAGTACAAGGAAAACACCTTGTACTGGAGGATTATAGTATTACAAGATTTCAATTTTTTTTTCAAAAAAAGCCCCACTATTCCAAGCAGAGGTTTTAACGGATGTTCCATATAACTAATTTTTTTGCATGGGAAGAGATTATAGTGGAGGTTTTTTTGTCGGTTCTTATATTCATAAACAAGCGCACCGGTGCGTTCTTAAGTAACATGCATCAATGCACACAACCAAGCACAAAGCACTGGTGCTTTTAAAATTATTATGCACCGGTTATGTATTTTATGTTTTATGGAACATTGATGCTTTTAGTGTTAGTGTATGCACCAATATGTGTTGCTTTTATATGCAGCATTGGTTCTCTTATAAATATTTTTTTTTTGTACTGGGGGAATCAGCAACTGGCGGTTCTCGTACTTGTGTGACACGGGGTAGATCCCCGTCGGCTACCACTATAACCCCAGGTGCAACCACCCATCCCGCAAGAATGGCACATGAGTAAATCTGGGTGAGAATCGAACATGAGACTTCATTTTACAAATTTCCTTCCATTTACACGGCACTTGCCAATCCGTCTACACCCATGCGAGCATGCTCTTATAAATATTACGCACTAGGTCATTCCTTTTTTTTTTGGCACATCGATGCTCTTATAGTTAGTCACACCAGTGCATGTACATGGAACTCATCCATTGTCAATTTATCTATATCCTTAATTTCCTCAATAATAGATATCTTGGGATTAAATCTTGAGGGAAGTGACCTAAGCATTTTCGATAAAATAATATCTTCTTTAACATCTTATCCTAATCCTTTGATGGAGTTGACAACCTCATCCACACGAACAAGATAACCTGTAATATTCTCTTATTCATCCATCTTGAGAGTCTCAAATTATCCTTTATAGATTTTTAACTTTTCTCTCTTAGCCTTATCATCTCCTTCATAATTTCCACATCTCTTTAGTTGAGGCACAACGCATGACTTTGGTGTATACTAATTTTGTTAATCTGTAAAGAAAATAATTTTTTGCCCTAGAATTATTTTTATTGAGACTGATTTTAGTCATGTTAGTTGGGGGAGTGCCCGGATCTTTGTCACTGTTTACTACTGAATCCCACACATCATATCCAAGTGACATTAAAAATGCTTGCATTCTTATTTTCCAGAAGACATATTCTCATCCATCAAATTTTGGGGCTTTGTTTGTGGAGAACCCTTCCTTTCCCTCCATTGTGAGGATTCACCTTCCAGCGGTTAGGTTGTTCCTGAAGGAACCCACTCTGATACCAATTGTTGAAATACTAAGAGGGGGGTGAATTAGTATTACACAATAATTTTTACCACAACTTTATTTTTAATCAAAATATGTTTATTTACTAGTATTCAATGATAAACAGTTAAACCATACAATTCACAATACACAAAGGTTTATCATGGAAATCCAAATGGGAGAAAACCACAAAACTATACTTAAAAAAAATTGTAAGCACCAAATTACAACAGACACTAATTTGCAATAATCTTTGCAAGCACCAACCTGCACGGGAAACCAATTCCCGTGTGGAGCACCAACTCATCCAATGGGCACCAACCCACAAAATTATTGTTCACGGGAATTAACCTATAGCAGACACCATTCTCCTTCCTTGCTCCACCCTGCCACTTTGAAAAGTTTGCAGTTCATAGTTTTCCTCATAAAACCTCTCCAACATGCTTCATCCTTTGTGTCATCGAGCCTCAGATCATCTTCATTGCTTCCATGGTTTAGTGTGAACCTCAGAGCCTCACTTCTTCACCACACACCAAAATATGATTTGAGCATATTTATTTATAGACTCCATGTTATCCTAGCTATGCCCACATACCCATAATTATGTTCATGAAGTCAGTTCTGGGTCCATCAATTCCTCAAATCAGGTTGCAAGACCCTCCATGAAATATGGTCTTTGTTCCTTATGTTGCATGAAATCTAGTTCACTAGTCCTCGGTACTCAGTCATCATCCGATATAGATCTCTATTCATTCTCCTCCATTGATTTGCATTTTCATCCAATGGCATTGTCAAAGTACCAAGGCACTCAATGTTAGGTAGCTAGAGAGGTAGTGGGGAGGGGGGGCATAGGGACCATAGTTATAATAGTGGAGGCCATCCAATGTAAGGTGGACTAGGTCCACTATAGTATTAAATAAGACCCACTATGGTAGTTAGATATAATAGATGTAAGAGGACTTCTTAGAATGTTCTACTTCTAGAAGGTTCCTCCTCTAGAATGTTCTTAGGTGGTTGGTAGCACTATATAAATGGGTTCAAGCAATGTAATGTGATATGAAGATAAGTATTGTATTGTGAGTGGTATCCCAATAGGAGGATTCCCCCTCGAAGAGGCAAGTGAACAGGAGAGGATCCCTTCCATAATAGGATCCATTGTATGGTGTTTCCCTACCTCAAGGGTTTGATATAATAAAGTGGTGGTTTTCTATATTTTTTCATATATATTGTGTGGTGATTGTATTCAGATATCTTGTGTGGTAATTGTTTCATATAACAAGTGGTATCAGAGCACTTTCCTTGGTAGGAAGTGTGCGAAAATATTTTTATTTTTGCATATTTTTTTCGGAAAAGAAAAAAGAGGGCCACGACATTCCGGAATTTTTTTGTATATTTTCGTGCAAAATTTGCAGAGACAGGTTGTATACCTGAGTTCCTCTCAGAAAAACACCCAAGTTAAAAAAAAAAATCGTCCACCACGAAGTTCGGGAAGTCAAGATATAGACAATTTAAAATCTGCAATTTTTAGGGTTTTTTCCACGACGATGACACTTTTTTTTTTTTTTTTTGTCAT
>ML785410.1:30170-81906 GCA_009831015.1 Picea engelmannii
TGAATTCCTCTTACAATTTCACCCAATTAAAAAAAAAAAAAAATCTTCTGAATCGGAGTTACGGAAGTGAATATATCGCTGATTGAAAATCAACTATTTTTGGGGGTTTTTCGTGACGATGACAGGACTGCAAAGTTCATAACTTTTCATAGGGTGCTCATATTGCTACCGGATCAGTGTCATTGGATAAATCATTTTAAGAGTTTTATTTTGGTATATTATATGTGGTGTTTCTAATGGATATGCACTCTCAACTCAGGGAAATTCTACACATGATTGAAGCATTCAAAGCCAATATGCATGACCACCTGCAAGGCATCAAGGCTAGTCTACAAGACCACAGAGATAGTTATCACAATAGTCCATGGTCATTGGATCTCCTACAAGAGAGATATCTTATGGCATACAGCAGGGATGGATATAATCAAGAAGTATATGCTTGGTATGATTTTGAGGCCGATTGTAATGCTTGGTATATGAATAGTTCTCATTTTTGGGATGACAACCACTTTCATATTTTATTTGATGACCCTACTCCACATTTTGTAAAGAATATCAATGTGACAAATCCAAAGCCAGTTATGATTACTAGTGACCAACCTACATATTCTACAATGGTATTGTTCCTTCCAGATTCAACTTTGACCCTTTCCCACTACGTGGATGGATATTCTTATTTGGATCCACATGATAGGTGTTAATATTGGGAGCATCATTTCCAGTTGGTTATTGGGTTCCGATATATTCCGCGTGGAGTTCGCATGAGCACTTGGACATGGAACCCTGGTTTAAATTGTAACAAGTAATAATAATGAAATTTATTTTAAGAATCATATGATTCAATGTTGATAAATTCAATAAATTATTTTCTACATACTATCATGAAATAGATGGTAAACGAAAATGCAGAGGAGAGAGAAAAACTACATTTAAAAAAAAACAATCTCACTTTGGTAAAATAATAATGAAATTTGTTTCAAGAAAAATAATTATAACACATTATTAAAAATTTACATAACACTTATTTAAAAAGTGGGAACAAAACTTTTATCTTTGCACAATGTGTCATTTTTTTTAAATTTTTGATAGCAATTCATTTCAATATTTGAAACAAATTTATTAATTCATTTATTTAGGGTAATATATTATCATGATGAGTAATGAAGAGATTATTTAGAATAATATATTATCATCATAACTAAGACATGATTAATTGCTTTGCAGCTATTACTCTTATTAAGTATTTAATTTACATTATAACTCTTAAAATTACTTAAATATAATTTTTTAATCCTTAAAAAAATCTAGGTTACTCCTCATAAACTTATTCTTATATTTAGTGTGGTCCCGAGGCACTCCCCGGTTTTATGAGTTTATATGCTTGAATTTGGGTTATAAACAATGTGGTATAAACCTTGGATGATGATGAGCTTGACTCTAAGTACCAAGCATTATAATAGTTTGAAAGAGAGATCTTAAATAGTGAGGAAATCAAGGCATGCAATTAACATTCATGCATTTATTTGGTCAGATTTTTATCTAAGGCCTTCTCATCAGAGTCTCTTCTTTCTGCATGAGGTTTTGATTGCTTTGGATCCAATGGTGATCATTGGTTTGATCTTATTTGAGTCTTTTTTTCTTCTCGATTATGTTTGAATCAATCACCAAAGAGTTATAAGACAATGGAACAGATGAGCAACAGGAACAAGAGGATTTAGAGGAAGATGAGAGAATGAAAATATCACATCCAAAGACCCCATCAAGGTATGTTAAAAAAAATCATCCAAAAGTCAGATTCTTGGAAACAAGGAAGCAAGTGATTCTTGGAAACAAGGAAGCAAGTGTACAGATTTAATTTTTCAAGAGGATTCCAAATATGCGATCAGAATTGACATGCTAACCCTGCTCCACCTGCTAGGATTTTTATATATTTCAACTTATGCATTTTTACCATCTTTTACATCATGCAACTTATTCTATAAACTAAGTGCATCTTTATTTGTTTCATATGTCTTTATAATTGTTCCATATAAATTGTGGGAGAATCAAGTTGAGGGCTTCAAAATATGGAGTTCAATTTCAGTTACTATATTCTTGTTAATTGAATATAAAATATATGTACATTTTTCAAAGATAAATATTTATTAACTTTAATTTATTTTTTTTCAAAAGTTAATATTAACTTCTTAAATAGTGAGTAATAAAGAAATTATTCCTAAATAATTTATTAGAAGTTAAATTCCTTATGAAATCACTAATAAATCCACATAAATATTCATGTAATTGTTCATTTTAACTTTCTATTCTCAAATCACTCAATTCTAAATTGTTATTGATTTTACATATTTTTAAATATTTCATTGCAACATAATATTATGATGAAATACCTTCAAATTTTAAATATATAATAACAATAAAACCCTCTACATTAAACAAGATAACACACATAAAACCTAATTAAATGTGAATTTTATGAGGTAATGCCTAACTCCAAATCATGTGTATTTTATGATTGAGACTTTTGTAGTGATAGTTTTCTTTATGTTAATTCAAAATATCCATAATATAGTTTAAAATATCAAACCTAATTAAATGTGAATTTTATAAGGTAATGCCTAACTCCAAATCATGTGTATTTTATGATTGAGACTTTTGTAGTGATAGTTTTCTTTATGTTAATTCAAAATATCCATAATATAGTTTAAAATATCAAAATATCCATAGTATATGTATCTTATCTTATAACTCCTCCTTA
Organism: Picea engelmannii; assembly: GCA_009831015.1. Taxonomy (NCBI): domain Eukaryota; kingdom Viridiplantae; phylum Streptophyta; class Pinopsida; order Pinales; family Pinaceae; genus Picea; species Picea engelmannii. The sequence goes on from ML785410.1 coordinate 32,926, forward strand.
CATCAACACTATAATATATGTATATTATCTTATAACTCCTTCTTACATCAACACTATAGTGAAATCCTCCTTGTATATACATATATATGCAAATATAATTTAGTCCTTCTCCATATCAAGCACCCTAAGGATTGGAACACTAAGCAATCATTGCTTCAACTTTGCAATGCAATGTCTTCATCGTTGATCACATCTCGTAAACAATGAATTTCCTTCTCAAATAATTTACATGTTCTCCCTCATTATTTGTGTAAATAAGAAAATTTTATAGGAATACAAACTAAACCATATACACCATCATCTCTTTCTTAATATTTTCTACAAGGTATCTAATTTGAGATGTTTAATTATAATATCCAATGACGATTAAGATCAATTTGTTTACTTGATATAATATGTATGTGTTTACTTGATATAATATGTATGGTATGTCAGAAGTAATAATTATTATTGCAATAGACAAAGTGTCTAATTTACTTATAAATGAGTTCAACATATTATTTGTGGCAATTAAACTTGGGTGGGGAGGATAACAATCATTCTTCCTAACCACTTGAACTAAACTCAATTGACAAATAACCAAATATATTTGAAAAAAAAGTGCTATATAATACATAAGTACATAAATTATTAAATATCACTTGAGAAAAAACAAGTACTATATTATTATATAGTGCATAAACTATTGAATAACATTGTTTCATGAGATATTGCGTTGTGGTATCATTCATGATGTATGGGTTGACGTAATTCCTAAGTTGTTATATTTATGATTATATCTAATACTTACATAATTTTAAAATTCTTTCAATTTAAACATATGTGTAAGTAGAGCATTTCTTTCTTTATGGCCTTCGCAAATTTGAAAATGGAAATAGGATGCTTAATGCATAATAATTAATATACAATAATAAATAAATGATGCATTACTATTAAAGCATGTTTGTTTAAGTAATACAAAAAATTCAATACTATTATCTAATACAATAAAAATAGAAGATAATATAAAAAAAATTGTCAAACAAAAAAACTCAATTTAATGGAAATTTGATAGAATGTTGTTCAAAACCACTTTAAAATGATATACTATTAAAATGAAAATTTTAAATTCGATAAATTTCCCACCATTGCATTCCATTAAGGTGCTTTTCATGCCCCCATGAGTCATTCCCAAATCCAACTTTGGCATCTTGTGGACGTGTGGCACCACGACGGTTCTCACTTGCCAGTTTGGCTCAACCAAGGATACTTTACCTGGTCTATGCCTTTTCACCTAGAGCATACCCATTCTCTATTCTAGTCTACAGATGAGTCACACTCTTACTCTATGCAACTCACTTATATACTTAGACATTTGTTAAAATTATTTAACATTTAGTCATTTTGACATACAACAGAAAACATGCAAATAGAAGAGACACGGATATAGTGAGGGAAACACCAATGATGCCTAATACCCAAATTTGTTTATTATATTTTGAAACAAAAAAAATGCATTATAAAGAGGGCACCATTTTCCTAGTTACATAGATGGGCAGAGTCTCGCGACTTTGCCTCATACACCAAAATTGTCCAGACTTGCAGATTTGTCACACCAAGACTTCCTTCATTGCTCCTCCTTACGTCAGCCTGTGGTGCACCCCACTTGTGTGCCTAGCCTCAAAATACTTCATGTATATTTCCTCCACACTTCATTGTGACTTTGGTTTTGCATCTTGTGCTCTTATATGGACTCTAAGGGTCATTAATGCAAAATGTCTCATCCTTTGGTTGTGTCATGCCCCTTCGCGAATCATCACACTCAATCGAACCAGCATGCCCCTTCATGGACCCAACACGCCCAAACGAGCTTCTCCACCCATCAATTCTCACATCTCTTGGACTGGCACACCCCATCCTTGGGTGCATGCCCCTTGCCTTATGCTCTTCCTTGTGTCGATTGTCATGACTCATTATGGGTGTGTTTATGGGGTCATCTAACCTCTCTGGTGCGCCCATGCTTCCAAGGGAAGACGACTCCACTCCTTGGGCGTGCTCCCAATTTTCCCTGCCCTTGCCCAAATGCAACCCAAGTCTCTAACATTTGTCGTAATGGAAGAAGGGTGTGTGCCCCCTTGGGCTTGCACGTCACCATCGTGCCCCGAGGTGCTCATTCCCATGCCCATAAGACAATTTATTTCCCAATTGATCACTTCCTCCTTGTGCTCTTTGTCCACCCCATCACCAAATTTTCCCAAGGAGTGCACATTCGGTGGGTGTCATGGAAGGACTTACAATGCCTACAATAATTACAGTTTCAAGGGAAATGAACCCTTGAAATCAAACCAAGTTGCGTCCATGGGAACTTGAAAAACAAAATTTGTAAAATCTATGGATGGAACACCCCTATCGAAACTCTGAGTCGTATAACGCACACCTTGGAATTTAATCTAGCTCAAAATTGGAAATATTTCTCATACCTGGGCATACCGATAGCTCTAAAATCTCAAAAGAAAGGGGCACTAAGCCCCCACAATGCAAAAAGTATTGAAGAAAATTGACGCTAGGGAAAATAGATGGTTCAATCATCGGACATTAGTGCTAATCAATGGCAGTTGGACTACTTCAACATGGTGGCTTTCATTTCTCAATGGGACCTTGGTTCTCTAGTATACTTCAACACTATGGTCCACACTTATCCATGGGACCCTGGTATATGGTTGTACATCAAGCATTGTGGACAACGCTTTCATAAGGGGGATGGAATGTTAGGTAGCTAGAGAGGTAGTGCGGGGGCCTAGAGGGCCCATAGTGATAATAGTGGAGGCCATTCAATGTAAGGTGGACTAGGTCCACTATAATATTAAATATGGCCCACTATGGTAGTTAGATATAATAAATGTAAGAGGACTTATTAGAAGGTTCTACTTCTATAAGGTTCCTCCTCTAGAATGTTCTTAGGTGGTTGGTAGCACTATATAAAGGGGTTTCAAGAAATGTAATGGGATAGGAGGAAAATTATTGTATTTGGAGCTGAATCTCAATAGGAGGATTCCCCCTCGAAGAGGCAAGTGAACAGGAGAGGATCCCTTCCATAATAGGATCAATTGTATGGTGTTTCCCTACCCCAAGGGTTTTGATATAATAAAGTGGTGGTTTTCTATATTGTTCCATATATCTTGTGTGGTGATTGTATTCATATATCTTTGGTACTATTGTAGTATTTTGTATTCAGGTCTTGGAACATAACACTCAATACACAACAACCATTTGATCACTTTTCGTCTCATCTCATTCATCGATCTGTGATCATATTCATTGGGACCACCAAGCCTATCAGAGTTACCTCTATTAGATTCCTTTCCTATATTCTCTTTCTTTGATTTGATCAGAGGATTCATCTCCACCATTTGTATTCATCACTTAATATCATCATCGTCGACTTCTCTCGATCTTTAGCCCAACGATATATTAGCTCCAATGATATTCTCAGCTCCCATATGTTGGCACTAACTCTTTCATAGGACCAAACACTATGACCTGATGCTTAACGCGTCGACGTTGGTGTTTTCCTCTGAAATCAATTAATACATAACTTCAGTTGTTCTGATCCAACAATATTGGGCTCCATATTAAACCTCTTCTCCAATAGCATGCTACCACAAGTCTTCTCCCATAACCATTTATCTGGACTCCGTTCATTTAATCTCCGTTTTGGGTTAACTTACTCTAACCATTAGTTGTTGGGGTCACTGTCGTTGGCACGTCAATAGTCGTTGGCACGTCAATAAAGGTTGTAGTGGAATATTATTCAATACCCTTTTTTAGAGTACTAATGTTGCTCTGGGTTTCGTCACTCCGGTGATTAGACTTCAAACACTAAACATCCTCTACCGTTGATCATTTACGATTGACGGTCACCAATGGATCGTCCTCCATCGTTGATTTTTCGTAATCAACGGTCACAATTTAACCTACAACCTTGTCTTTGTCAATCAACTTACATGTGTTTTCCATGTGTCACCTTTACAATCATGGATTTCAATTTCCATGTGTCTTTGTCAACCACCACATGTCGTCTTATGAGTCTTCGATCTAACTTACTCTAAATATATCATAGTCGTTGATCGAAACATATGGATAGATCTATCATAAATGAAGGCACAATGGAATATTCTTCGATACCCTCTTTTCAGAGTGGTGAAACTTCCCCAACCTTCTGAATGTTGAATGATAAGCTCTGACACTATTGAAAAGGAATATTCTTCGATACTTTTTCTTCAAAGTGTAAATTACTTTGTCAGCATTCCTCCTCCTATAGTTATGGCTCTGATAGACCAACGATTCATATCAATTAAGAGTTTCCTTCATCATTTCACTTCCTGTCACTTTTGTATGTGGCCAAGTCTGATTATGACACATGGTCTAGTCACTAGGTTACACTTGCATTCTTTAGTGGCACTGTATGACGTATGACACATGGCATATGATGTAACATTTATTACCTGTAACTTCTTTATTTCATGTGTCCTTTACGTGGCCCCTTCTACGGGTGGTTGGTGTCATGGCGATGATGTGGACATAACGTGGCATCTAAGTTGGTTCACAATCATTCAGAGTCCTTCCCATATAATCACTAGTTCATATGTATTCACTATTGATCCGATATATCAACAATCCCTATTGATTCAAAGATTCTTTCATCGAAGTGTCTCAACATGGCCTGAGCTAAATACTTTGAAAATTCAAACTATGAAATCCTTTCACCATCCCATCATATTTTGAATTCAAGATTACTTCTGGCCATGGATCTGGTTAGATTTGGATATAAGATTTAATCTTAGTTGTCCATTATCAACATACAAATGGAAATTTTGGCACTAAAAGTTAACTCCTTTCACACAGTTCAATGTCTCTTCCATTTACATCCAAGCTGAGATCCTTCACTCTTTCATTATAAACTCATCAAAGTCTATTTCCCTTATGCCTATGGGATATTTTCTTTTTCCTTTTCTTCATTATCTTCATGTATGGATCATTGATCTTGTTGAATGATCAATGATCAACAAATCACTTTATATGTTTATAGAGCCTTCGCCATAATTTATTTAGTGCAAGACATAGCTTCCTTTGATTCTTTGCAACCTAGTTGTCGAGCACCCTATCAGATATCTCATCGAAATTTATTCAACACACAAAGATATATGGATGCACATCGACCTTCTTGACTTATTATGTATGGTTTGACTTTGTTTACAGGTTTTGATCCTTGGACTTGTCATCACAGTCTCTCTACCTTCATATTCATAGGGAGTTACTATCAATGACCTCCTTTACTACCTTTAACATCAATGAAAACACAATTTTCAACAATAATATCATCCATAAACACTACAATGATAATCAATTCATCATGATCTATTTTGATGTAGAGATTGTTGTTTGTTGTTCCCTTTTGAAACCGTGTTGTTGCAGGTACTTTTCAAGTCTTGAATACTAGGCGTTGGGAGCTTTCTTTAAGCCATATAGTTATTTCTTCAATTTCCAAACACAGTCTTCATTTTCTGACTATAGGAACCCTTCAGATTGTTCTATGTACACTTCTTCCTATAGATATCCATTCAGGAATGCTGACTTGAAATCCATTTGATATACTTTGAAGTTATTAAAACTCACAAAATTGCAAAAACAATCCTAATGGATTCTAATCTTGCAATAGGTGCAAATGTTTCTTTAAAATCAATGCCTTATACTTGAGCATACCCTTTACAGACCAGTCTTGCTTTATTTCTTACTACTTTTCCATATTTATTCAACTTTTTCTTGAATACCCATTTAGTTCTGATCACATTTTTATCCTTGGGTCTTGGGACAAGCTCCCAAGTATCATTTTTCTCAATCTGATTTAACTCTTCTTCCATAGAATTCACCCAATGATGATCATTATGAGATTCTATAAAGCATTTGGGTTCTACTTGAGACAGTAAAGAGAGATTCATCTACTTAGAGTTGTTTTCCAATTTCCTCCTTGTCTGATTTCTAGCATTTTTGTCACCAAGAATCAAGTTTTTTTGGGTGATTCTTTTGTACAAACCTTGATGGTGTTTGTGTATCTTGGAGTTTTTCTTCTTCTTTCCTTTGTTCTTCATTTTCTTGTTCTTCTTCTTCCTTTTCTTCTTCATTTGTGTGTTCTTCTTCATTTTCTTGTTCTTGTTCTTCATGTTAATCTTCTTCTTCTTTAGTGTACTTGATTTCTTCATCTATTCTTACATTAATACTTTCAACAATATTCTGCATCCTTTTATTGTAACACCGATAGGATTTTCTTTTTGATGGGTATCCAAGAAATATTCCTTCATAGATCCAGAGTCAAATTTTCCTACGTCCTCTTCATCTTGTTTGATGTAACACTTGTTCCCGAAAATTCTGAAGTGTTTGACAGATCTTGGTCTCCCTTTCCATAGTTCATAGGGTGTCTTGTCACTGTTGATTCTAATATGTCTTATATTTAGGATATAGACAACTGTATAAACTGCTTCTCTCTAGAAATTGTCTTATAGGCCTACTTTATTTATCATCATTCTAGCAATTTCTTGTACACATCTGTTTTTCCTTTCAACTACCCCATTTTGTTGAGGATTTCTTACATATTGTCTTTTTATTCCATGTGCTTCACATAATTCCGCAAAATCATTGGATGTAAATTCACCTTCATTGTCTGACCTTAAACATTTGATTTTCATGTATGTCTTGTTCTCAACTAGAGCTTTGGATGCCTTGAATTTGTCAAATGCTTCAGATTTATTTTTGAGCAAAGTAACCCAAGTCATTCTTATATAGTCATCAATGAGTAACATGAAGTACCTTTCTCCCTATAATATTTTATTCCTTGATGGTCCAAACAGATCTACATGTACAAGTTCTGAAGGCTTGAATGTTGCATATTCCTTTTTTTTTAAGTTCACCCTTGATTGTTTTCCATGCTGACATTTCTTGCAAATAGTGGTTCAGGGTTTTATGATTTTTGCCATGTCTTTTACTGCTTGTTTGGTATTAATTTTTACCAGATTTTAAAAGTTCATATCGACCATTCTTTTTTGCCACAACCAACTTTCATTTTTCTGTCCTATAAAGCACTTTTATCCATTGATTTCATTAAGAACATATACATTATTTGAGGTTCTAATTCCTTTTTCTATCAGCTTGCCTGAGTCTGCTGTTTTGATCTCACATTCTCGGGAGTTAAATATGAGATTGTGCCCCTAATCAAACATTTGGATTACAATAAGAATATTATGTTTTATATCTTCAACACACAAAACCTTTTCTATTTTATCTTTTCCATTGTCAAGGTTGAGGGTGCCTTTTCCAACTATCTTTGATCTGCCATTGTCTCCAAAGATAACATTTCCCTCATCTTTCTTCAAGGTGATGAAATTTGTTCTATATCATGTCATATGACTATATAATCCACTATAGATAACCCACTTATCCTTATTTTTCCAAGGACAGAGAGCTTCTTGAACAAACAAGGCATTTTCTTTCTTTTGTTCCCAACTTCTTTTCATTATAGGTGAAATTTTCTTGAGATTACTTTTGCTTTACTTTGCTATATGTCCAAAATTATTGTAGTTATAACATATGAGGTTATAATTCATCAACGAAGAAAATGAATTGAAATTTCTCCTTGATAATCCATGAGTATCCTGATAGTTATTCTTCTTGTAATTTCTTCTTATACTTGTTCTATAGTCTATTGCTTTATGACCAAATTCATTACAAGAATAACAACATACATATAAAGAGTTTTGATACCTAGTTGAGTGATTCCATCTTGATGGAATAGTTTTCCATATTTGGTCTTTGTGACTAAAATTTGTTTCTTGTGGATCATATTGTTCTTCCCTTTTGTGTTGTTCAACTTTGATTGGATTTCTAAGAGTGTCAACATAGTTCTTGGTTCTTTCTTCTCTTGGTCGTTTTGAAGATGTTCATGATTTTTCATTAACAAATTCCTTCATGTTACTGTATCCAAGACCCATTCTGTCAGATGGTGCTCTTTGATGATTTAGGATTTCATCTAAAGCTATAGAACTTCTTGCTAATTTTTCCAACTTCTTTCTCAGGTGGACTATTTTAGATTCAAGAGTGTTGCAGATATCTTCTTTTTCTTTCAGTTGAACCTTTAGAACTTCTTCAATCCTCTTTGCTTCTTCTACTTGAAACTTTAAGATATTTATTGTCTTCTATGTTTCCTTATCATCATATTCCTTCACTTTATATTTTTGTGGTTCCCACTTTTGCTTTCTATTCTTGTCCTTAAGTCTGTAATTTTCTTCTAGGGAACTAATGAGTTTTGCTTCAAGATTTACTTTTGCATCTGTAACAAAATTGTTTTCTTCTATTGAGCATGTATCTTCATCTGTTTGTGTTTCCAGACCCATAAAGAGAATCTCGTCTGCTTCATTGTCACTATCATCTGATGAGTTGTTGTCTTCATTGGTATATAGATTCTTCCTTTGTCTGTAATGATTTTTCTTCTTTTCAACCTTCCTTTTGTTGCTTTTCTTGAAATTAAAATCTTCTTTCACATTGGTATTTTCATAAGGACATTTATGAGCAAAGTGTCCTATTTTTCCACAATTAAAAAATTTGAAAGGGAGTTTACCTTTGTATCTTTTTTTGAGCTTCCTGACAAAGTTTGCTTCTTCCTCATCTAGTTTGTTGTCTGAGCAATCAATTATCTTTCACTATGTCCTCTTTGATGCCTTAAAGGCCTCTTCCTTCCTCGATGTTTTTGGTGGGTTATTGTGTTTTATTCTCATTTCATATGCAATTAGGGATCCATGCAACTCATCCATTTTAAGTATATCTAGATCCTTCATTTCCTCAATAAAAAATATCTTGGGATTAAATCTTGAGGGAAGTGACCTAAGCACCTTCTATACAATGATATCTTCTTCAACATATTCTCCTAATCCTCTTATGGGGTTGACAACCTCATCCACACGAATAAGATAGACTGCAATATTCTCTTCTTCATTCATCTTAAGAGTCTCAAATTGTCCTTTATAGATTTGTAACTTTGCTCTCTTAACTTTATCATATCCTTCATAAATACTTTATAGTTTGTCCCACATCTCTTTAGTTGAGGCACAATGCATTAATTTGGTGTATATTGATTTTTTTAATCCACAAAGAATATCATTTATGGCCCTGGAATTATTGTTACTAAGCCTAATTTCATTCATATCAGTTGGTGGAGTGTCTGGAGCTTTGCAATTGTTTACTATTGAAGCCCACACATCATATTTGAGTGACATCATAAAGGATTGCATTCTTAATTTCCAAAAGACATATTCTGATCCATCAAATCTTGGGGATTTGTTTGTGGAGAACCCTTCCCGTTCCTCCATTATGAGGATTCAGCTTCCAATAGTTAGGTTATTCCTGAAGGAACTTGCTCTGATACTAATTGTTGGAATACTGAGAGGGAGGTGAATCAGTATTACACACAAAATTTACCACAACTTTATTTTTAATCAAAATATTTTATTTACCAGTAGTCAATGATGAATAGTTAATCATGCAATTCACAATATTACATAGAGATTTACCATGGAAACCCAAATCAGAAAAAAGAACAAAAAATTATTTCTAAAATTTGTAAGCGCCAACTTACAACACACACAAATCTACAATAATATTTAGAGGAACCAACCTGTTGGGGACACCAATCCCCTTTCTAAGAACCAACTCATCCAATGGGCACCAACCGACATAATTATTTTTCACATGAACCAACCTATAGGAGACACTAATCCCCTTCATTGCTCCACCCTATGACCCTGAAAAAATTTGTAATTTGTTTTTTGCTTCATAAGACCTCTCCAACATGCTTCATCCTTTGTATCATCAAAACACATATTATATTCATTTCTTCCATGTTTTTGTATGGACCTCAAAGCCTCTATTCTCTTCTACCACATTGCATCTATGTTTTCGTACAGACCTCAAAGCCTCTGTTCTCCTCTACCACTCACCACATTCTTCTACAAAAACAACATGCCAAAATATGATTTGGGAAGCTTTATTTATAGACTTCATGCTCTCCTGGATTTGTCCACATACCTAAATTTATGTTCATGAAGTCGGATCTGGGTCCATTGATTCTTCAAATCGAGCTACAAAACCCTCCATGAGATCTGATTTATGTTCCTTCTATTGCACATAATTTGGTTCACTGGTACTCAACGCTCATCCACTGTCTGATTAAGTCTTCAAGTAGATCTTGAGCATTGATCTGATCTCAAAAATATAAACAATGTCCTTGACATACATAAGTGTAAATGTTTTGAAACTGCATAGAATAGATCTAGCTAGAAACTACTACACACATTTGCAGAGAGAAATTGAGAAAGAAGAAGAAGGAGAGAAAGAATAGAAAGAATAGAAGAATTCTCATTAACCGTAATGAATAATGAATAATTTACACATTATATACTATGGATAAATCAATGAGTGTGCATTGGAGGAGAACCAATGCACCATAGTGGTGGTCTAGAGTGATCTAGACACATACCATCAGTTACGGGAGTGAACTGCCACCTATTTTAGTCTCCCAGGAAGTTACGAGAGTGAACTGCCACCTAGCTGAGTTAACTAGTCAACTAGTCTTCAATGAGCTGAATTAAAAAAGAGTAGTGAGGAGTATATCATGGAATCAAGGGTAATGCGCCAGTATGGTGATGATGCCAAGGCAAGTGCGCATTATCATGGTGATGATCCCAATGTTGCATGGTGACAAAACCAATGCAACATCTAAACTCAACTCAACTATTCAAATTGAAGTGTCAACTGAAAGAGAATATTCTCCAGGTGGAATATTCTCCCCTAAAATATAGGATACTAGATAATGACTAATTATGACTAATAAAAAAGGAAAAACCTTAGGAAAAAGAAATCCTAGGTGTGTGTGAAGTAAATCCAACACCCCCTTGAACATCACTATGGTGAAAATAAAGAATGGGTCTCAGCAACGAGGCCATGTTAGGTACCCAAATACAAAAGATACACTGAAATAAAGTGAGGAAAGAGGGAAAAACTCATGGGAAAACCCCCTTCTCAAGGTACATTGTATGTAAAAATAAGAACTACAATTGCTAGGAAATTGTGTCCTTCACTCCAAAATGAATTCACAAAGAATGGAACTTCTGCTCAATGAAGGTCTTGGTGAAGATGTCTATCGTATGTTCTATTGAAGGACAGAACTGTAAGTCGATGATCCCCTCATGTACTAAGTCCCAGATATAGTGAATGTGGATCTTGATGTGCTTCATCCGCTACCTTTGAACTGGATCTCTGCAGAACTTCAGAGTGCTTTGGTTGTCACACCAGATGACGATCGGACGATGAAACTGAATGCCCAACTCATTGAGAAAATGTTATAGCCACATAGCCTGAATGGTTATGTTAACTACACCTTTGTACTCTTCCTCGGTTGAAGATAGAGCAATGAAATCTTGCTTCTTGCTCGACCAATAGATAGGCCCAGAACCAAGACCGAGTGAGTAACTAGACGTGGACTTATGATCAGTGTTATCACTAGCCCAATCAGAATCAGTAAACCTGATGAGATATAATGTAGATTCGGTTGCATAATGAATCCAAAAGGTGATGGTTCCTTGTATGTATCGAAGGATATGATTTGCAGCCTTTCAATGTAGCTCATGCGGCTCCTGCATGAACCTGAAAACTACACCAACTAGATAGGAGAGGTCTGGTCTGGAGTGTGTGAGATAAAACAAGCTCCCCACTAGCTGTTTGTACAGTGTGTTTTCAACCAGTGGATTCTCCCTGCCATCCTCAAGTTTGACTCCTGATAAGAAAGGAATTGGAGCAGACATGCAGTCTGTCATGTGAAATCTCTCAAGGAGATCTCGTGCATACTTGGCCTCAGACAGCTTGATGCCTGATGCATCCTGATTGATCTCGAGTCCAAGGAAGAAGTGTAGTGGACCCATGTCTATCATAAAAAACCTGTCATGTAGAATCCTCTTGACTGCAACAATCGCTAAAGTTGAGCAACCAGTGATCAAAAAATCATCAACATACATAACTAAGAGTAGAAGTGAATCAATCATCCTGAGCATGTAGACATTTAGGTCTGAATTACAATGTACAAAGTTCAGTGACAACATGTAGGAGTCCATATTTTCATACCATTCCCTTGAAGCCTACTAGAGGCCACAAAGGGACTTCTTCATTTGACATACCAAAGATGAGTCCTGCATAAATTCATGGGGTTGCTCCATGTAGATCTCCTTAGATAGATCACCTGGAGGGAAATGGTTTAGTGGCAGTGAGTGCAACAGGAGGCTCACCGAAATCATATCGTGTCCTCCTAGTATCGGTTGGATCACAAACGAGATCCTTTGCATCCTAAAGAGTAGTCTGTGCCCACTTTGGCCTCTGCTCTGGCTCTGCAACTTCATCTGGATGCTCTAACTTTGCATATGACTGTATTGAATATGAATATGAATCTGAATCATCTGAGTCCTCTGAATCAAAAATCTCATCTGAAGAAGATTCGACATGTGCATGCTCATCATCTCAGACAGGTGGGAGAATGAAGGTGTCTGCATGCATCCGTTGAGGTACATGTGAGACACTTTCCTCTAATTGGATAGTACGCTCAATGATGAGTCAGTCGAAGGAAAGATCAATAAGCCTATATCCCTTCACACCGTTGGGTATCCAAAAAAAATACACTCAGTGCTCTGTGGATCAAGTGGCTTCCTCTTTTTAGAGTGAATCCAAGCCCATGCATGTGAACCGAAAATACGAAAGTGGGTCACTTCCGGTTTGAGGCCGCTTCAAGCCTTGTAGGGGATCTTATCTTTGACAGATCTATGGGGAGATATTTTTTGGATGTATGTTTCACAATTAAGTGCTTCGGCCCATAGTCTCTGTGGTAGTGACTTTGCATGCAACATGCAAGATGCCATCTCCTTTAGAGATCTGTTTTTTCGCTCAACAACTTTGTTTTGTTGTGGAGTATAGGGAACTATGTGTTGCAACTGAATCCCTACCTCATGGAAAAGATTATGGATCTCATGATTTACATACTCTTCCCCATTATCAGTTTAAAGGACTTTGATCTTCTTTCCGGACTGTGTCTCAACCAGGGCTTTGAAATCTTTGAGGTGTTGAAAGACCTCGGATTTTTGCCTGAGAAAGTATATCCATGTAAAATGTGAGAAATCATCAACAAAAATTAGAACAAACCTCACTTTTCTGATCGATGGATGTGGAAAAGGAACCATGAGGTCATTATGGATCAGATCTAATGGTACAGATGCTCCTTGAGACTTTCCTTTGTCAAATTTCTCTTGAGGGTGTTTTCCGAGAACACATCCCTCACATACTCCCTTGGAGAAATGGATGTCTGATAGACCATCAATCAATATTTTCTTTCTAAGTTGTTGCATGTATTTGAAATTAAAATTTCCAAACCTTTCATCCCATATCCTACTACTTTCATCGGCATGAGTAAGCGGTAAAGCATAATCAGGTTCAATGAATTCAAAAAATGTATGAAATCTAGACTGATGATTTACCTCACTGGTAGAAACCCTGGAGTTGGTTTGCATGTCATAGATGTACACAACATTTGGTGTGAATATGACTTTATTTCCAGTGCCAGAATTTTTCATCTGATACACAGAGAGAAGGTTGACAAAAAGTTTGGTAACATGCAACACATTCTCAAAGCTTCCGTTGGTGAGTTCAATCCTTCCTTTTCCAGTGACTTCAACAGAAGTGTTGTCCCGCACCAAAATAGGAGGACCTTTGAATGCATACAATAAAGAATATAGTGCTTTTGAGGCAGCCATGTGATGTGATGCTCTTGAATCTAGGATCCCAACATAGGGAGAGGAGTTGATGGCAATCAATGCATGGATAGAATTGTCTTTCTTGGAATTCTGATCTTCTAGCTTCTTCTTCTTAGCACCCTCAGGGATGAGATATCCAAGGTTTTTTTTATGAAGTATTTGAGTCATTAGATATATATTTTTTTCATGCATGCAGATTCTGGATGGAATCCTTTGTTACAATACGTGCATTTCTCCCCTTTTCTTCCCTTTTCCCCTTTGGATTCAGAGGCATCGGTGAAGGGTTTTGTGTACCCTTCCTTCTACAGATGTGCATGAGATTTCATTTTGTATTTATATTTGTATTTCTGATATTTTTTTCTTCCATCTTGCACAATGAGTGCATGCACTCTTGGGCCTTTGATTGTTCCCATGTTGATGAGCTTGGTTTTCTCTTGTGTCAGGGATTCGATAAATTCCTCAAGAGAAGGAATCTTCCAGGTGGCTTCAAAGGAGAATCTGAAAAAATGGAATGTGGATACGAATACATAGAATTCAGGACCAATTTTGGAGAGAATGGTGAGCACCATTTGTTTCTCCTCCTTCAATTTATCAACCACGCAAGCTTTGAGTTGCGACAGTAAATCCTTGAATTTTGTAAATAAATATTGGATATTGTCGAAGCTTTTTGGATCCAATGTGAGCAGTTCCACCTCCATCATGTGTCCCCTCATATAATTTTGTTTGCAAAATATCCCTTCCAAAGTGGTCCAAGCTTCATTGGGACTCTTACATGAAGATATGAAAAAGGAGATCGGGAGAAATAAGACTGTAAATTGTTCTGAGTGCCTCATCCATGCGATTTAAATACTTGGATTTTTCTATGGCTGATGTTGGTTATGTATTTGTATTCAATATTAACCTGTACAATCCTCTAGTTCAGAGATGTATGGTTATTTTCTCCTTCCACGCAAAGTAGTTGTAATGTGTAAGAATGAATTCTTTTTGGAATTCCATCTTTCCGTTGTCTTCAATATTTTGTACCTTCAAAAAAATTTGGTGTAGATTTTTCTTAGAATTCCATCGGATCTGATACCATGTAAATGTGTTGAACCTTCACATAATAGATTTAGATAGAAAATAATACACACATTTGTAGAGAGAAATTGAGAAAGAATAAGAAGGAGAGAAAGAATAGAAGAATTCTCATTAACCGTAATGAATAATGAATAATTTACACATGATATACTCTGTATAAATCAATGAGTGCACACTAGAGGAGAACCAATGCACCATAGTGGTGGTATAGAGTGATCTGGACACACACCAATAGTTACAAGAGTGAACTGCCACCTAGTCTAGTCTCTCAGGCAGTTATGGGAGTGAACTGCCACCTAACTGAGTTAACTAGTCAACTAGTCTTCAGTTAACTAACTGAATAGAGAGTAGTGAGGAGTATATCATGGAATCAAGGGTAATGCACCAGTATGGTGATGATCCCAAGGCAAGTGCGCATTAGCATGGTGATGATCCTAATGTTTCATGGTGACAAAACCAATGCAACATCTAAACTCAACTCAACTAGTCAAACTCAAGTGTCAACTGAAAGAGAATATTCTCCAGGTGGAATATTCTCCCCTAAAATATAGGAGACTAGATAATGACTAATTATGACTAATAAACAAGGAAAAACCTTAGGAAAAATAAATCCTAGGTTTGTGTGAAGTAACTCCAACAATGAGTCATTCGATCGTCTCTTGATTAGATTGTAACCGTCATATATAACATCCATAACATCTAAACTACCAAGCTATCAGACCCTTTGGACCTCATCACTCAACCAACATTAGATCTAGATCAGATTTGATCTCATCCATCGATCTAGCCTCTTTTATATTGGGACAAAATTTCTAACGATAGTCACGTGTCCACATTCTACGCTACTCTGAATAGATCCTCACCGTCGCTTTTCCTTTTGGTGTAACTTCATTGGACTTTAGTGAAGTGGCTCACTCCGACCAGAGCCTCTCTGATGAACGGTGAAGATTCACTTTTCTCTTCATCCAATGGATCATAATTATTCGTCAACTTCACTTTGATGGATCGTACTATGGCGGATCCAATGGTCCTTGAATATCCAAATAAATGGTATTGATCGCATCGCTCCTTCAACTTGCACGATTGTTATCTTTCGTTCCTCAATCCTTTCGTAAAATGGCTAAGTGGGACCCACGTAGATCTACAGTTATCATCGCATCTTGTTTTCATTCCGACCGCTAGTCCAGATTGCTCCTCAAATTTCCTTCTTCATAGTGCCTCCACTGCATTCAACCAATCTACTTTGACCAATTCTTCTCCAATGGACGGTCCAGATCTCTTGAGATCTCCTTTGATAGATCAATGGTTTCTATTAATTTGGATTTTTGGAGTCCCTATCCAACCTTGCACTCTGATGGATGATCTAGATTGCATCACCCCCTCTCTTTGATCAACAACTATCATTGGTTTTTGGAGTTACCTATGTTAGAGTCCCTCTGCAACCTTGCACTCAAACATTTCAACCATCTCACTCTGATGAATGGCGTAGATATGTTTAAAAGAGTGCAATGAATAGTCAGGATATTCTCCAACCAAACCTTCCAAGGGATCTACGAATTTGTACTTGATGACACATGGATCAATCATTTTGCTACACGTGGAATTGACTTGGAAGCTAAACTCATGCTAACATCATCACAAATTTTGGCTCTTGTTTGTACACCAATATGACTTGGTACTTTGACACATGGTTCTGTATATTGTGTTACACGTGGCTACTCTCATAACTTTCTTACATCATCCTTTCATGTCCTTTTTCTTTCATGGCCTTCTAGGAGTCTTCAATCTAACTTAACAAGAGTCGAATTTTGTCGTCAATTACCTCATCACCGATAGTAGTGTCATTGTTGGCAACTTACTTACCATTATCGATTATCACTACACGATGATACTAGGCCCCACTTTGAAATTTCTGCTATGGTAGAATTCTGCTACATGCCACCTTCCAAATCCGTTGATCTGGCTCACTTCATCGTCAACAATCAAGTCATCATCGACAATTTATTTCATCAGGCTTGGTTGTTTTCATTGGTGATCATGAGACTTCTCACGTCGGTGATAACTCATTGACAATCAAGTGAAGCTTGACTCTCGACGATATAGAAGAATGTCAATTGATCTTGGTTGTTGATCCTGGGAAAGTATTTGTCCCAATCTAATTGTAACTGTCGATTTGTTTAACTTTATCTTCAATTTCCTCATACTCGTCGTTGGCCCTCGAGATTTCCATATGACCATAGATATGACCAGATGCTTAAGGTATCGTTGTTTGTGATCATCTCTTCGTTAGTGTTTATGTGTGGATTGAGTCTCGATGATATAATTGTGACCGTTGATTCTAAGAGGAGTAGCCTCGACCAGATCTTCAGTGTCCGTTCAGTTTACACTGTAGATTGCATTCTATAATTGCCAAATTCAACCAGATTTACACAACAAAAGACCAATTCTTCTTATCGACACCTCTGATTTGGCTCAGATTGGTGTTTCCTCTGTTTTCCTGGTTCAATCCTTGGACCTGTCTTTTACCCAATGCATGGTATCCCCTTTCTTTTGATTTTAGAGACATCTATGGATGTCTACATTTGAAATCAATGACAACACGATTCCAACAATTGGTGCATGTCATGACAAAAAAAAACGACATTAAGTTTTTTATTTCTTTTGAAATAAAAACCTATATTTTATAATTAAATGTCTTAACTTATTTCGGTGCGTTGTATAAAAGTAACACACCATGCATTATAAATTGGTATGCACTAGCAATTTTTTTTAATTTTTAAAATTAAACCCAATATTGTATGGAAAATATGTAAGTAATATGGTGTGATGTTGATTTTAATGCACCCATGAATTAATGTCCTTAAAACACATTGAATAGATATTGCTTAAAACTAAAATAAATCAATTTTTTTTCACAGAATATGTATAATGATATTTGGTGCATATTATTAATTTACACAATAGTGAATTCATCCAAATAAATTGCATCGAATAAAAAACTCCTCTAAAACCTCCAGTCGCCCACCTCTACTACCAACATCCATTGTAGATAGACAAGGGATAATTTTTTTGGGGAGGTTCCCCATAAACCTATTCTAGAAGGTGATTTCATTATAGTGAGAGGATGTTATAAGTAGGGAGAAAGTGATTGAAACTGCTCCAACTCAATTTTTTGTTCATAATTGACGAATTATATAACTAGAGGAGATCAAACATACTCATTTTGACATATATTTCGAGTATGTGATTCAAGTCTTTCTAATTATTTCTAATTTATTATGTGGAGTGTGCTTAGATATTTTTTCTATTTTATTGTAAAACATGCCTTCAATTTCAATAAGAAAAACATGCATCTATATCTTGTCTAATTTATTGTAATTATGTGTGTAGGTATTGTTGTGCACATGGTTCAAAGTCCACACATAAATTCCGAAGTAATAGGATCACATTGAATGCACTTGAAGCAACAAAGAATAAACACAATCTACATCAAAGCATTAAAGTGGGTTTCCAATGCCACTTTATCGTGCATCGACTTTGCATTATACTAGATGATATTCTTATAACATATACCACTTGTAGGCATATTGATAAATATGGTGTTGTGTATCATGGGAATGATGCAAATGGTAGGTCTCTAACTTTCAATTATGCACCAAATTTAATATAGGATATATGAGAAAGTGTGAAATAAATGATTGAAGATGGTTTTAATGTTACAATGATGTGGGACAATTCATATATGATATCAACTACAAATCCAGTGATTTATTCATAAGGATAAGTTGAGATGACCTAATGACAAGACATGATATTTTGAACATGTACAATGATATAAGAAGACAATAATATGTGAAGACCAACATGATCCAACTACTGTGGAATGTTGGTATTGCCAATTCCTAGATTAAAAAAAAGAATAATTCCAAAAACAAGATGTTGTATAAGACATTCCATTTATTATTGGTATACAAACAAGTTTGATGCATTCGATGATAGTGCAACTTTCACACTATTATATCAATGAAATCTACATTTAACACAAACAAATATGGGGTGTGTACACATTTCTCATGAATCTAATTTCTTTTTTAAATGATTTCTTAGATGTAGAGTTTAAATATAATTATGTGTTTCTTTGAATATCTTATCATATATTATTGATGGTTTACGACAAACACCATAATGGTGTCCCAATGGCTTGGGTGATTTCATCATGTAATACAACAACTAATATAAAAAAATGGTTATCAAAATTAATTAGCATTGGAATGAAAGAATTTCTAGATTGGCATGTTCACGCTTTTATCACGGACAATGTTGCAATTGATATTGAAGCATTAAGGTGACATGTTTAAAGTTTTTTATATTTTTTAACTCTCTTTGAAGTAATGTCATTTTATGAATTTAACCAATTCATCAATATTATTATGTGTATGTCATATCCATCATGCATGATTGAAGAATGTTGGAAACAAAGTCAAAGGAAGGGAAAATAAGTCTCAATTTTGCATGCTCTAGGAGAAAGAGTGCACTCATGTAAGGATGATAATTCCATACAAAAATTATTTGCCACATATCTTTGATGAATTCCATGACCAATAATGTTTTTAAAGTATTTCACGACCACTTGGCTAGCCAACAACAAAATTTGTAAGTGTGGTTTTGTACCTTTATGGAGTGACTGTATACTCTATTGGAATTCCTTTGTTTATTACTTTCTCACTAACCCCTATTTTTTCTAGATATGTAGGGAACATTTTATAGAAAATTTCCACATTCCAATCAAGATATAAATAATGCAATGGAATCTTAGAATAGGTATTAAAATAAAGGTATTTTTTTAGTAGAACAATGAATGCCTTATATGGGTTGATTGGATAATTCATGTGTTATTGAGAAGTTAATCTTATTACATTCATATCCAACATGTAAAAGAAGTTAGCATTATACAACCTAGAAATTCTACGCACAACTAATATATGTTTTTAATATATATATATATATATGTATGTTTTATATTATATATTCCTATGTTATTGAGAAAAGTTGAATTTTATTACATTCATATTCAACATGTAAAAGAAGTTGGCATTATACAACCTAGAAATCCCAGGAACAACTAATTGCATGTAAGTGAAAAACAAACCAAATACCAGATGAAGATTAGGTGCGTGAATGAAAAAATAATAATGAATATCAGGTTTGTATCCAAAATAAGAATAATTGTGATACTTGATATAATGTCATGTATATATTATTAGTTTTCACTTATGTAGTTGTGAATGGGCATTGAATGGAAATGCTTGTAAACATGTCTTAGAAGTTATCATGTTGATAGATAACCATGTTTTGGGTGGTGATTTATTACAAAATGTTTATAGGTCTATTAATGAAAGGCTTAGATGTTTAGTTGATTTAAATGAAACAATTGTCTTGAGCCCAAAAATGAAAACAAAGATTTATCATGCTTCAATTCTCATCCAAATCTTAATTTTCCTAATGAAACAAAGATGAATGATGTGGAGTGTTTCTCATATCATGTTTATTTAACAACTAGATAGTGCCATGTTCAAAGCTAATGAAACACAATTTGTTATTTCATTGACTCATTAAGAATTGAGGGCTTTAACCATAACACATACAAGTTTGGAGCAAGCATATGCACTTAAGAACTTGGTTGGAAATGTATGTCTTAAATACAATAATTTTTTTTGCATTAATATAACTCCATCTAATATCACTACCAAGAGGAGACATATTTTTTTTATTTCGCTCAATAAAAAAGACAATATGGTCATGAATTACATTCAAGAAAAGATAAAACACAATTTCAGAGACAAGTTCACACAAAGAAGAAAAGCATAGATGAGAAAATGGAGATTTATTGTGGAAAATAAATAAATGTGGAGCATATATCCAATCTAGTGAAACAATCTATTCAATACATTATAGGTATTTCAATTTTATATTATATTTTGATTTACATAAATTATGGTGTATTATTGGCCCTAGTATAATAGTCTAACTATTTGATTCATTACTATTGTTGTTGAAAAATCCACATCTGATGGTGTCCAAAGTTGCCAACTTTGGCTATTTCATAATAATATTGTTGAGGATAGCTCATTGTTGGTTGATAGTTTAACTAGAGAAGCAACAAAAAAATATGCCTTCAACCCATTGGAACATTGCATGCCATCAAACATAGGTGTTGCAATTCATTTCTAATACAACTATTTTCTTTAACTGGACATGATTTCATAGTGAAAATATTTTCTTGATTGTTCTCACAGTCAAGGAATCTATTGTTCACAATGAAATATGTTAGCAACTTCTAGCATTTTTTGATAAGTTTGTCAAGTGTAGTGAATTATTTTTCGAAGGTTCAACTATAGCAACAATTAAGCCACTTCACGGACAATCAAATTATGAAATAGGGATTTATATGAATGATCTAAGAATACCAACTAGATTAGAGACACCAACATTCTAGTTAATCCCAGACTTCAATATAAGACATTTTCTAAAATATGAAAAGCTAGTATCAAAGATGTATCTTTTGTAATTCTCAGTCCCATTGGTATTATAATGTCTACGTGGAAGTAAATACAGGATTAGATAGCATAATTGTTTTTTCTAACATGGATTTTATTATGTCGATCCATAAGGGTGAAATTACTATTTGTATGCATGCTATTAGTGTGAAAATATTCCTTGTGTTGCTTGATAAAATAGTAAATATAATAAACAAGATTGTGAGGCATCAATTAAAATATACTTAGTACCACAGGAAACAAAACTATAACTAAATTTTCATTTTATTTTTTCCAACTATTCATAGTTATGGAGTAAATTGATAAGTGTATCCAACTATTAAAATCTTTGCTTTGTTTTATTTTGGGGGGTTTATCATTCCCTTATTGTTGTTGGTTAGAGTGTAAGTTGTTCGATTACTGAGAGGGGGGGTGAATCAGTAATAGAGAAATTTAATCCTTTTTAACCATAAAATGCAAGTGTTATATCAATGTAGCATTAATATCATCCAATAGTTTCAGAGTAAATAAACAATGAACAAATGAGCAATCATACACATACACAATACACTGGTGTTTTTACGTGGAAACCCAAAGAGGGAGAAAACCACATAATGTTTTTTCTTATATGTATTTAAGAATTACATTCATTAGAAGCAACAACTTCCTTTGTTTTCCAGCTGCAACTGGAAGGAGGCTCCAACCCCCTAGTTTCTCAGGCTACAACCTAAGGGAAGCTCCAAATCCCCAATTCTTTGGCTATAACCAGAAGGAGGCTACAACCCCCTATGTTATTTGGCTACAACCGAAAGGTGGCTACAACCACCTGTCCTTTCCCTGTCCAACCGCCTTGTCATAGAAATAGAATGATGGAACCACTGTCACACTATCACTATGAGATATAATGTTGTAAACCTGTACTAATCAACCTGCACCAAACAACTTGTAACAACCTATACCAAACAACATGTAATCAACCTGTACCATAAACAAGTGCATCAACCATGCAGTGACCTGTACCTCAACCTGTACCATCAAGGAGTGCATCAAACATGCACCAAATATGTCCCAATAATACATGAAATACACATAAACTATGACTCATCAAGATGTACCAACATCATCAACAATACACCTCATGTATGTGCCAACTCATCAACTACTTGTCTCAACCATGTACCCTACATTTACCTCAACCAAAAGCCCTCATCAATTTCATCATCCAAATTTGATTTGTAACTCTGTAATAGACCTAGTGTATGTGATAACATACCTACAAACTTTTCTTAACTTTAACAACAAGAGACTGACATTTTCAACAAACTTTACTTTAGTCCCACATGACTAATTTTGGAATAGTCAACAACCCTAACTTGAAATAATCATAACTATGTACCTGTAATGAATAAAGATGTAAAAATAGTAAAAAATGTTCTTCAGTGTATTTAATGCAATTCCTCCAGGTTTCACTGCTTGGAACCTCTCTGAAAATGAGTTATAGAAAAAATGGCATACTTTGTTGAATTCTAGCTTATTCTAGAGAGCAAACTTGTAGAGCGTGCCCCACACATAACATTTGTTGTATGGATATGAAAACGGTACAAATAATACTATAGACTGTATTCTAACCAATACATTTGGTCTTACTGAATTTTGATCTGTTATGAAGAAATTATGACGTTTTTACTCGAAACACTTGTTTTAGACTAGTTTTAGGACTAGCCAGAAATCCTATTTTCCACGGAGTGTAACTGCAAAAATTAAACGACCCACAAGCTGAATTTTTTATAAAATCTTCTTGGATATGTTTCCTCAATGGCCTCCATATTTTTCGGTCTGAATCATTCTAGAAAAAAAGTTATTGCGAAAATGGTGAGATAACCTATAAATAACATACCTTAGAAAGTATCATCAAAATAAATTATCCTCCCTTGAATTTCGGCCTTCTTTACTTCACCTTCCCTCTGAAATTCGCCTTATATATCCTTTGGTTACCTTAGTCACTTGTAGATATTCAATATTCTCAAGTGTAATTAAATGAGAGACCCTTGCCTCTTATTTATACTTTTATGTAGCTTCCTCAAGGGGTTACCTTGTAACCATCTTAAACCACTTTCCTTATTTTAGGGCTCACCCACTTCTAACCACTTGTCCACTTAGTAATTTCTCCATTAAATTGATTATTTAAATAATTTATTTTGTATTCACTTTGACTTATAGTACAATCATCACTTCACTTTAGTATTTACCTTCGAACCATCTTAAACTACTTTCCTTATCTTAGGGCTAACCCACTTCTAACCACTTGTCCACTTAGTAATTTCTCCATTAACTTGATTATTTAAATAATTTCTTTTATATCCACTTTGAATTATAGTACACTCATCACTTCACTTTATTATTTAAATAATTTCTTCTTTTCAACCACTTTCACTACTTTGACCTTTTGGGGCTTCTAGATGACTCATGAGGGTTCTCCAACTTCACATGGCCATAACTCTCTAGCTGTGAGAAGTTATGTGACGTTCCAAATACCACTGAAAATGGCATGACATGTACTATCCATATAGACTAGTCTTACCTTAAAATATATTAAAACTAATACCATTATACATAAAACAAACTTGGGTCCATTACCCACACCTTTGTGCTACCGAAATTCGCTACCAGACTTTCTTCAAGGGTTGACATCAATGACAACCAACCCAAATAATCAACATAAGCCATTTTTGTTTAGTGCTAGTTTCCCTTCTGTAACCTATGACTCATATTTGGTGGACATGTTCTTTGTTGCACCTTGGTTTGTCTAACATTTGTCTAGAATTTATGCATCCATTAATACTACTACAAAGCAAGGCATTTTTGGAATTAGATTGTCAAAGAACACTCAAAATACCACTAGTTTGTGTATATGAAATTTAATATTGTGGACACTCATGAGAACAAAGAAGGCATGTAGAATAAATTCCTTATAGTGGAAAAATTGTCTTTGGGTTGTGTCATCGTAATAAATATAGTAATAAAGACTCAAAATTATGGTTTACATTGTTCAACTTTGGAAGGGGAAACGAAAGGGTTCTTAAGAGACTAAATCCATCCATTAGAGAAGAATGCCTTCTACTTTGATAGTGATAATGAAGGGCATGTCCAAGTCATAGGAGAAGCCACTCTTTCAAACAACCAAGTGATTAACTTATCTTTTTCATAGGGAGATAATAATATGAAAATGCACTTGAGACTTTTTTTCTCTTAAAATGTGTCACATTTGGAAATTATTGTGATATGCTTCCCTAGAATTAATTATAGAGTGTCCACCACCTCTCAAGATATAGGATGGATTGCCATATTATATGGCTATTTCCACACCCAACCTAACTTAACAACTATGAAAACCTTATTTTCTCATGGGAAAAACACAACACCCTCTTTTGGGAATTGAACACTAGTGGGGGGAACATCAATTTTCCTTCTAGACCAACTAATGAAGCCCCTAGTGGTTTTAAATGTGCATCAATTAAATAACAAAGTTATCTTAGTTGCATTAAAAAAGTTTTGAATCTCTTACCCAAACCCAAGGGTGAATATGGTTGGATTGTTTGGTGGGAGGATTTCATTGAACAAATTTCCTCCTTTCTAATGGAGTAATGAAAGTAAATTTCCTCAATCCAATGGAAATGACACAAGGTTGTGAAAAGGGAACTATAGCATGTCAACCAATGGTTATATTCTATCACCTTTCATGGGAAAATACAAACTAGTGTTGATAAACCTTAGGGCTTACTAAAATTTGACAAAGTTTGTCAACACTAGGATGCTTAATTGAGAGATTTCCTTCACTAGCTTCAAACATGAGAACAATTGATGGACATTTCAAGGCCCTAACCTAATAAGGAATCTTTTGAAAATAACTCTATGGTGAAGATATACAATGAATGTCTCATCAAGTAAGAGGATATTGAGGAATAGTTCATCAATGATTATAGACTAGATTTTAGTCTCAAGGCCCCATAGAAGAATATATGGTGGTGTTGGACCTTGACCAAGTTTTGAGGAAACATTGGTCGTGTTTGACCAATTTTGGAACTTCGGCGGGTTGGACGAAGGTGGAGCACCCAGGCGAAGTGGAGATCGTGAAATCTCGCTTATTTTGCAGGTTTGTGGACCCAGCAAAGGGTTATTAGGGTTTATGTAACATGTATGGGATGTCGGCCCATGGGTTTGCCCATGTTTAGGATTTTTTGTAAATTTATAAATAGATAGCTAAGCGATGTAAGAAGTAGTTACCAGTTACCAATTACTAGTCATTGATCGACTTAGTGCATGACTAGTTGGCTTTGTGCAAGAATGTGTTAAGACTTGCAAAGCTAAGTGCAAGCGTTTTGTAAGTTCATTTGTGCAATGTGGTTGTGCATGTAAGGCTTTGTGCTATTGAGGAGTTGGCTCTATTCCTTGACCTAGTTTCGGGAAGGAGGATCTGGTGCGCAGCTCATAGATCTCCTATCCTCTGTGGAATTGGGCTATGTGCATAGGAGCAGAAGAATGTAAGTAGCTTGAAGATTAATAAAGAAGAAGAAGAAGTTGGTGGACGTAGCCCCACACTGGGGTGAACCACGTATATCCTGCATTGATGTGCTTTGTGCGATGTTGTTGATATTGTTTATGGTGTTTATCTATTAGTGTATTGATATTTATATATGTTGGATGGATGTATGGATGCTTAGTGTTATATTGATGGTAAATGAATTCTAGATCTGATATGATGCCATGTGCTAAAGGATTAGATGTGCTTTTCTATTGCATTGATTTGTATTAAGGGTTAACCTGTGATGTGAATATGACTCAAGAACTAATGCATATTGTTGTTTAAGCACTCTATTAGGTGTTGTAATCACAGATCTGTGTCCCAGCCTGGTTGTAGCACTTGAATCATGCAACTCCCCCTGCCTCTACCTCAGGTGAGACTTCATATGCTTCGCAAGTGTTTCCGAAAGGGTCGGTATTTAGGGTTTTGTTTGTGCGTTGTTGAAGCGTTGAACCCTGGTTTTGCCCCTATGCCAACAAATGGTTCTGTTTCCGGGACCTAAAACTGTGATTGCTATGAACTGAAGAAAAGATAAATCTTTGTGTGTAGATCTGTTGTTGTAGTGCGTAGTATTCTACTTGAATTGTGAAGCTCTATACTAAGAAAGAGACTGGATCTGAAGAAAAGAGGTAAGATCTTAAAGCTTTGTGCTTTGATAAAGGTAAGATAAGTGGAATTTTTTGCTTCAAAAATATGAATCTAGGTATGTTTGATAGATTTTGTCCTAGTCTAAAAACTACGGCATGGTTAGAAGAAAGAATTGATCTAAATAAATTTGATAGAAATAGATAAAAATATGTTATTCCTATGCATAGAAAGAATTTTTGGACTAATAAGTGGATGTAGGAACCTAGAAAGATTTTTTACAGAATGAAGGTCCATCACTGTGATCCCAATGCATAGTACAGGAAAGGCTGGGGATCGTTTAAAAGAAAGAGAGGATTGACATTGTGTTATAATCACAGAAGACTGAGACATCTTGCTAAATAATTCCTTGGTATAGGCCCTCTTTGTATTTGTTGTAAAGCTATTGGTCATGAGGTTGAGGATTTCCCAAGGATGATTGATAAGTGTTGAAAAGATGAACATGAGACAAGAAGACTATAAAGAAGGTCAAGAAACTACAGATATGTTAAAGAATCATACAGAAAAAGAGTCAAAAACTATGTTAAAATAGTTAAAAGAAGTAATGGATGATCACAGAGACATCGATTTACCAGAGATATTGAAAGAAAAACAGTGCATAGTTACAACAATAGAACACTTCGACATAGACTGTGTATTGGATGAAGAAACACACGTGGATATTATGCCAGAAAGCACTTCGGAAATTTTGGGAAAGCCTTCTATGATACCTTCCTTAGAAAAGATAGGTTTGTTTAAAGGAAAGATGATAACCCTATGTGGAAGAGTTACTAATTTACCTATGATTTCTCATGAAACGTCGACAAAAGAAGACTTCGAAGTTATCATAATTATTGAGTATTGTGCCCCATTCGTACTTTTATTAGGAAATACTTGGATTGAGAAAGATCAGATCAGAAGGAAAGCAGAGGAGGAAGCTATAGAACAGAAAAAGCAAGAATTAAGGGACTTCATAGCCGGAAAAATAATGCAACTAATAGAAGAACAAGAGGATCAGTCGAAGCAACAGAAAGCTAAAGAATTAGCTTTCGCAGTTGAAAAAACATCGGAAGACTTAAAGAACCTGTCCATGCAATAAAGAAGTATAGCCACCCCATAAATAGAAAAATAAGGAACATTAACTACATAATCTGTAAGAGAACATCAACAGTGCGAAGTCACTTTACTAGGAGAAGATAAGAATAAGAATGGAAAGAGGAATCCAGAAACTCAAATCATAGGAAAGAAGGCATGGAAGCTTAGTAAGAAGAAAGCCAAGTTAGAAAACCTACGGGAAGTTTGAGAAAAGACTTCGCAAGAGGCATATCTGCAGAACATGAACCTCCTCGGAATAACAGAACCATGAAAAATGATAATTCATCACGGCGAAGCTATATGACCATTGGAGGTGCCCCGACCGTTAGAATAACACTCCAGAATGGATAGAAAGGCAGTTATTGACAGAAAGACCACCATTGGACCATTGAGACTGCACCATAATGGATGGATGCGCATTGATGGATGCATTCCTACCCATTGGAGGGATCCGTTATGATGCTTGCCTATTTAACCCGTCGAACGTTGTGCTGGGACCACTTTTTGCAAACCGTGATTATCCGAGCTAACAAAGAATCCATTGTATCACATTGTTCTTTCTAGACCTTGCCATCCGTCTAATTACCTCTCTTGTCTGTTCACCTACCCGAGTTATTTGAGTACGAGTGTGAATTTCGGGAGAATGTAGCGCAATAGAGGTCTATGGAAGAGATTCTTGTAGACCTCATGGCTGAGAGAGTCATGCCTATAGGAATACAGGCGTCGTCAACTAGAGGATTTCAAGCACCCCCCTTGACTGCATGACGGTCTAGCCAAACCTCCACTGAGAAGCAAAGCAAGCACCGCGACGATCTTGCTAACGCGAAGTAGATCTCATCGGTCTTTCTAGAGTACATACCACCTTTGGCTGGTGTGGTGAACCATGACAGTATCCTGCATGACTTCGAATACACATTGATCACTACATACCTCTCGAAGGGGATATGCGTAGTTGGACCATAGTTAGGACATATTCCATCTCTAAAGAACGACGAATTCAACCTCGTAGACTGGAAGAACTATGCGATGCTTGCGCCACATCGGTATTTGATGAAAATGACTTGGAAGAGGCAACGCATAGTCTCCTAGCCATGGATAAAGCAGCTCGCGTGATCGACAATCTTGAATGTAATGAAGATCCCCCACTTCCGCCAACATCAAGAGATTAACGCTTGCATTAAAATCCTCTTGTCGTGCTACCATGGAGGATATATGTGGCTTGATAGGCGCGTCACTATCTATCTGGCACTAATCCACCTCATTATAGGACTGAGCATGCAGGGATCGGACACTCAGCAGTTCTACCCAGAGAAGGTTGCAGATCGCTCCCTAGCACAACGCATAAAAGAAGACTACGACGATGTAGAAAATGGAAAGCGAGGCTACAAGATAGCCTCCATCCAGGATGGCACAATGCGCCTAGATTTTCAGCTTATAGCTAGAAAGCTCATCAGAAAGAACCGATCGACACATGTCACTGCTTTTGTAGTAGACCTCGTAGGGAAGTGCATCGAAGGAATGAAAATGAACTGGGAAAGTTACCTCGTCAATGAGTTGGAAAAGGACTATTGCGAAGCACAAGATCAGGGATATGAGTTTCATTTTAGTTGGCTACTAGTACTGATTGAATTTGTCACCTAGAAAATTACGGAAGGAGCAACCTTCTCGAAATTTGAGCCATCAGAGTCGTTGGCCACAAGGTTCTCCACCTTGTGGTACACGAATGATATGGAAAAGTAGTGGAAATCAAATGCGGTGTTCCATGCTTACTACCTACAACTGAAGTGTACCATTGAGGCATTTCCACAAATGACCGCAAACACACTGCACCACTATAGGATGCTAGCGAAGTTTCGCACAGACCGACACTTTATCTACATCACTGCATGCAAGGATTAAAGTAAGGAGGAGATGCAGTCATATTAAGTTGTCCAACGAAGATATGGAGGAGATAACCAAAGAATGGCTAGTAGAGTTCCTTGTACTGGTCGAAGATGCAAAACTCTCCAACCCTGACATCATCGAAAGTCCATTGGTCACCCGGGTTGAACATGATGGTCCGACTAGCATGAAGAAAAAGAAGAAAGAGGAAGAAGTGCAGAACACAGAAAATGATGAGGAGGATAGCACATCAAAGGAAAGTATGTTTGATTCACCTGCAAGAGGAGGAGGTGACGAAGTGAATCTGGAACAAGGAGTGGAAGAAGAATAAAAGCAAGCCAAAGGAGAAGTTACACCGCTAAAGGATCCCCTTACAGAAGCCGAAACATCAAAGAAACATAAGGCTTCTCTACAGAAACTCTCAGCAAGAAAGAAGGCTCGAGCCAATAAGCCTCAGTTGAAGAATGCACTCACAGAAGATGATGTCGATCTCAACATCACAGCCATAGAGGATGACTCAAAGGATATCTTGCAGAGACATGAAGCGAAGCAGGAGACGTTGTATGAAAGAATTGAGAAGGAGTTGAAGGACATACAACAAGCTATCTATTCGAGCCACGCAGTACCTACTGTGTCTCCTTCATCCAAGATTGCAGAATTGGGGGATGAGCTCGTCCAATTATGAAGATTAGCAGATGCAAACGAGGATTGACTCCGTCGAGTCCAAGACAAAAGAGATTAGGCCACAGAGTCCTTGAAGAAAGAAAAGGAGGAGTTCCTAGAGAAATTTCAAATTGCGCAGAAGGAGAAAAAAGAAATTCAAGTGAAGTTCAAGCACAACAATGAGAAGATACAGGAAGAAAAAGACCAACTGCTCACTGAGCAGATTGTGATCAAAGAGGCAGTGACTAAAGCACTTCATTCTGTGTCGAGATTAGTGCAAGAGGAAGAAGAGTTAGCCGAGATACAAGTGGGGAAGATCGTTGAGGCCATTTAGTAGCTTCAAGCAAGAGTAATGGAGCTAGAACTTCAAGCAGTGCCGAGCACTCTGCAAGAAGTGCGTGATCAGAGGGAAGAAGCTTCCAAGAACGCAGTAGAAAGAATCAGAGCAATCGCCTCAGAGTGTAAGAAATTAAGTGATCGGAGTGTGCAGACCTATGAGCACCTTGCAGAAGATCCAGAGCTGAGGAAATTGGAAGCACAACTCCAAGAGGTGAAGTGGCAGGCATGTACTGTGCAAGCACAGATGAAGTTGCTTACTACAGTTGAGAAAATGAAGTGATCACAGGAACAACGCGTAGTCCAACAACAAGATACTAATATCCAGAGCAAAGTCATGGAAGTGACATAGAGACTCCAGCCAGTGCAGGACGAAGCCTGCACACTTTTGGAAGATATGGAGGGCTAAGGCTTGCAGCTCGGCAAAGTAGTTGCGATGGTGGAAAAACACCTGGAAGGGACCATTACAGAGCAAGTAATTCAGGAGTTCACCGAGAAGGAGGCTCTAGCGAAGTAGCAAGTCGAGCTAGCTCGAGCTAAGCTCAAGGCCTTCAAAGCAGCACTGCCTAGATTTGAGTGACTCGAAACGAGTCACAAGTGAGTGTTGGGGGCATGTTGGCCCTTGACCAAGTTTTGAGGAAACATTGGTCATGTTTGACCACTTTTGGAACTTCGACAGGCTGGACGAAGGTGGAGCACCCAGGCGAAGAAGAGATCGTGAAATATCGCTTGTTTTGTGGGCTTATGGACCCAACAAAGGGTTATTAGGGTTTATGTAACAGGTATGGGATGTAGGCCCATGGGTTTACCCATGTTTATGCCCTTTTGTAAATGTATAAATAGATAGCTAAGCGATGTAAGAAGTAGTTACTAGTTACCAGTTACTAGTCATTGATCGGCTTAGTGCATGACTAGTTGGCTTTGTGCAAGAATGTGTTAAGGCTTGCAGAGCTAAGTGCAAGCGTTTTGTAAGTTGATTTGTGCAATCTGGTTGTGCATGCAAGGCTTTGTGTTATTGAGGAGTTGGCTATGTGCCTTGACCTAGTTCTGGGAAGGAGGATCTGGTGTGCAACTTGAAGATCTCATGTCCTCTACGAAATTGGGCTCTGTGGCTTTATGCACAGGAGCAGAAGAATGTAAGGAGCTTGAAGACTAATAAATAAGAAGGAGAATTTGGTGGACATAGCCCCACACTGGGGTGAACCACATATATCCTCCGTTGATTTGCTTTGTGCGATGTTGTTGATATTGTTTATGTTGTTTATCTATTAGTGTATTGATCTTTATATATGTTGGATGGATGTATGGATGCTTAGTGCTATATTGATGGTAAATGAATGCTAGATCTTATCTGATGCTATGTGCTAAAGGATTAGATGTGCTTTGATACTGCGTTGATCTATATTAAGGGTTAACCTGTGATGTGAATAAGGTTCAAGAACTAATGCATATTGTTGTTTAAGTGCTATGTTAAGTGTTGTAATCACATATATGTGTCACAGCCTAGTTGTAGACACCTGAGTTCTGCAACCCCCCCTTCCTCTACCTCAGGTTAGACTTCATCTGCTTCGGAGGTGTTGCCGAAAGGGTTGGTAGTTAGGGTTTTGTTGGTGCGTTGTTGAAGCATTGAACCCTAGGTCTGCCCCTATGCCAACAGGTGGCCATTTAGACTTGTCTTGATGTGGTCTCTTGTTGACATCTATGGGACATGAATGAATGCATGAGAAATTGCTAACTTTGGATTCTCTGGTAGTGGAAATAATGGAGATGATTGAGGATGAATTGTTGAGATTGGTTGAATTTCACTGGAAATTTAATAAAGCACATAAGATTTTGTTGGGTCATACCTACTCTAGGTATATAAAAATTCCATTGAAAAACAATTATTAGAGTATCGTTGATTCAAATTTTAGGGGGTATATGGTCTAAATTCAGATGCAATAGTCATAAAGTTATAAATCTAATAGATTGCCCATGTAGATGCCCACCTCCTCATTAATTAATTGGGTTAACAGGTTTCCCATATGGGTCAAAGAGAGTCCCACCTCTCCATTATTGTATTTGGTTTTATTTCTGACTACTTAGTTAGTTGGGTAGTTATATCTATTATTATAATAATAAAGACTCATTTAATGAGCTCTTTACATTATTGTATTGGGTTTTATTTTCCACTACTTAGTTAGCTGGGTAGTTAGACCTATTATACTAATAATAGAGACTCATTTAATGAGATGTTTTTTACTTTGTCCAATGGACCATTTTGTAATGCTATATAAATGCCTAATAAGCCTTCTCATAATATTAAGTGACTCATTTTGGCTTCTCTCATATTTTATATTGTTCATTGTGAGATTAATTAGCTCTAATTGATTTACTAGTAATCAGTTTTAGATGTGAGGCTCCTCTTTGAGCCTCACCTCCCAAGTACTTCATTTACATGTTTTTTTTTGTCCATGCTTATTTTCATGCAAGATTGACATGTCTAAGCTCCTCCTCTCTCAGCATTCAAGACATCCAGATCTCATCCCCAAGATCTGGATCAGTGGTATCAGAGCAAGTACGCTCTCCATCAGAACAAGGGTTTGAAGCATGTTTCTGTTTTAAACATTTGCAACAATCACCAACTTCCTTTTTGTACTATCGTAATCCATTTGTCGGGCCATACACTGTAAACATCACAGTTGGTCCATAGGCACTATAGATATTTTTTTCCCTCGGATCTTCGTTCACCATTACAAGGAGAACCATACATGGATTCACTACATCTATACATGGATCCACTACATCCATTGGTCTTCAACATTTTCAACAAATTTTCTTGGTTTCCATGCTACCCACGGAGGTTCCACAACCTCTACAACAACCCATGTTGCTCTACAAACCCTTGGCATCCTTTGTGGACCTCTACACTTATCCAACTTCAAAGAGGTGTTTCGACCTCTACACAACATTTCAGAGGCTCTATCATATCTCATTATAAATATCTCTTCAATATATCGAATGGGTATTTCACGGAATCTCATTTGGCTTCTTGGTTTGAGAGATATCATCGATTGAAACTCAACATGTATTTGACCCAAGGAGGCGACACGTACCACCATATTCAAAATTATTTTTCTCCATGATCAGGAAACTACAAAAGGAGTTCCACATATGGATGGAAATATCTCTTCAATATCTCAAATGGGTATTTTGCAGAATCTCATTTTTCCTCCAAAGTCATGATTTTTCCATTTTTTATTAATGTAAATGGTTATGGGTCTCATGGGGAATTAGAACATTGTACTCATGGGTCTCTTCATAGCTTGACTGAAATTATGGGTACCATCATTTTCTAAGGGGGGCGGAATGATATGAGTTTTAGGGGGTATATGGTCTAAATTTAGATGCAAAATTCATAAAGTTATAAAGCTAATAGATTTTCCATGTAGATGCCCACATCCTCATTAATTAATTGGGCTAACAGGTTTCCCATATGGGTCAAAGAAAGTCCCACCTCTCCATTATTGTATTTGGTTTTATTTTTCACTACTTAGTTAGTTGGGTAGTTAAATCTATTATTATAATAATAAAGATTCATTTAATGGGCTCTTTACATTATTGTATTGGGTTTTATTTTCCACTACTTAGTTAGTTGGGTAGTTAGATCCATTATATTAATAATAGAGACTCATTTAATGAGCTCTTTTTGGCTTTTTCCAATGGACCATTTTGTAATTCTATATAAATAGGCCTAGCAAACCTTCTCATAATATCAAGTTATTCATTTTGGCTTCTCTCATATTTTCTATTGTTCATTGTGAGATTAATTAGCTCTAAGTGATTTACTAGTAATTAGTTTTAGAGATGAGACTCCTCTTTGAGCGTCACCTCCCAAGTACTTCATTTACATGTTTTTTTTTTTGTCCATGCTTCTTTTCATGCAAGATTGGCATGTCTAAGCTCCTCCTCTCTCGACATTGTTGTATTTGGTTTTATTTTCCACTACGTAGTTAGTTGGGTAGTTAGATCTATTATTATAATAATAAAGACTCATTTAATGAGATCTTTACATTATTGTATTGGTTTTTATTTTCCACTACTTAGTTAACTAGGTAGTTAGATATATTATACTAATAATAGAGACTCGTT
Source organism: Picea engelmannii (assembly GCA_009831015.1). Classification (NCBI taxonomy): domain Eukaryota; kingdom Viridiplantae; phylum Streptophyta; class Pinopsida; order Pinales; family Pinaceae; genus Picea; species Picea engelmannii. Next base: position 67,725 of record ML785410.1, read on the forward strand.
TAATGAGCTCTTTTTTACTTTGTTCAATGGACCATTTTATAATGCTATATAAATGCCTAGCAAGCCTTCTCATAATATCAAGTTACTCATTTTGGATTCTCTCATATTTTCTATTGTTCATTGTCAGATTAATTAGCTCTAAGTGATTTACTAGCAATTAGTTTTAGAGGTGAGGCTCCTCTTTGAGCCTCATCTCCCAAGTACTTCATTTACATGCTTTTTTTTTTTTTCGTTTGTCCATGCTTTTTTCTTTTTTTCATGCAAGATTGGAATGTCTAAGCTTATCCTCTCTCGACATTCAAGCCATCCAGATCTCATCCCCCTATTATAGAAAGATTTGTCTCACCACATGCAACTTGCTCAGAAGGCCTTTTCCATTTCCCTATGTAGACTTGAAGTCCCTTTTTTCAATTCCTAGAGCAAAAAAACATATTTTTCCACATATACACGCCCTAACAGCTATACAACATGCATATACATAGGTTGCACCATTACAACCCGCGTACATCGGGTTTTTTGCCCAAAATTAAAAATGGTGTTAGGTTTCCATGTCATGTCACGTGATCCATGATCCTTGACCTTTCATATGTTGGAAACGTTGTGAATCGACCCTTCAGTTCCATTTGAAGGCTATAAATGGGCCATATCCAAGTTGTGGAAGAGAGGAGAAGAATTTAACTTTGAGAGAAAAGTTACTTTGGAGAAATTATTCACTTCATATTGAGTCTGCATCCCTTTGTCCTTTTAAGTCTGAACACATTGTTCAACCCCCAAGATCTTCCCTATTTGATGGAGAACCTCATTGTCTCTCTTATATGAACTTGCCTTTGGTGGAGGATTGAAGTGGTGGAGGCCCAACTGGAAGGGACTTGGTTTCTCAGTTCTGAGATGTGCCGACATGGAAATTTTTTATTTATACACTTTTGTTGATCATATTTTAATGGAAATACTATTTTCTTGTGCAATTAATGTCTTGCAAATATTTGAATTGTTATTCCATAGGCATATTTGTTATGAATATTGATGGATTATGCTATTATATGTGCTAAATTTATATATTATTACCATATGCTTGCATATATTGGTTGTTGAGGACAAGTTGCAGGTATATAGCTTTGAGTCGAGTGCTCAATGGTGGTCTTCTTCGAACATCTAGATGAGGTAGGCTCTTTATCTTGTCTTGTTAGCATTCTTGTTTATATAGCATACTTGAGACTAGAGTTGATTTATGAAGTCATTCCGTCTGTTGTGGTTTACCCCATGCCATAGAGTGATTTTCCTCGTAGCAGAATTGGCGACTCCACTGATTGCTAGTAATTAGCTTGTTTTTTCTTGTCGTCTGATTTCTTGACAGCCTATTTTCATTTTGAGTCTGAGTTTCTTGGCCTTATCCTTAAACTGACAATGTTTTAACACATATACGCGGGTTTTCCCTTGACAGACTCGTACATACGTGAGTTGTCGTTCTATAGGGTGCGTATATACATGGTTTTTTCTTAAACAATCGTGTACATCATCCTTGTTTGCTTGATTGCTGAGATTGGTGTTTGTTGGGTAAGGTTTGATGGTTGTTGAGTCTTCTTGGGTCTCTCTTATAATTGTTAAGTTCTTGCAGAGTGATAGGGAACCTTTCTTTGGTTGAATTTTTGGGCGATTTTTCTTTCTCATCATATTTTTCATTGGTTGTCCTTGCATCTTGGGCTGGGTGTTTTCTTCTTGATATCCTACTTGGTTTGTCTCTTTTTGCTTATAGTAGGGTCTATATATCAAGTTGTTGTTCAATCCTTGCATTTTCAATTCTTTATATTGAAAATACAAAAAAAAATTACATTTTGCATTAGGGCATTTGATCTTTTGGGTTCTTATTATTGATCTTGATACATGTATGGAGAGATTGCATTTTATTTGAAATTGCAGAGGTGAATTGAAAGTTGCATTTTTGAAAAGCTTACCATTTATTGAGAATTGAAGTTAGGACTTTGCATTATATTCATATTCATTTCTTTTACTTGCCGAGTCATAACATCATCAGTTTCAAAACCACATCTTTTGAGTAAAAAAACCCACTAAAAGCAATGTTGATAAATTTAAAATTGATTAGAAACGATTTCTTTTTCAGGGTGGAAAAACTAGCTTCAGATTTAGAGACTTGGAATATGATTTTGTGACTAAAATTCTCCAAGGCTATTAAAATCAACATATGTGTTTGAATAAGGGAATGGTGAAATCCATTGTATAACTGGTGACGTCAGGAGGCTCCGCTCACACCAGAGTTAAGCACGAGGTCACGCGAAGTTGGTTGAGGAGATATCCCTCCAATATCTTCTTAGTGTCAAATATATTTCTGGGAATCTATTTGTATATGGGGGTCTTTCTAGTAACTTCACCTCTGTGAGATGTGGTGCTTTCGAGATTTCAGGCTTTGTTACCCTTTCCATATGGTGGACCTGACTTACGATTGTTCACCTACGCATTAGTTATATCATGGTGGCTTAGTTGCTTGACATAGGTAGCCACAAGGTTACTTGTAGGGGTTATTCTGTAGGTACCCTGAGTCAGATAAGAGTCGAACAACATAAAGCCTTTATGGAAGATTACCTCTCCGGGGGGATCTGATCGACTTTGCTTTTAATCCCACAAGGTCCCTTATAAATGATTCGGATACCTCCGACCTTTTGAAGGGAGTCTTAGGCCCCTCTTGGGAGAGACATACCTACTTTAGGGGGGAGATACCTTTCAACCACATTATCTTGTTTGTGTGAATATTGGCCTTTTTGTTTATTTTGGTGTGCTCTTTGATTCTTAGTTGGCCTTAGGATTTGTTTTTATATCTCAAGTCTTGAGTCAATGTGGAGCCAGACTAGATTCCTCGCAGTTCTCTCCATTTTTTGAAGTTACCATTGCATCTTAAGTCTTTTCCTTCTAAAAGGTGTAAATTTATCAACCATGGTACACACACCTCCACCTACCAGACTTGTGGTCATAAAAGTATGAGTATTGAGTCGAGTCATAAAGATATTGGGAGTCCTTCGACTCCCATACCTACCATAGTTAATGGAACTCCTTATATTCCTTAGACCACTACGATTCTAGTTCTGGAGGTTCCCATCATCACTCATTTCCACCCTGTAGTTAATACTCAACCTATAGTAACAAACCCTTTTCGGTCTATTTTTAGTTCGTCGGGATACAATACTCAGTCCATCCCTTTGACATCTAGCCTTTTCTCTTATGGTATGCTGAATTTCACATCAAATGTTCATCCTCCATTCTAGCATCTAATCCGAATCCTAGTATTGGAATTGGGGGCATGGCTCCTCCTCATATTCCACTCTCGTTTGGAAGAGTTCATATTCCCCAAACAAATCTTATGGTTGGAAGCCTACCTCCTTTTCACTCAGGGTGCAATCATAGTCTTAATGTTCCTGGATGGAGTAATCAACTAGGCAGATAAGATGTTTCTTAGGTTCCTTCCTTTACACCTACCTCCTCCACACTGATTCCGACCAACACATTTGGCATGACAAATCCATCTCTATCTTCCAAATTTCCACCCAGAGGAGGTCAATTTCATACTTTGGGAAACCTGCTACTGCGGTTGGGGGAAATATTTACAAACCTCATCATAACATTCCTACTGGAATGATGCCCAACCAACCCCTTATGAATTAGTTTGGAGGGGGGTTTTACAATCCCAGAAAAGGCCATGGTGCATACCAAAACCCTGGATGGGATGCAATTCCCCAACATCAATATTTCCCAGGAGCTTGGGGCTAGATGCCACAACCCCGTCTCCCTTTTCTAGCCATGCTCAATTTTCTAGACTTATCAAGATTAATGAATGACCCAGTGCATCATGACCCAACATGGCCTCCCATCCCCACCAAGCTTCCTTTGGATATTCTGAAATTTGAGGGCAAGACTGGTGAGGATCTTGGTAATCACGTCACTGCTTTTCATATTTGGTTCTCTTCCAATTCCCTTGATGATGATTCTATCGTTTAAGATTGTTTCAATGCACCCTCACAGGGGTTTCAATGAAATGGTACATAGAGCTACTAGGGGGGACGTATGAGAATTTTAATCATATGGTTTTAGTTTTCCTCAACCATTTCCAATTGTCAATTTTTTACGATGTAGTTATAGAAATTTTGTCGTCCCTCCTCCACGACAAAGCCACCCATATCTCAGATCACATCCAAGAGTGGCGTAGACAGAAGAGGTTGATCAAAGCCTACATTCCTCCAGAGTTCTTGTTGGAATGGTTTCTTAAGTCTTTACTGCCTTATATTTCGAAGGATGTCTCTACATCAGGGGTAACATCTGAAGAGGAAGCAATTTTTAAATCCCAACAGTTACATCTCATATATGCTTAGTCTGGGATGTTATACAAAATTCATCCCAACACACCAAGGTCAAACTATGACCCCAGGCAAAATCTCGTGCCTCATGTCGATGGCATTATAGGCTCCACAAATGTTAAAGCTATAGACTTGGTGAAAATCCAGTTGAAATATTTGTCTCTAATCCAGTCTTTAGGATGACAAGCTTCGTCTTTTTCCTCCACTCTCACTTAGTCAGTGGATGTACATTTTGTGCAGTTGTCGACCAATCCGAATGGTAACTGGCAACCAGGAGGGAATAAAAGGAAAGGATGTGGTAATAATCGTAAGGGTGGGAGGAATAATGATAATAAACCCAAGGACAACACTTACAATGATAGATTGAAGGTTAATGCTAGTGAGGGAAAGAAAGAGAAGTGGAAGGTGAAATTCCCTTGTAATCTTTGTACTGATGATCACCTTACCCACTTGTTCCCCAAAATCGAGGAAGCTACGAGGCTTTTATCTATACCACCCACTGTGCTGACTAATCCTTTTCCACATAATCAACACATGGCCTAGAGCTCCTCTAATGCCGAAAATGCAGCTAGTGGGAGTCAAAACCAACTGGCAGAAGACGGTGACCGTCTATGCATAAATATGGTCAAGTCTCAGATTAATATAGCCACTCAGTCTCATGATTACAGTTATTCACAGGCTGTTACAGGTCTAGAGACTCCCCTTCCTCTGGAGATGTCTTTATAGATAAAAAAAATCCATAGCCTCTGCCTCGTATTCTGAAAGGAGTGCTCAAACACTCTACCCACAACCCTAATGCTAGAGCTGCCCAAAATTACTCTATTGTTGAGGATTTGGGTCAAACCCCTTGCACAATGTTGTCTTTGGAGGTACTCCGGACGTTTCCTTCACAAAGGAATGCCTTGTTATCTGTGTTAATATCTCTAGACCCCTATGGCTCTAAGTTTATCAAGTTTGACGTCACGGATGTGAAGCCTCGCTTTCCTTACCATGTGTACTTTCAAATCCATGTGGATTACTCAAAGTATACCATCAAACATACTATTAATAATAAAGGTGTTTCCACGTGTTTGATGTCCCTAACCTATTGGAAAGCCATTGGCTCTCCAACTATCTCTTAATCTCCAACCATGTTGACCGCATTTGATGGTCGTTATTTCCATACCCATGGTATTCGTCCTACCTTTTTGGTCTAGTTAGGTGGAAAGACAGTGGAGGTGGATGTCGAGGTGGTTGATGTGCCCCTTGACTATAACTTATTACTAGGGTGTAACTGGACTCATGCTATGACTGTAGTCGTATCATATGTTTTCTATAATTTATGTTTTCCTCACGATGAGAAAAATGTGACGATCGATCTGTTTTCCTTTGCGCACGCTATCTCCAATGCATCAGTTGGACCTTCGATCCCCATGATTAATAATTCTCAGTCAAAAAATGAGGATATTGGTGTCAGATTGTATTCCTCCCTTATAGGTATCTTTGATTTTGTGGCACCAATTCATCATATCTATGCCATGTCCAGTAGGTCTGCTTCTTCAATGAGGTTTGTTCCTTTCCGCACTTCGTATTTTAACGATCCTTGGACCCTACCTTCCTTGAACTTGTATTGTGAAGGTAAGTAACATATTGGAATGGATATGCCACTGTCAGTGGCAGAGATAGAGTATCATGTTGTTCTTGACTCTACTACCGACCCAGATCTCGTCCTCTTGCAGACAGACGAGGAGGATCCTATTCTCCGACCCATATGGGCCACTTCATATTCTTGCTCACATGATTCCCATGATGATACTTTACCTTCGAATGAAGCGATCTTGTTGGCCATGAATGGTTCTGATAGGCCATGGGATGATATGCATCATCACTCTTACTTCCTTCCAGAGCTTGTTAGGATCGAACAAGACGATTTTAGATCTACCTTGAGTGAGATAGTCGATCACGCCATAGTTCCACTTGATACACCCGACATTTATGCCAAAGGAAACATGGCAAGTATTTATCCTAATGTCACGATCGATATCTCTTGTATTCCTGGTACAGTTGAAAATGTATATATCGATGCAGATTGTTCGCCTGAAGAAATTAAGATCTACACTGAGCTCTTCAAGGAATTCCATGATGTATTCGCTTGGTCATATGAAGAGATGCCAGGATTCAACCCTCACATTGTTGAACATGAGATTAAAACCTATCCGGATGCTAAACCTATTCGAAAATGACTTAGAGTTGTTAATCCTAGGAAGGCCCCTGCTATTAAGGAATAGGTGGAGAAATTGCTTAATGCAGGTTTTATCTACTCGATTTCCTTGACTGAATGGGTATCCAATCCTGTTCCCGTGAATAAGAAGCAAGGAACCATCCATGTTTGTATGAAATTTCGAGACTTGAATAAGGCCCGTCCTAAAGAAAACTTCTCGACACCTTTCATTGATTATATTCTTGATGAGTGTGTGGGAAGTGAGGTTTTTTCTTTTATGGATGAATTTTTACAATACAACCAAATTCACATTAAACTCGAGGATCAACATAAGATGACATTTATTTTTCCTTGGGTTACTTTTGCATACCAAAAAATGTCTTTTGGCCTTAAAAACTCCGAAGCTAACTTCCAACAACTCATGACCTTGTCTTTTCACGATCTTAAGCATATAGTCAAAGCTTACCTTGATGATCTAGCTATTCACTCTTGCAAGAGAGTGGATCACTCTACCCACCTTCGACTAGTTTTTGAGAGATGATGCTATTATCGCATCTGTTTGAACCCTCATAAGTGCATATTTTGTGTTAGTTCAGGTTGTATTTTAGGATTCTTAGTCTCTAATACTGGGATCATGGTGGATCCTTTAAAGGTTGAAGAAATACTTCGATTGCCTCCCCCACGCACTATTCGTCGGCTTCAAAGTTTACAGGGGAAAGATAAATTCTTACGTCGGTTTATAGTAAATTATGCCAATATTACTAAGGGTTTCATGCATCTTTTGAAGAAGGAAACTCCATTTATATGGGATGAGTGAGCCCAGGAATCCTTCGATTCTCTTAAGAAAGCCTTGGTATCGACGCCTCTATTGAAGCCTCGAGACTACAATAGAGATTACTTGCTTTATATTACCACATCCGAAGGGATGGTTGGTATGGTTTTAGTTCAAGAGGATGATGAGCTCCATGAGCACATCGTTTACTATCTTAGTCGTAACTTAGTCGGCCCTGAAGTCAAGTAATCTCATGTTGAGAAGCTAGTTTGGCTGCCGTCCATGCGGTTGAAATATTATAACACTATATATTTCTTTGCAAAACTACCGTAGTTGTTGATGTCAATCCATTTCAATACGTCCTTACTAGGAGTATCATAGAGGGAAAATATAATATATGGATTGTCATCTTGCAAGATTTTGATCTTGATTTTGCTTCAGAAAAATCCAAGAAATCGCTAGTTTTTTTCGAGTTAATATCGGACTTCCCTCAGTTAGATGAGGATTTTATTCATGTAAATTCATTTATGGATGAAAAAAAATTCCTTGTCTTGTCTTCAGACCCCTAGTATGGAGACATTTTTATCTATCTTCAAACCTTGAAGTTCTCTCAGCATATTTCGAGAGACGATCGATGGCACATACAATATCAAGCTAAAAACTACCTTATCATCGACGACACTTTGTATTGCTTAGGCATAGATAATATCCTGCATCATTTCCTGACTCATGAAGAGGTTGAGTCCGTTCTTAATGACTGTCATAGTGGGGCTTGTCGTGGTCATCTATCTGGGCTTGCAACAACCCAAAAGATTTTGCGAGTTGGTTATTTTTGGCCATCTATTTTTAAATATTGTGTCAAAGCGGTCAAGAAGTATCACCCTTGCCAGGTGTTCACTCAAAATGTGTTCTTTCATCTAGGTCCTCTTCACCCAGTCATCACCGTCAATCCCTTCACCAAGTGGGGAGTGGATTTTGTGGATTGCAACCTAACTTCGGCTAGGGGGAATCAACATATTATCATGGCCATAGAATACTTTACTAAGTGGGTCAAGGCCATGCCTATAATTCAATCCGATGGTAAGACTGCTGCATTTTTTGTGTTCCCGATTCGTAATCCCGAGTGAGATTGTCATTGTTCATGGCAAACACTTTCAGAAAAAAATGATTAAAGAATTAGCATCGAAACTGGGGTTTAAACATGGTCATTCTTCCCCTTACTATCCCTAGGAAAATGGACCAGTAGAGGCTGTGAACAAGTCTCTCAAGACCATTTTGTAGAAAATTGTCAGCCATAGAAAATCTGATTGACATTTCATGCTTTACGCTATGCTTTGGGAATACCAAACCTCGGTTAAGAATTCCAACGATTTTTCTCCTTTTCGGTTAGTACAAGGTGTGGAGTTGATTCTTCCTATTGAATGAAAAATCCCTTCTCTTAGACTGGCAGTTAAGCTCCTACCTAACACTTTCGATCTCGAAGAACACCTCGTACACCTAGAGAGTCTAGATGAGTAACGTCGAGATGACTCTACGGCTATCAAACCGAATAAATGATGTGTCAAGGTCCAATATGATAAGTCTATATGTACTCGGAAGCACACTGAGGGTGACTTGGTCCTTTTGTATGACCAAGCGAAAGAACCGCTGGGGGTAGGCAAGTTCAACCCCATGTGGCACGATCCTTATATCGTGCGATGGGTATTAGAAAAAGGAGACTACGAATTAGAATTTTATGAAGGGAATATGATGGTTGAGGCCAAAAATGGGCTCTACTTGAAAATATATTATGCTTGAGCCCCAAGCTTGGATGCAAATCTTTGTATACTAGTGTATCTTGGTGTATATATCTATTCCCCTTTTGTCATCGACTTGCTTATTGAGTTTTCCCTTGGTTGGAAGATGTCAACAGAGTCTTCGGTTTACTTAGGATTCGAAGATGGTCCCGGTCATCATACACGAAACTTGGCTTCCACCGCTTTGGTTGTCTACTCATCTGAGGTTCAACTAGTGTCTTCGGGTGGCATTTTTCTAGGGCTGTCAACGAATAACGTGGATGAATATAGCGACGTTATAGAGATTTTAAGCGATGGTGTTTCACATGGTATTCGTTATTTAGAAGTTCACCTAGATTCCCAGTTAGTAGTATGTCAGTTGAACGATAGTTACCGTGTGTGAGACCCTTCTCTACTCCGACGATTCCTACGGGTACAACTTTTGGAATGATATTTTTATTTTATTACTTATAATCACATACCTAGAATTTCTAATTATGCATCTGATGCATATGCTAATTATGTTTTAGATTGGAATTTTTCACATAACTAATGTAAAATAAAACACATTCACTAATGTACACATTGTAATATAAGTAAAGTTGAAGACCAATGTTTTTATATTTCATTTCTCCAAAAAATATGGTGTTATAGTACAAAATTGGGGCTCACACCCGCAAAATACATATACAGCTACTCGATAAAATAAACATGACATCTATTCTTGTGGCACCGGATGTGTGTCATGATAGCATACTACGAATTTTTCAAGACATCGGAAGAGTCCCACACATGCATGGGGCACACCCAACACCTTTCGTTGCATCACCTCTGGAAGATCCTCTACCTGTACCATGGGAATCCTATGCATTAAATGAGACAGGTTTCCATGCACATTTTGAAGCATTCTCTCTACATTTCCTCCAGCTGGCTCATCCCCCCGGTGCCTCTGCCGGTGTCATGGTAATCCATCCAGTCTTTGTGGACCCACATCTGATAAACAAAGTTTTTTGTTAAATACTTGACACCATCCATAAACATTTGCATTTTTATTCTCTTCAAAAAACACAAAAAAATGAAATATATTTGAAAATTGTTTCATACATATGCCTCCGTAGGAGAAACTTGGTGGAAATAGAATTTCTGGGTCTCCTCTAAAGTCAATCCTTGCTTAAGGATAGTCCTCTAGGGCTATCACTGGTCGGTGCCACCATAAGAAGAACTCATCATTGTAGGGGGTCGGTACCCTACCCACCTCCCAATCACCTCATCACCTCGGTCCACCACAACATGGCTGGATCAAGAAATCTATGAGGAATGAACTCAACTCTAGGGCTCAATCCTGGAACCAACTTGAAGAAAAAACTACACAAAATAGTTGTGAACCCGAAGTTCCTCTTCCTACAATGTTTGCAATCTGTCAATTGGCTCTTCATGGTAGATAGTAGTAAGGTGCACCAATCATATTTTGCAGGTCATAAGAACTCCATGGAATAAAACATCAGTGGCCTTGACGCTTGATGTAACGAGGCCGACCCCATGATCCTTGTCAATAGGAGAACAACGATATTTAAAATCAGGTTGTTGATCACTCGAATAGGGAGTTGGCTCCCTGCCTTTTATGTGCCTGCAACACAGTGAGTGGAAATGTATTCCTCTATGTTCATGCCTCTCCTAGATCCCCTATATTTGAGGTTCACCACCTCACCCTGACACGACAACCCTGTAAGAAAGTATAAATCCTCGAATTGATTTCTCAATGGTTTCCCATCGAGGTTGAAGGCCTCTCTATCCAGATCCCAAAAGTTCACCACCATTTGGAGTAGCCTCACTTGAGCCCTCATCCCTTTGAGAGACGAAAACTTATGAATCCCATATATTTTTAATCCTAATTGGGCCCCTGGATCTCTTTCCACTACAACATCAACTTCCTCATGCTCTCTTTCTCTTCATTCCACTACCATCCTGCAAGAAAAATTCAAATTTTGAGTCAAATTCCTTTAAAAAACACCAAGTTACGGACTTGTACGTGAGATGCAGTTTACACTGTCACGTATAGAGCTGCATATACACGGTTTGTTTTGATAACAATCGTGTATAAGGTTGTGTATATGCGACCCAATGATCTACAACCCATGTATACCCTAATTCCTAATTTGCGCATTAAAATACTCAAAAAGTGAGACCTAATTTCAAATTCTAATCCACAGGAAATAAAGAGGAGGGAAAGAATACTTACTTGGTCCAGATAGTTTTCCTTTTCATCGCCTGTAGCTCCTACAATCGACACTTGAATATCGTTGGAAAATTGGTCCAAAATGCACTTTTTGGGTAAAAATGTGAAATGGTATGGTAAATTTGGTTATTTTTATAATTTATAGAAAAATTTTACCCACTTTACACAGTTTTTGCTAATATTTTGTTCTAGTGGACTAATGGTGCAGTGGAAGGAGTTGATTTTGGTGGTTTTATCCAGGGATTCTTGCATTTTATAGCATCATTTCGCATGTTCATAACTTTGGCAGGTATAATTTCTTTGACCTGCACGTAGGATAGGTCATCACTCCATTTTGCACACTTGCATTATCCTATGACTGTGATTCATATGCCTTAGGTACGATCCCGTTTTGTTAGAAACAAAAAAACCCCTTACTCCTACTAGAAGTGTTGTTAGTGAATGGTAGAGGCTTACAAAACATGGGTGCCCTACTTAGAACCTCTGTGCCATCTAGTGCCCATGTAGAGATTATTCCATAAAGACAGGGAGTCCTTTATAGTGTCAATATGAATTTGCTTTTGAGCCTCCTATTCTTACTCATGAGCATGTTGACATATACCTTCGTGACTCCCGCGAGTCTTGTTTAAGCTCTTTTTCGACTCTCTCAAAAAGAGAAAATATTGTCGAGTGAAATTGTTTCTTTCACACTCATAAATTGGATTTGAAAGGACGTTTATTTGGTGTAAGTATAACCCTTTTCCAGACCAAGTAGACTAAATTTATGAAAAAATAAATTCTTTGGAGTTAAGTTGTAATTGTATCTCATTGGAGTTAACCCTTTTCCCGCCTTCGCATTATAAGCCTATTACCCCAACAATTTGCATCATCAGCCAAGAAAATCCTTGTTTATATCCTTTGCAGCTTGACACCTTATACCCTAAGAGGAAACATTCCCTCGAGTGTCCATATCCTGCATGCACCTCCTTGCATTAAGAATAGTTATGTTCCACTGTTGGAACCAGTTGCTTACTCATAACACTCGTTTCCTCCTCTGTATCATAGCATTCATTTGTCTATGAAAAAACAAAAAAAATACGGGCGGGAAAATAGTATTGTATAATGTTGGCAGCAATCGTGTCGCCTTTGAAGAGAGCACAACCTTTTGAGTCCACTTTTCATCCAAATTTTGGGTTTAGCATGACCTTAGGAAGCTAAGCTTGTTAGTTAGATTTTACTCCTCTGACTGGTTACTATTCCAGTCCCTATGGAGAGTTTTATTGGTGCCTCTTGCATCACAAAGTTTCATCATTGATTCTATGCTTCCAGAGTCCTCCATATGTCTCATGCTCTTGTTCAAAGGATGTCTATAAGCCTATGTCAGCCATTTCTCAGAACTCTTGAATTTGCATGTCGTCCATACCCTCAGTGTGTCTCAGAGTTACATGAATTTGTTATCCTACCGTGCACCCTAGTCCTACTTTCCTTATGAGTAGGTAACCCTGAAACCAACAATCAACATATCCTCATTGGTCGCTGACTGGGGGGTTTTCCTTGTGTTCGATTAAAATAAATCTATTCACACATTTGGATTCGTGCAATGTCTTGGATGCCATTAGCCTTATTGGTGGTTTCCTCACCTTTGTCAACAATTTTCCTTATTGGTTGTTATTCAGAGGGTCTTTTTCGTGCATTGCTTTCATCTAGTACATGTGAAAGATGCATAGGGTCTTTGGTTCGTGAGCATGTTCTTCGTCCAAGTTCCTCCAAATCATCAATCTACTACTTTGTACCTCGTGTTGACTGATGAGATATGCATTAATTCTCTCCTTTCAGTGGGTCTCCTTCCATTGACTTCAACTCATCTATTTTGGAAACAAGGCTTAGAGTCCTATGCGTACCTAGAGGCTTGTAGTCATCAGTGGTAGGTTCTCTTGCCATCGACAGTTGGGAATACATCAATGTGTCCTGGTCGATGGATTCTTCAAGTGTTCAACCTCAACTCCTTTATTCACACTTGTAAGAATGTGCTTGATGCCTTGATACCTACTTTCATCATCGATAAGTTGTCTCATTTTTGTTAACCATATACCTTAATGACCGATTGTTAGGATATTTAGACACTTAGGAGTTAGTTAAGATCTACTTGGTCTAATATGTCGTTAGGTAAAAGTGTGTTTCTTTAGTATGCATTAGTATGCATTTGTAGTTAGGCAATCCGACGGTCACGATATGTTCCCGACATAGAGTGATCTGACGGTTCATACTCTCCTCGATCTTAACGGCCATTGATCTGTGGCTTAACACCCAATTGGTCCATGATCTCTATTTAAAGAGCATGGAGGGTCATTTGCCGATGATCGATTGTGAGAAACTCTATTGTAAAATATCTCTGTAATCTTTTTCTTTGCATTAATAAACTGCTCCAAGTGGCCGCGTTGGCTGGGGCCGTGGATGTTTCCCCGTAGGGGTTTTACCACGTGAAAACATCGGTGTGTTGATCTTTGATCTGGTTATGTGAGTGGTTACTGAAGGTGTTCGTCCTCTGTTGGAATACCTGTGTTTTCGAACATGGTATCAGAGCCTGTTTGAAGATCCGCTCCTGTTGTAGATCGAGATCGTGAAGCCGAGTTTCCTCATCTCCATTTTATGGAATTTCTGTACATCTCTGGGATGAAAGGACCGTTCCATTGCGTCCGGAGCACGCTTTTCATTCAGGAACACTTTTCGTTTCACTCGAAAAGGTTTCCGTTTGCCCAAGATACGGCCATTACAGTCAGGATCCGGAGGTATAAAGTTTGAATACGCATTTTTAAATTTTTGCAAAGTTTTGATTTTATTTCGGTTTATATTTTTTTT
>ML785410.1:86866-104069 GCA_009831015.1 Picea engelmannii
GGCCGCGTTGGCTGGGGCCGTGGATGTTTCCCCGTAGGGGTTTTACCACGTGAAAACATCGATGTGTTGATCTTTGATCTGGTTATGTGAGTGGTTACTGAAGGTGTTCGTCCTCTGTTGGAATACCTGTGTTGTCGAACATAATCAAACGAAGTCTCATTGTGTTCGACCTCAACTCCTTTATTCACATGATGTAGAACTGCACCTTTGGCAGATCGTGTAGAAGACTTGAAGACATCAGTTCATAGTCGCATCTTTCCTCAGATGTTGCTATCATTCATTGGACCAATACCTATATGAATTCAGTGATCATGGGAGATCAGATTGTACTCCATTGTATACAGATATCTTCAGATTTATTTTGAGATTGGTTTTCATTGGGCCTTGTTTGTGACTATGAAAACCTATGGCATGTATCTATCATTGTATTTCCTATTCATGGCCATGAACAATTGTTTGGTATATTTCCACATGGATCTGCAGTGTAATTCAAATTGGCTTCCATGTGCATAAAGTCATTATGGATTGTAATACTCTTATGAGCAACTAGTTCGTCTAGCTAGGTCTCCATTACTCCTCTGTTATAGAAATATTTTCCTCACCCCTTGTAACTTACTCAGAATGTATTTTCCATTTCCCTATGCAGACTTGAAGTCCCTTTTTGCAATTCCTAGAGATGAAAAACATATTTTTCCACATATACATGCCCTAACAACTCTACAACATGTGTATACGCATGTTACACTATTACAGCCCGTGTACATTGGGTTTTGTGTCCAAAATTAAAAATGGTGTTGGGTTTCCATGTCACATCACGAGATCCATGATCCTTGAAGAATTCAACTTTGAGAGCAAAGTTACTCTGGAGAAATTATTCACTTCATATTGAGTCTACATCCCTTTGTACTTTTAATTTTGAATAGATTCTTCAACCCCCAAGATCTTCCCTATTTGATGGAGAACCTCATTGTCTCTCTTTTATGAGCTTTCCTGTGGTGGAGGATTTAAGTGGTGGAGGCCCAGTTGGAAGGGAATTAGTTTCTCGGTTCCAAGACGTGCCAAAATAGAAGTTTTTTATTCATACACTTATGTTGATCATATTTTAATAGAAATACTCTTTTCTCGTCCAATTAATGTCTTGCAAATATTTGAATTGTTATTCCATGGACATATTTTTTATGAATATTGATGGATTATGCTATTATATGTGCTAACTTTATATATTATCACCATATGCTTGTGTATCTTGGTTGTTGAGGACAAGTTGCAGGTATATAGCTTTGAGTTGAGTGCTCAACGATGGTATTATTCGAACATCCAGATGAGGTAGGCTCTTTAACTTGTAATGTTAGTGTTCTTGTTTATATAGCATACTTGAGACTAGAGTTGATTTTTGCAGTCATTCCATTTGTTTTGGTTTACCCCATGCCATAGAGTATTTTTCCTTGTAACATCCCCGAGATCCGGATCAATTGTGTTAAAAAAAGAATAATTAGGGCTATATGTAAGCCTAGGGACCTTAAAATCATTACAAATTGGAGATCAATTACATTGTTGAATGTGTTCCCATACAAATGTTGTCCAAGGCATTGGACATATGCATCAATGGGCCTTGTCTTTCTTGGCTCATAGAAACAAGTCCAACAAATTTATAATTTTTAGAAGTTTCTCATCTGACACTGGCAAGTTGACAAATAAGAACCACTCATCATTTAAATGGAAAATTGCATGTTGATTATAGAGTATGACTCCATCCAATATTTCTTCCAAAGTCATGACATCGCTCGTGCTCACTCCTACCCAAAATTCTCTTTGACCTTGAGGTTGAGAATATGTTGCCAAATTGCCTCCTTTCTAATGGGGTATTGAAAGTAAATTCCATCAATCCAATGGAAATGACACAAGGTTGTGAAAAAGGAATTATAGCATGTCAAACAATGGTTGTATTCCATCACCTTTGATGAGAAAATACAAACTAGTATTGATAAACCTCGTGACTTACTAAAAGTTGACAAAGTTTGTCAACACTAGGATGCTTAATTGAGATATTTCCTTCGCTAGGTTAAAACATCAGAACAACTGATGGAGGACAGTTTCAAGGCCCTATCCTAGAAAGTAATATTTTGAAAATAACTCTATGATGAAGATAACCAATGAGTGGCTCATCAAGTAAGAGGATATTGAGGAATAGTCTATCAATGATTATAGACTAGTTTTTAGTCTCAAGGCCCCACAGAAGAACATAGGGTGGCCATGTATACTTGTCTTGATGTGGTCTCTTGTTTACTTCTAAGGAACATGAAATAATTCATGAAAAATTGCTAAGTTTGGATGCTATGGTAGTGGCATTGATGGATATGTTGAGGACGAGTTGTTGATATTGGTTGAATTTCAATACAAATTTAATAAAGCACATAAGATGTTTTGGGGTCATACCTACTCTAGGTATATAAAAATATCATTGAACAACAATTTCTAGGGTGTTGTGTTAAAAAAAAAATAATTAGGGCCATATGTAATCCTAGGGGCCTTAAAATCATTACAAATTGGAGATCGATTAACTTGTTGAATATTTTCCCCTACACAAGTTTTCCAAGGCCTTGGACATATGCATTAAGTAACTCTTAACTAAGATCGTTTTCTCATAATAGAAGAGTTTCATTAGAGGGTGTTTCATTCTAGATAATGTGATAACATTTTCGTAGGGTATTGAAAGGACAATATGTCTCGAATTCATTATTCTTGACTTTGAAAAAAATTATGATAAGTTTGAGTGTATCTTCATTTGGGCATGCTCAAGACCCTAGGTTTTGGTAAATTCTCTCTTAGTGCATATGCGACACACATATCCATAGAAAAATGTAAATCCAAGGATGCGGGGATTATTAGGTCCCTCTAAAAAGGTTACCCATTGAACCTAGATATTTATGTCATTTTTCTCCCATAATAAGGACCTAGAAAAAAAGTGCATGGGCAATTTGTATAAGACTTGTTCATCATGACCATATACTTTTTATGCTTCGAGATTCAAAATATGGTGGCTAAAACCCAATTTCATAGACAAATCCTTTAGGACTTTCTTACTTGGCTAGTTGATTAGGGTTTATCCTAGATCCAACCATGCCATATCTTTAATTTCCTTGACACCCTCTTTGTTTTTCAGGGTTCACCAAAGGACATTTGGGATATGGTTATTAAACGTGTGGAAAAGAACATTGAGAAGTAGGGAATGAATATTGTAGCTTTGGTTGCTAAATTTTAGATATGTATAAAGTCAAAGTAGCCACCCAAGTGTAATATTCTTTCTATTACGTCCCATCTATTAATGCTTACCAATATCTCAATAAATATTTGTGTACCTTTCTCTATGCTAATATAAATGGGAGCAAAGGTTTTTTCAGTGTATTTTGCAACCATAGATACCAAGGTGGAATGGGGATTATTAAGACACGTATCCAAGGCAAGTAACTTCGTCCAAAATGGGTTTTCAAAGGAAATATGAAGGAAATGGAACTTTGAAAGTGATTTTGAGGAAGTACATTCACTTGGGATCCCCCTAGGAAAGAATTATTGTACAACTATCACTTTGAAAACTCTCATTGTTAGTGTTAGACAATGTGAAGGTGAAATTTTAACTTTTGTTTCTTATAGAGTACTTTGAAGGCTAGAAGGTGATTAAATCCCATCTTAGTTGGTAAGACCAAACTCTCAAGTCTAGTCTATCTTTGAATGGAAATTCCTTATGGTGGTCCCTTATTCCATTGCATGAATGAAAACTTCCAACCAACTCACTATGGTTCTTAGCCTTGAGATATTTTAGAAGAGACATCAACACTATCAAGGACATATGTGATGCCTAGATTTGACATTGAATACCTTTCATGGAGTTGAAAGTCAACTTTTTGCTAGCTAATATTCTAGAAATGTTGGCATTTGATTGAATCAAAGAAATTGTTTTTCTCTCTTCTCATAAAGCTAGGCTCGCAATCTTCTAAACCCTCATGGAAGGGTTGAAAATGAAACAAGGCTAAGGAATTTATTGGTTGATTGGTTGTAGTGTTTAGAAACCTTTTTGAGCCCAAAAATGAAATTATTATGTTGCCCCTCATTATTGGGGGTTTTAAACTTAGGAATACGTTGATTCAACTTGGAATCCTTTAGCATTGCCACTTTATGGTAGACCCAAAAATCCCACACACCTTTTTTGGTACTATGTATATGATAAGTCCACTTGGGGTCATATTATTAAATTACATGGCCAACTACTCACTATTTCCATATCCTAAAAAAATTCTCTCTTAGGAGCACTAGGGATTCAATAAATGAACATATGACATAAGCATGCTCATTCGTGGGATATTAAAAAATACCCCTAATTTCACTAGATATTTAAAAATACCCCCCTAAATTCTTTTGTTGAACCCCCTTCCCAATACATCTATCCAATTTAGAAACCCCATGTTTTACTATATATCTAGGTATCCATTTTTTTGTGGAATTTTTAATAACCCTTTTTATTTTTACCCTTAGTACATAAACATGACAAAAATCTTATAAGCTTGTAATCACAAAAATAAAAAACAAAAAACAAACAAGTGGACCAAAATTCAAACATGGGGATATGCCACTATAGTAAGATAGCCTTGGGTTAAAGGGTTTGGTGTTATACTACTTTCACCCCTCTCAGTGTACTACATATTGATGCATTCACTGAGGAAGGGGTTTATGTATCTAGATATCTATTTGTATAACTAGAAAGATGACTTTCTTCGAGTCGTAACTCTCCATGCCTTAGATATTTGATCTCACGGACATATTAAGAAATATATATCAAGCTTATCTTTGCAGTGATATTTAAGAAAGTGATATACCCCATAACCCATTCTTGTTTTCTTTTTGTTCAGAGCACAATACACTCTCATTAGGTGAGATGCAAGAGATTGTTATGCTAAGGCTCAATATGTTCTAGGGTAATTACTACTATCCTTTGGGTAGAAACGAATCATTTATTCCTTGTACTCTATCATTGTATTATGTCTTTTCATATATTATGTTTCAGTTTGAACATAACACAAGGAAACTATTTTATATGAGGGGTCAGATCCATATTTCCAAATACAAAACCTAATTGGTTGGATGAGATTAATAACATTGAGGTAATCATAATATTCTCCGTGTGTAGTGAAAAAAGGAAAGTGTACACATCCCCATAAGCATGTTTGGAGGGATTAATGTTGTGTAGTGATATTGACATCCTTGTCATTATAAAAACCTAAAAATGGTTATTCTCCCAACTAAAATCAACCACTCAAAAAGAGCCCCAAATAGTGAAAAATTAGGGTTTGCAGTAGATCCCTTGAACTAGCACACAACTCTACCCTTAAATATAGGTTCAAGTTATGGCATTTTTTGAATGCATAGAACTAACCTACAATAACATAAATTATACAAAATTAGAGATAAAGCCCTACATAGATAAATACAAATAAAAGGTGGGGTTAGGATAATTGATATATATAGAGATATGTAACATAGATCCGTCTTTAGATAATGTAAGTTGGTGTCTAGCTAAGAAGATCGGTTCCTCACCTACATAATTCAATATCCAATTGACAGCATTTAGTTTATTTTGTAAAAGTTTGGTTCCAACAAAAAGGTCATGATCATGATCATGCAAACTTGTATTCAAGTCCTCCTTCATGTAATATCAAATGTAGACTCCATATATTCTCAGAGCACATCCAAAGCATAAATAAGAACATCCATGACCAATAAGAAACATAGAAGTAGAGAAACAAGTTTGATGAGTAGTAGAGCAGTAAAGCAATGAAATATTGAGCATTGGTGATAAACATTTTGGCAGCGGTTAAAGGCATTCAAGAAAGCGACATTAGATGATACAAACACACATAAGAGATTAAAAGACAAGACAATGATACAAAAAAAATTGAATTGATTGAACCCCTTGATAGAAGAGTTGTAGAATAGTTCCATGGGTCCTGATAAAGAAGAGAGAGGAATGGTAGGATTGAATGATGTCACAAACCCTTGTGGATTCCATAAAAATATCCCCTAGGGGTGGCAAATCGTTGGATCTGCAATAGAGTGTGCCTCGATGATTCCTCCAAGGAGTAGAATTTTCAGTTGGTATCAGGAAATAATGGGTTCCCTTCAATTAGCAGATAATGTTGAAAGCATGGAGATCGAGGAGTGAGATATGTGATATGTATTCATTCAAATGCATTGGAATCTAGTCACAGAAAACCTTGTACATGTGTATCCTCCTATACAACTGGCGACTGTTGGATTGTTTCATGGGAAGATGTCATTACACAAATTGTTTCCTTTATAATGGGGTAATGAAAGTAAATTTCCTCAATCCAATGGAAATGACACAAGGTTGTGAAAAGGAACTAGATTATAGACTAGTTTTTCATATCAAGGCCCCATAGAAGAACATAGGGTGGGCATGTAAACTTGTCTTGATATGGTCTTTTGTTGAATTCTAAGGAACATGAAAGAATGCATGAGAAACTACTAACTTTGGATGCTCTTGTAGTGGCACTGATGGAGATGATTGAGGACACGTTTTTGAGATTGGTTGAATTTTCCTACAAATTTAATAAAGCACATAAGATTTTGTTGGGTCATACCTACTCTAGGTATACAAAAATGCCATAAAAAATAATTATTAGGGTATTGTGCTAAAAAAAGAATAATTAGGGCCATATGTAAGCCTAAGGACCTTAAAACCATTACAAATTGGAGATCAATTACATTGTTCAATATTTCCCCTTACAAATATTGTCCAAAGCCTTGTACATGTGCATCAAGTAACTCTTACCTAAGATCATTTTTCCATAATAGAGGAGTTTCATTAGAGGGTGTTTCATTATAGATAATGTGATAACACTGTCAGAGGGTATTGAATGGACAATATGTCTCAAATTCATTAATATTGACTTTGAAAACAATTATGATAAGTTTGAGCGTCTATTCATTTTGGCATGCTCAAGACCCTAGGTTTTGGTAAATTCTCCCTCAATGGATATGAAATGCCTATCCATAGAAAAATTTAAAACTAAGGATGTGGGGATTGTTAGGTCCCTCTGACAAAGTTACCCATTTACCCTACATATTTATGTCATTTTTCTCCCATAATAGGGAGATAGACAAATAGTGCATGGCCAATATGTATAAGAATCATTCATCACTATTCTCTAGGAAAAGTCTCCATGGAGAACATCGTGCACTACGTCAAAATATTTTTTGATGCTTTGGGATCCAAAATATGGTGGCTAATACTTACTTTTTACATAAGAAAATAGAGACTCTCTAAATCCGCGAACAAAGACTTTATTGTTAGGCCCACAAGATTTGAGTGACCCACAACCATTCTTTGCCATGCATGAAACAAATGTAATTATATTCCTAAATTCATCTATACTCGTACAGTCCACATAAACCATACTAATCATGGGCATCCAAATGCTGCATCTGTTGGAACCTACATAATAACTATGTGTCATGTCTATGTGGATGGAATTACTAGGAAATTGCTTGTGAATGACTCTGAGGTTGTGTTCTTCATCGACCACATTTAACCAAGGCATCAATGTCATTTTTTATTTGTCGACTTTTTCACCTGCAACAATGATTGCACATCTATTTCCCCTTTCGATCTTTAGTTGTATGTCATTGGAAGGTTATAAATTATCCACCCACTTTCCCAAAGAGTATACTTGTTGCTTCCATGAGAGAGGTAGTGGGTCACATATTAAATGCATAATATAACAGAACAACATATTGATGTTGTTGTAAATCCACACCCTCAATGTTGTGTTGAACTCCATCATAGTTTATATAACGCTCAATGTTGTCAGAATGAACCAATGTACCTTGTCCTTCTTCATTTGTAGAAACAAGCCCACCAAAATTATAATTTTCAGAAGTTTCTCCTTCGACATTGACAATTTGACAGGTAAGAGCGTGTGATCATTTAAAAGGACGCTCACATGCTGATTTTAGAAGATGACTCCATCCAATGCTTCCACCAAACTCATTGTGCTGATCCATTCCAAAAATTCTCTCTGACCTTTCAAAAACACAACACTTAAGTTGAGATCAAAGTAGGGAATGAAGATTGTAGCTTTGGTTGCCAAATTTTAGATATGTATAAATTCAAAGTAGCCACCCAAGTGTAATATTCTTCCTATTACATCGCATCTATTAATGCTTACCAATAGCTCAATAAATATTTGTGTATCTTTTCTAGGCCAATATAAATGGGAGCACAGGATTTCACAATTATTTTTCAACCATAGATACCAAGGAGGCATGGGGATTATTAAGACACATATCCAAGCCAATGAACTTTGTCCAAAATGAGTTTTCAAAGGAAATAGGAAGAAAATGGAACTTGGAAAGTGATTTAAAGGAATTACATGCACTTAGGATGCCCCTAAGAAAGAATTATTGGACGATTATCACTTTGAAAACTAATTTTTAGTGTTAGACAATGTGAAGGTTAAATTTTAAATTTTGTTTCTTATAGAGTACTTCGAAGGCTAGAAGGTGATTAAATCCCATGTTATTTGGTAAGACCAAGCTCTCAGGTCCAGGCTATCCTTGAATGGGAATTCCTTATGGTGGTCCCTTATTTCATTTCATGAATGAAAATTTCTAACCAACTCAACATGGTTCTTAGCCTTGAGATATTTTAGAAGATTCATAGCACATATTTGATGCCTTGAGTTGACATTGACTACCTTTCAAGGAGTTGAAAGTCAAATTTTAGTGAACCAATATTCTAGAAATTTTGGCATTTGTTTGAATAAAATAAATTTTATTGTCTCTTTTCATAAAGATAGGCTTGCAATCTTCTAAACCCTCATGGAAGGGTTGAAAATGAAACAAGGCTAAGGAAATTAAGAAGTACAAATCCTTTGATGGTTATAGATGGTTATATCATAATCCTATCTTAGATGGCTAGTTGACTAAACTTTGGTGGCTCAAATCTAAGCAAATGACTGGGGTTCATTGGTTGTAGTGTTAGAAGCCTTTGGTTGAGCCCAAAAAGGTATTTATTGTGTTGTCCCTCATTCTTGCGGGTTTGAAACTTAGGAATAAGTTGATTCACCTTGGCATCCTTTAGTGTTTCCATTTTGTGGTAGACCCAAAAATACCAAACAGTGTTTTTAGTACTATGTATATGTTAAGTCCACTTAGGGTTGTATTATTAAATTACATGGCAAACTACTCCATTCTTCCATATCCTAAAAAATTGCTCTCTTAGGAGCACTAGGGATTCAATAAATGAACATATGACATAGCACGTTCATTTGTGGGATATTAAAGAATACTCCTAATTTCACTAGATATTGAAAAATTCCCCCAAAAGTATTTTGGTAAACACCCCTCCCAATACATCTATCCAATTTAGAAACCCCCTATTTTTACTAGTTATCTAGGCATGCATTTTTTTATGGAATTTTAAATACCCCTTTTTATTTCTACCCTTAGTACATAGACATGCCAAAACTCTTATACGCTCATAATCACAAAAATAATAAAAAATGAAAGCAAGTTCATCGACATCCTAATATAGGGATATGCCACTATAGTAAGATATCCTTGGGTTAAAGGGCTTGGTGTTATACTATGTTCACCCCTCTAGTCAAATATATGTTCATGCATTTGTTGAGGAAGAGGTTTATGTATGTGGATATCTATTTGTAGACCTAGAAATATGAGTTTCCTCAAGTCATAACCCTATGTGCCTTAGAGATTTGATCTCATGGATATATTAAGAAAAAAATATATCTATATATAAATTTTGTCTTTGTAGTAATATTTAATAAAGTGATATACCCCATAACCCATTCATGTTTTCTAATTGTTCATACCAAAATACACTCTCATTAGGTGAGATGCAAGAGATTGTGATACTAAGGCTCAATATGTCCTAGGGGAATTATTATTATCCTTTACGTAGAAATGAGTCATTTCTTCCTTTTACTCTATCATTGTATTATGTATTTGCATATGTTACGATTAAGGTGGAACATAATGCAAGGAGTTTGTTTTATCAAAGGGATCAAACCCATCTTTCCAAATAGAAAACCTAACTGGTTTGTTGAGCTCAATAACATTGATATAACCATGGTATTCCCCCTATGTAATGAAAAACGGAAAGTGTACACACATCCACATAAGCATGTATGGAGGGATCATACATGTTTTCTAATGATATTGATTTCCCTGTCATTGTGAAAATCTAAAATCCTTCATTCTCACAACTAAAATAATCCATTCAAAAAGAGTCGTAAATAATGAAAAATTAGGGTTTAAAGGAGAACCCTTGAACTAGAAAACACCTCTTCCCTTAAATATGGGATAAAGCTATGTGATTTTGAGTCATCAAGTCAAATCATGATCATGTAAAAATGTATTCAAGTCCTCCTTCATGTAATATTAAATGCAGACTCCATATGTTCGCAGAGCACATCCAAAGCATAAATAAGCACATCCATGATAAATAAGCAACAAAGAAGTAGAGAAATAAGTTTGATGAGCAACAGAGGAGTAAAGCAGATAAATATGGAACATTGATGATAAGCATTTTGGTAGTGGTTAAAGGAATTCAAGAAAGATATATTAGATGATAGACACACACATAAGACCTTAAAAGACAAGACAATGATACACAAATTTTTGAATTGATTGAACCCCTTTATAAAAGAGTTGTAGAATATTTCCCTGGGTCGTGACAAAGAAAGGAGAGGAATGGTAGGATTGTTTGATTCCACAGACCCTTGTTGATTCCATAAAAATATACCCTAGGAGTGGTAGATCATTGGAGCTATAATAGAGTGTTCCTCGACGGTTCCTATGAGGAGTAGACTTTGCATTTGGTAGCAGGCAACAATGGGTTCCCTTAAACTAGTAGATAATGTTGAAAGCATGGAGATAGAGGAGTGAGATATGTGATATGTATTTATTCAGATGCATTGGAATCCATTCACAATAAACCTTGTACATGTGTATCCTTTTTAGAAAAAAGGATTGCGGAGCAATAAAATAAAAACAAATGCGGAAATAAAATACAAAAGATACACAATAAAATAGAGAAACCGATATACGTGGTTCACCCAGTGTGGGCCATGTCCACCAGAGAAATTGTGAGGTCGTTCCTTTATTATTATCTAGAAAATGAAGGGATACAACCTACAACAAACCCGTTGTAACTTCCTCTTCTTTCTCTCACAGTCTACTATCTCAAAATACAATATTTGCAATGATACATAGCCGCAATACATTTCCCTCATAAAAGAGGGTTTCCTTCTAGGGGAAAAAAACCCTAACATAACTTCTACCATAAGATCTGCAACCTTATAATCAACGGTCTATATTTACTGTGAAATTACAATATATATATTTACAAGGCAATTTTTCCTTCAGGGGCTTCGCCCCCTAACCCCCCTTTGTACTCCCCCATGTGGAGGAGTGTACATTCGTCCAAGGTGTAAAGTCTTCATGGGGTATAAACATGGCTGAAAAACAAATACCTCTAAATCAAGAAGATAATCAAGCTCCACAACCAACAATCCTCCTATACAACTTCCAACTATTGGATTGTTTGGTGGGAGGATGCCATTACACAAATTGCATCCTTTATAATGGGGTAATGAAAGTAAATTTCCTTAATCCAATGGAAATGACACAAGGTTTTGAAAAGGAACTAGAGCATGTCGACCAATGGTTTTAGTCCATAACATTTGATGAGAAAGCACAAACTAGTGTTGCTAAACCTTGGGTCTTACTAAACGTTGATGAAGTTTTTCAACACTCGGATGCTCAATTGGGATATTTCCTTCACTAGATTAAAATGGGAGAAAAATCGATCAAGGACATTTTCAAGGCCCTATCCTAAAAAGGAATATTTTGAAAATAACACTATGATGAAGATAACCAATGAATGACTCATCAAGTAAGAGGATATTGAGGAATAGTTTATCAATGATTATAGACTAGTTTTTCATCTCATGGACCCAAAGCAGAACATATAATGGCCATGTATACTTGTATTGATGTGGTCTCTTGTTGAATTCTAAGGAATATGAAATTCTAACTTTGGATGCTCTTGTAGTGGCATTGATGGAGATGATTGAGGATGAGTTGTTGAGATTGGATGAATTTTCCTGCAAATTTAATAAAGCACATAAGATTTTGTTGGGTCATACCTACTTTAGGTATACAAAAATTCCATCAAAAAACAATTGTTAGGGTATTGTGTTAAAATAATAATAATTAGGGCCATATGTAAGCGTAGAGACCTTAAAATAGTTACAAATTGCAGATCAATTACATTGTTGAATATTTTCCCTTACAAATGTTTTCCAAAGCCTTGGACATGTGCATCAAGTAACAATTACATAATATCATTTGTCCATAATAGAGGAGTTTCATTAGAGGGTGTTTCATTCTAGATAATTTGATAACACCGTCGGAGGGTATTGGATGGACAATATTTCTCAAATTCATTAATATTGAATTTGAAAAAAATTATGATAAGTTTGAACGTCTATTCAATTTGGCATGCTCAAGACCCTAGGTTTTGGTAAATTCTCTCTCAATGCATATGAGACATGCCTATCCATAGAAAAAAGTAAATCCAAGGATGTGGGGATTGTTAGGTCCCTCTAACAATGTTACCCATTGACCCTAGATATTTATGTCATTTTTCTCCCATAATAGGGAGCTAGACAAATAGTGCATGACTCATTTGTATAAGACTCATTAATCACTATTCTCTAGGACAAGTCTCCATGGAGAACATCATGCACTACGTTCAGATATTTTTGATGCACCGGGATCCAAAATGTGGTGGCTAAAACTCAATGTCATAGACAAAGACTTTATGACTTTCTTACTTGGTTAGTTGATTAGGGTTTTTACTAGATCCAACCATGCTAGGTATTTAATTTCCTTGGCCTCCCCTTCACCTTTCAGGTTTCACCAACGGACCTTTTAGATATGGTTATTTAACATATGAAAAAGAACATTGAGAAGTAGGGAATGCAGACTGTATCTTTGTTTGCCAAATTTTAGATACGTATAAATTCAAAGTAGCCACCCAAGTGTAATATTCTTCCTATTACGTCCCATCTATTAATTCTTACCAATAGCTCAATAAATATTTGTGTACCTTTCTCTAGGAAAATATAAATGGGAGCAAAGGATTTCACAATTATTTTGCAACCATAGATACCAAGGAGGCATGGGGATTATTAAGACACATATCCAAGCCAAGGAACTTTGTCCAAAATGGGTTTCTGAAGTAAATAGGACAGAAATGGAACTTGGAAAGTGCTTTCAAGGAATTACATCAACTTAGGATGCCCCTAAGAAAGAATTATTGGAAAAGTATCACTTTGAAAACTAATTGTTAGTGTTAGACAATGTGAAGGTGAAATTTGAAATTTTGTTTCTTATAGAGTACATTGAAGGCTAGAAGGTTACTAAATCCCATGTTATTTGGTAAGACCAAGCTCTCAGGTCCAGTCTATCCTTGAATGAGCATTCCTTATGGTGGTCCCTTATTCCATTTCATGAATTGAAAATTCCGACCAAATCAACCTGGTTCTTTGCCTTGAGATATTTTAGAAGAGACATAGCACATATTTGATGCCTAGAGTTGGCATTGACTGCCTTTCAAGGAGTTGAAAGTCAAATTTTAGCTAACCAATAGTCTATAAATGTTGGCATTTGATTGAATCAAAGAAATTATTATTCTCTCTTTTCATAAAGATAGGCTTGCGATCTTCTAAACCCTCATGGAAGGGTTGGAAATGAAACAAGGCTAAGGAATCTAAGAAGTACAAATCTATTGATGGTTATATTATAATCTTGTCTTGGATGGATAATTGAATAAACTTTGGTGGCTCAAATCTAAGGAAATGACTAGGGTTTATTAGTTGTAGTATTTAGAAACCTTTGGTTGAGCCCAAAAATGTATTTATTGTGTTGTCCCTCATTCATGGGGGTTTGACACTTAGGAATACGTTGATTCACCTTGGCATCCTTTAGTGTTTCCATTTTATGGTAGACCCAAAAATACCAAACACCATTTTTGGTATGATGTATATGCTAAGTCCACTTAGGGTTGTATTATTAAATTACGTTGCCAACTACTCCCTGGTTCTGTATCCTAAAAAAATGTTCTCTTAGGAGCAGTAGGGATTTGACAATAAATGAACATATGACATATCACGTTCATTTGCGCGATATAAAATAATACCCCTAATTTCACTAGATATTGAAAAATACTCCCAAAATTATTTTGGTGAACCCCCCTCCCAATACATCTATCCAATTTAGAAACCCCTTATTTTTACTAGATATCTAGGTATTCACTTTTTTTTGGAATTTTAAATACCCCTTTTTATTTCTACCCCTAGTACATAGACATGACAAAACTCTTATAAGCTCGTAATCATAAAAATAATAAAAATGAAAACAAGTTCATCGACATCCTAACATAGGGATATGTCACTATAGTAAGATAGCCTTGGGTTGAAGGGCTTCGTGTTATACTATGTTCACCCCTCTAGTCTAATATATGTTCATGCATTTGCTGATGAAGGGGTTTATGTATTGGATATCTATTTGTAGATCTAGAAAGATGAGTTTCCTCAAGTCGTAACTCTTTGTGCCTTAGATATTTGATCTCATGGACATATTAAGAAAAATATATATCTATATATAAAGCTTGTCTTTGCAGTAATATTTAAGCAAGTGATCTACCCCATAACCCATTCAAGTTTTCTAATCATTCAGACCAAAAGACACTCGCATTAGGTGAGATGCAAGATATTGTTATACTAAGGCTCAATATTTATGCATTGGGTGTTTGGTGATTTCCAACAAGGAAGTTCAAAAAACATTTAAGATATTTTTAAAGTAATTATTTTACAATTCAATTTTTAAAGAGAACTCTTAATCAATCATATCACATTTTTAAAATTTACATAAATGTATGTTCAACCCTTGGATGGTCTAAGATGGATTGGCACGAGAGATATTAATTGATGGATTTGCATAGTTGATATATCTTTCTAAGTGGATGCTTGACCTCAAATGGTTGTTAGTTTAGTGTTCTTCCCCATGTGTCGTTTTTTGACCGTTTTTCCCTCACATGAACTACCACAAAGATCATACTAAAACCCTGGTTCTTGCCCCAATATCTACAGAGAAAGAGAGCACAATTTTGATCCCTACATTGCAACAGGTTTAGTTGTTTATACTTTACTATTTCCACCACTATTGTTGCTTCTTTCCAGGACCAAACTATTTTGAACCTATTAATCATAGGTAATTCTTTAGGGTAATTTGTATTGTTTGGTATTGTATTTTTGCAACATCCTAAGCGGAGATACATTGCCACTATTGTGTGTTATTAACCATCCTTGCAATTCCAAATGATGATGGCGCCAACATGTTATAGTTCCTTGTAGTCTAAATTGTCATTGGTGTGATATACAAAGCTCTAGTGTCATTGGTGTGGGGTATACAAATCTCTAGATGTCAATAGTGGGGTATTCCAAGCCTTTTGAGGGAACAATGTCAATTTTTGTATCATAGAAATTATTTTAATGGAAGTTGGGGAACCCCTTAGTTGAAAATAGAAGCACATGCCTCAAGGGGACTAGAATCCTGGTGGCGAATGAACCCACCACCCCCTTGGAATATAATATTTTTTTTAGAATTGTATGGGTGAACCTTGACAAACACAATAAGAAATTTTCCAAACACAACCCCGGATGCTTGCAACATTTTTTGGAGGGACAAACTATGTTTCTTTTCCAAACATGTAAAATGAGTATATTATAGTTTAATGAATATATTTTCCTATTATTATATATGGTTTTATACTTTATCAAAAAATACACCAGGACTCCATAATGTTTTTTTTATTTTAGTAAAATATTCGCTAGGATTTTACAAGATTTTATAATTCAGTGAAAGTTTCGTCGAGATTTTATAAGATTTTACATTGTAGTGAAAGATTCTCCAAGATTTTACAAGATTATATAATTGAATAAAAGATTCGCCAAAAAATTATATATACATATTATATTATTGATAAAATAGCCTTCAATTTTTCCCATGTATCATGGGGATTCACCCATTTATTATACATATAAATTTAGAGGGGGTTCTTAAAAGCACCCTTGTTGCTAGCTTCAAACAGGAGAAAAATCGATGGAAGACATTTTTAAGGCCCTGCCCTAATAAGGAATATTTTGAAAATAACTCTATGATGAATATAATCAATGAATGTCTCATCAAGTAAGAGGATCTTGAGGAATAGTTCATCAATGATTATAGACTAGTTTTTCATCCAAGTCCCCATAGAAGAACATGTGGTGGACATGAAAAATTTTCTTGATGTGGTCTCTTGTTGAATTCTAAGGAACATGAAAGAATTCATGAGAAACTACTAACTTTGGATTCTCTTGTAGTGGCACTGATGGAGATGATTGAGGATGATTTTTTTAGATTGGTTGAATTTTCTTGCAAATTGAATAAAGCACGTAAGATTATGTTGGGTCATACATACTCTAGGTATACAAAAATGCCATCAAAAAATAATTATTAGGGTAGTGTGTTAAGAAAATAATAATTAGGGCCATATGTAAGACGAGGGAACTTAAAATAATTATAAATTGGAGATCAATTACATTGTTGAATATTTTCCCTTACAAATGTCAATTCCAAATCCTTGAACATGTGCATCAAGTAACTCTTACCTAAGATCATTTGTCCATAATAGAGGATTTTCAATAGAGGGTGTTTCATTCTAGATAATGTGATAACACCACCGGAGGGTATTGAAAGGATGATATGTCTCAAATTCATTAATATTGACATTGAAAACAATTATATTGAGTTTGAGTGTCTCTTCAATTTGGCATGCTCAAGATCCTAGGTTTTGGTAAATTCTCCCTCAATGCATATGAGACATGCCTATCCATAAACAAGTGTAAATCCAAGGATGTGGGGATTTTTAGGTCCCTCTGAAAAAGTTACCCATTGACCCTACATATTTATGTCATTTTTCTCCCATAATAGGGAGATAGACAAATAGTGCATGACCAATTTGTATAAGAATCATTCATCACTATTCTCTAGGAAAAGTATC
>ML785410.1:109408-129809 GCA_009831015.1 Picea engelmannii
CAATTTGTATAAGACTTGTTCATCATGACCATATACTTTTTATGCTTCGAGATTCAAAATATGGTGGCTAAAACCCAATTTCATAGACAAATCCTTTAGGACTTTCTTACTTGGCTAGTTGATTAGGGTTTATCCTAGATCCAACCATGCCATATCTTTAATTTCCTTGACACCCTCTTTGTTTTTCAGGGTTCACCAAAGGACATTTGGGATATGGTTATTAAACGTGTGGAAAAGAACATTGAGAAGTAGGGAATGAATATTGTAGCTTTGGTTGCTAAATTTTAGATATGTATAAAGTCAAAGTAGCCACCCAAGTGTAATATTCTTTCTATTACGTCCCATCTATTAATGCTTACCAATATCTCAATAAATATTTGTGTACCTTTCTCTATGCTAATATAAATGGGAGCAAAGGTTTTTTCAGTGTATTTTGCAACCATAGATACCAAGGTGGAATGGGGATTATTAAGACACGTATCCAAGGCAAGTAACTTCGTCCAAAATGGGTTTTCAAAGGAAATATGAAGGAAATGGAACTTTGAAAGTGATTTTGAGGAAGTACATTCACTTGGGATCCCCCTAGGAAAGAATTATTGTACAACTATCACTTTGAAAACTCTCATTGTTAGTGTTAGACAATGTGAAGGTGAAATTTTAACTTTTGTTTCTTATAGAGTACTTTGAAGGCTAGAAGGTGATTAAATCCCATCTTAGTTGGTAAGACCAAACTCTCAAGTCTAGTCTATCTTTGAATGGAAATTCCTTATGGTGGTCCCTTATTCCATTGCATGAATGAAAACTTCCAACCAACTCACTATGGTTCTTAGCCTTGAGATATTTTAGAAGAGACATCAACACTATCAAGGACATATGTGATGCCTAGATTTGACATTGAATACCTTTCATGGAGTTGAAAGTCAACTTTTTGCTAGCTAATATTCTAGAAATGTTGGCATTTGATTGAATCAAAGAAATTGTTTTTCTCTCTTCTCATAAAGCTAGGCTCGCAATCTTCTAAACCCTCATGGAAGGGTTGAAAATGAAACAAGGCTAAGGAATTTATTGGTTGATTGGTTGTAGTGTTTAGAAACCTTTTTGAGCCCAAAAATGAAATTATTATGTTGCCCCTCATTATTGGGGGTTTTAAACTTAGGAATACGTTGATTCAACTTGGAATCCTTTAGCATTGCCACTTTATGGTAGACCCAAAAATCCCACACACCTTTTTTGGTACTATGTATATGATAAGTCCACTTGGGGTCATATTATTAAATTACATGGCCAACTACTCACTATTTCCATATCCTAAAAAAATTCTCTCTTAGGAGCACTAGGGATTCAATAAATGAACATATGACATAAGCATGCTCATTCGTGGGATATTAAAAAATACCCCTAATTTCACTAGATATTTAAAAATACCCCCCTAAATTCTTTTGTTGAACCCCCTTCCCAATACATCTATCCAATTTAGAAACCCCATGTTTTACTATATATCTAGGTATCCATTTTTTTGTGGAATTTTTAATAACCCTTTTTATTTTTACCCTTAGTACATAAACATGACAAAAATCTTATAAGCTTGTAATCACAAAAATAAAAAACAAAAAACAAACAAGTGGACCAAAATTCAAACATGGGGATATGCCACTATAGTAAGATAGCCTTGGGTTAAAGGGTTTGGTGTTATACTACTTTCACCCCTCTCAGTGTACTACATATTGATGCATTCACTGAGGAAGGGGTTTATGTATCTAGATATCTATTTGTATAACTAGAAAGATGACTTTCTTCGAGTCGTAACTCTCCATGCCTTAGATATTTGATCTCACGGACATATTAAGAAATATATATCAAGCTTATCTTTGCAGTGATATTTAAGAAAGTGATATACCCCATAACCCATTCTTGTTTTCTTTTTGTTCAGAGCACAATACACTCTCATTAGGTGAGATGCAAGAGATTGTTATGCTAAGGCTCAATATGTTCTAGGGTAATTACTACTATCCTTTGGGTAGAAACGAATCATTTATTCCTTGTACTCTATCATTGTATTATGTCTTTTCATATATTATGTTTCAGTTTGAACATAACACAAGGAAACTATTTTATATGAGGGGTCAGATCCATATTTCCAAATACAAAACCTAATTGGTTGGATGAGATTAATAACATTGAGGTAATCATAATATTCTCCGTGTGTAGTGAAAAAAGGAAAGTGTACACATCCCCATAAGCATGTTTGGAGGGATTAATGTTGTGTAGTGATATTGACATCCTTGTCATTATAAAAACCTAAAAATGGTTATTCTCCCAACTAAAATCAACCACTCAAAAAGAGCCCCAAATAGTGAAAAATTAGGGTTTGCAGTAGATCCCTTGAACTAGCACACAACTCTACCCTTAAATATAGGTTCAAGTTATGGCATTTTTTGAATGCATAGAACTAACCTACAATAACATAAATTATACAAAATTAGAGATAAAGCCCTACATAGATAAATACAAATAAAAGGTGGGGTTAGGATAATTGATATATATAGAGATATGTAACATAGATCCGTCTTTAGATAATGTAAGTTGGTGTCTAGCTAAGAAGATCGGTTCCTCACCTACATAATTCAATATCCAATTGACAGCATTTAGTTTATTTTGTAAAAGTTTGGTTCCAACAAAAAGGTCATGATCATGATCATGCAAACTTGTATTCAAGTCCTCCTTCATGTAATATCAAATGTAGACTCCATATATTCTCAGAGCACATCCAAAGCATAAATAAGAACATCCATGACCAATAAGAAACATAGAAGTAGAGAAACAAGTTTGATGAGTAGTAGAGCAGTAAAGCAATGAAATATTGAGCATTGGTGATAAACATTTTGGCAGCGGTTAAAGGCATTCAAGAAAGCGACATTAGATGATACAAACACACATAAGAGATTAAAAGACAAGACAATGATACAAAAAAAATTGAATTGATTGAACCCCTTGATAGAAGAGTTGTAGAATAGTTCCATGGGTCCTGATAAAGAAGAGAGAGGAATGGTAGGATTGAATGATGTCACAAACCCTTGTGGATTCCATAAAAATATCCCCTAGGGGTGGCAAATCGTTGGATCTGCAATAGAGTGTGCCTCGATGATTCCTCCAAGGAGTAGAATTTTCAGTTGGTATCAGGAAATAATGGGTTCCCTTCAATTAGCAGATAATGTTGAAAGCATGGAGATCGAGGAGTGAGATATGTGATATGTATTCATTCAAATGCATTGGAATCTAGTCACAGAAAACCTTGTACATGTGTATCCTCCTATACAACTGGCGACTGTTGGATTGTTTCATGGGAAGATGTCATTACACAAATTGTTTCCTTTATAATGGGGTAATGAAAGTAAATTTCCTCAATCCAATGGAAATGACACAAGGTTGTGAAAAGGAACTAGATTATAGACTAGTTTTTCATATCAAGGCCCCATAGAAGAACATAGGGTGGGCATGTAAACTTGTCTTGATATGGTCTTTTGTTGAATTCTAAGGAACATGAAAGAATGCATGAGAAACTACTAACTTTGGATGCTCTTGTAGTGGCACTGATGGAGATGATTGAGGACACGTTTTTGAGATTGGTTGAATTTTCCTACAAATTTAATAAAGCACATAAGATTTTGTTGGGTCATACCTACTCTAGGTATACAAAAATGCCATAAAAAATAATTATTAGGGTATTGTGCTAAAAAAAGAATAATTAGGGCCATATGTAAGCCTAAGGACCTTAAAACCATTACAAATTGGAGATCAATTACATTGTTCAATATTTCCCCTTACAAATATTGTCCAAAGCCTTGTACATGTGCATCAAGTAACTCTTACCTAAGATCATTTTTCCATAATAGAGGAGTTTCATTAGAGGGTGTTTCATTATAGATAATGTGATAACACTGTCAGAGGGTATTGAATGGACAATATGTCTCAAATTCATTAATATTGACTTTGAAAACAATTATGATAAGTTTGAGCGTCTATTCATTTTGGCATGCTCAAGACCCTAGGTTTTGGTAAATTCTCCCTCAATGGATATGAAATGCCTATCCATAGAAAAATTTAAAACTAAGGATGTGGGGATTGTTAGGTCCCTCTGACAAAGTTACCCATTTACCCTACATATTTATGTCATTTTTCTCCCATAATAGGGAGATAGACAAATAGTGCATGGCCAATATGTATAAGAATCATTCATCACTATTCTCTAGGAAAAGTCTCCATGGAGAACATCGTGCACTACGTCAAAATATTTTTTGATGCTTTGGGATCCAAAATATGGTGGCTAATACTTACTTTTTACATAAGAAAATAGAGACTCTCTAAATCCGCGAACAAAGACTTTATTGTTAGGCCCACAAGATTTGAGTGACCCACAACCATTCTTTGCCATGCATGAAACAAATGTAATTATATTCCTAAATTCATCTATACTCGTACAGTCCACATAAACCATACTAATCATGGGCATCCAAATGCTGCATCTGTTGGAACCTACATAATAACTATGTGTCATGTCTATGTGGATGGAATTACTAGGAAATTGCTTGTGAATGACTCTGAGGTTGTGTTCTTCATCGACCACATTTAACCAAGGCATCAATGTCATTTTTTATTTGTCGACTTTTTCACCTGCAACAATGATTGCACATCTATTTCCCCTTTCGATCTTTAGTTGTATGTCATTGGAAGGTTATAAATTATCCACCCACTTTCCCAAAGAGTATACTTGTTGCTTCCATGAGAGAGGTAGTGGGTCACATATTAAATGCATAATATAACAGAACAACATATTGATGTTGTTGTAAATCCACACCCTCAATGTTGTGTTGAACTCCATCATAGTTTATATAACGCTCAATGTTGTCAGAATGAACCAATGTACCTTGTCCTTCTTCATTTGTAGAAACAAGCCCACCAAAATTATAATTTTCAGAAGTTTCTCCTTCGACATTGACAATTTGACAGGTAAGAGCGTGTGATCATTTAAAAGGACGCTCACATGCTGATTTTAGAAGATGACTCCATCCAATGCTTCCACCAAACTCATTGTGCTGATCCATTCCAAAAATTCTCTCTGACCTTTCAAAAACACAACACTTAAGTTGAGATCAAAGTAGGGAATGAAGATTGTAGCTTTGGTTGCCAAATTTTAGATATGTATAAATTCAAAGTAGCCACCCAAGTGTAATATTCTTCCTATTACATCGCATCTATTAATGCTTACCAATAGCTCAATAAATATTTGTGTATCTTTTCTAGGCCAATATAAATGGGAGCACAGGATTTCACAATTATTTTTCAACCATAGATACCAAGGAGGCATGGGGATTATTAAGACACATATCCAAGCCAATGAACTTTGTCCAAAATGAGTTTTCAAAGGAAATAGGAAGAAAATGGAACTTGGAAAGTGATTTAAAGGAATTACATGCACTTAGGATGCCCCTAAGAAAGAATTATTGGACGATTATCACTTTGAAAACTAATTTTTAGTGTTAGACAATGTGAAGGTTAAATTTTAAATTTTGTTTCTTATAGAGTACTTCGAAGGCTAGAAGGTGATTAAATCCCATGTTATTTGGTAAGACCAAGCTCTCAGGTCCAGGCTATCCTTGAATGGGAATTCCTTATGGTGGTCCCTTATTTCATTTCATGAATGAAAATTTCTAACCAACTCAACATGGTTCTTAGCCTTGAGATATTTTAGAAGATTCATAGCACATATTTGATGCCTTGAGTTGACATTGACTACCTTTCAAGGAGTTGAAAGTCAAATTTTAGTGAACCAATATTCTAGAAATTTTGGCATTTGTTTGAATAAAATAAATTTTATTGTCTCTTTTCATAAAGATAGGCTTGCAATCTTCTAAACCCTCATGGAAGGGTTGAAAATGAAACAAGGCTAAGGAAATTAAGAAGTACAAATCCTTTGATGGTTATAGATGGTTATATCATAATCCTATCTTAGATGGCTAGTTGACTAAACTTTGGTGGCTCAAATCTAAGCAAATGACTGGGGTTCATTGGTTGTAGTGTTAGAAGCCTTTGGTTGAGCCCAAAAAGGTATTTATTGTGTTGTCCCTCATTCTTGCGGGTTTGAAACTTAGGAATAAGTTGATTCACCTTGGCATCCTTTAGTGTTTCCATTTTGTGGTAGACCCAAAAATACCAAACAGTGTTTTTAGTACTATGTATATGTTAAGTCCACTTAGGGTTGTATTATTAAATTACATGGCAAACTACTCCATTCTTCCATATCCTAAAAAATTGCTCTCTTAGGAGCACTAGGGATTCAATAAATGAACATATGACATAGCACGTTCATTTGTGGGATATTAAAGAATACTCCTAATTTCACTAGATATTGAAAAATTCCCCCAAAAGTATTTTGGTAAACACCCCT
This sequence comes from Picea engelmannii, assembly GCA_009831015.1. Taxonomy (NCBI): domain Eukaryota; kingdom Viridiplantae; phylum Streptophyta; class Pinopsida; order Pinales; family Pinaceae; genus Picea; species Picea engelmannii. Next base: position 115,854 of record ML785410.1, read on the forward strand.
CCCAATACATCTATCCAATTTAGAAACCCCCTATTTTTACTAGTTATCTAGGCATGCATTTTTTTATGGAATTTTAAATACCCCTTTTTATTTCTACCCTTAGTACATAGACATGCCAAAACTCTTATACGCTCATAATCACAAAAATAATAAAAAATGAAAGCAAGTTCATCGACATCCTAATATAGGGATATGCCACTATAGTAAGATATCCTTGGGTTAAAGGGCTTGGTGTTATACTATGTTCACCCCTCTAGTCAAATATATGTTCATGCATTTGTTGAGGAAGAGGTTTATGTATGTGGATATCTATTTGTAGACCTAGAAATATGAGTTTCCTCAAGTCATAACCCTATGTGCCTTAGAGATTTGATCTCATGGATATATTAAGAAAAAAATATATCTATATATAAATTTTGTCTTTGTAGTAATATTTAATAAAGTGATATACCCCATAACCCATTCATGTTTTCTAATTGTTCATACCAAAATACACTCTCATTAGGTGAGATGCAAGAGATTGTGATACTAAGGCTCAATATGTCCTAGGGGAATTATTATTATCCTTTACGTAGAAATGAGTCATTTCTTCCTTTTACTCTATCATTGTATTATGTATTTGCATATGTTACGATTAAGGTGGAACATAATGCAAGGAGTTTGTTTTATCAAAGGGATCAAACCCATCTTTCCAAATAGAAAACCTAACTGGTTTGTTGAGCTCAATAACATTGATATAACCATGGTATTCCCCCTATGTAATGAAAAACGGAAAGTGTACACACATCCACATAAGCATGTATGGAGGGATCATACATGTTTTCTAATGATATTGATTTCCCTGTCATTGTGAAAATCTAAAATCCTTCATTCTCACAACTAAAATAATCCATTCAAAAAGAGTCGTAAATAATGAAAAATTAGGGTTTAAAGGAGAACCCTTGAACTAGAAAACACCTCTTCCCTTAAATATGGGATAAAGCTATGTGATTTTGAGTCATCAAGTCAAATCATGATCATGTAAAAATGTATTCAAGTCCTCCTTCATGTAATATTAAATGCAGACTCCATATGTTCGCAGAGCACATCCAAAGCATAAATAAGCACATCCATGATAAATAAGCAACAAAGAAGTAGAGAAATAAGTTTGATGAGCAACAGAGGAGTAAAGCAGATAAATATGGAACATTGATGATAAGCATTTTGGTAGTGGTTAAAGGAATTCAAGAAAGATATATTAGATGATAGACACACACATAAGACCTTAAAAGACAAGACAATGATACACAAATTTTTGAATTGATTGAACCCCTTTATAAAAGAGTTGTAGAATATTTCCCTGGGTCGTGACAAAGAAAGGAGAGGAATGGTAGGATTGTTTGATTCCACAGACCCTTGTTGATTCCATAAAAATATACCCTAGGAGTGGTAGATCATTGGAGCTATAATAGAGTGTTCCTCGACGGTTCCTATGAGGAGTAGACTTTGCATTTGGTAGCAGGCAACAATGGGTTCCCTTAAACTAGTAGATAATGTTGAAAGCATGGAGATAGAGGAGTGAGATATGTGATATGTATTTATTCAGATGCATTGGAATCCATTCACAATAAACCTTGTACATGTGTATCCTTTTTAGAAAAAAGGATTGCGGAGCAATAAAATAAAAACAAATGCGGAAATAAAATACAAAAGATACACAATAAAATAGAGAAACCGATATACGTGGTTCACCCAGTGTGGGCCATGTCCACCAGAGAAATTGTGAGGTCGTTCCTTTATTATTATCTAGAAAATGAAGGGATACAACCTACAACAAACCCGTTGTAACTTCCTCTTCTTTCTCTCACAGTCTACTATCTCAAAATACAATATTTGCAATGATACATAGCCGCAATACATTTCCCTCATAAAAGAGGGTTTCCTTCTAGGGGAAAAAAACCCTAACATAACTTCTACCATAAGATCTGCAACCTTATAATCAACGGTCTATATTTACTGTGAAATTACAATATATATATTTACAAGGCAATTTTTCCTTCAGGGGCTTCGCCCCCTAACCCCCCTTTGTACTCCCCCATGTGGAGGAGTGTACATTCGTCCAAGGTGTAAAGTCTTCATGGGGTATAAACATGGCTGAAAAACAAATACCTCTAAATCAAGAAGATAATCAAGCTCCACAACCAACAATCCTCCTATACAACTTCCAACTATTGGATTGTTTGGTGGGAGGATGCCATTACACAAATTGCATCCTTTATAATGGGGTAATGAAAGTAAATTTCCTTAATCCAATGGAAATGACACAAGGTTTTGAAAAGGAACTAGAGCATGTCGACCAATGGTTTTAGTCCATAACATTTGATGAGAAAGCACAAACTAGTGTTGCTAAACCTTGGGTCTTACTAAACGTTGATGAAGTTTTTCAACACTCGGATGCTCAATTGGGATATTTCCTTCACTAGATTAAAATGGGAGAAAAATCGATCAAGGACATTTTCAAGGCCCTATCCTAAAAAGGAATATTTTGAAAATAACACTATGATGAAGATAACCAATGAATGACTCATCAAGTAAGAGGATATTGAGGAATAGTTTATCAATGATTATAGACTAGTTTTTCATCTCATGGACCCAAAGCAGAACATATAATGGCCATGTATACTTGTATTGATGTGGTCTCTTGTTGAATTCTAAGGAATATGAAATTCTAACTTTGGATGCTCTTGTAGTGGCATTGATGGAGATGATTGAGGATGAGTTGTTGAGATTGGATGAATTTTCCTGCAAATTTAATAAAGCACATAAGATTTTGTTGGGTCATACCTACTTTAGGTATACAAAAATTCCATCAAAAAACAATTGTTAGGGTATTGTGTTAAAATAATAATAATTAGGGCCATATGTAAGCGTAGAGACCTTAAAATAGTTACAAATTGCAGATCAATTACATTGTTGAATATTTTCCCTTACAAATGTTTTCCAAAGCCTTGGACATGTGCATCAAGTAACAATTACATAATATCATTTGTCCATAATAGAGGAGTTTCATTAGAGGGTGTTTCATTCTAGATAATTTGATAACACCGTCGGAGGGTATTGGATGGACAATATTTCTCAAATTCATTAATATTGAATTTGAAAAAAATTATGATAAGTTTGAACGTCTATTCAATTTGGCATGCTCAAGACCCTAGGTTTTGGTAAATTCTCTCTCAATGCATATGAGACATGCCTATCCATAGAAAAAAGTAAATCCAAGGATGTGGGGATTGTTAGGTCCCTCTAACAATGTTACCCATTGACCCTAGATATTTATGTCATTTTTCTCCCATAATAGGGAGCTAGACAAATAGTGCATGACTCATTTGTATAAGACTCATTAATCACTATTCTCTAGGACAAGTCTCCATGGAGAACATCATGCACTACGTTCAGATATTTTTGATGCACCGGGATCCAAAATGTGGTGGCTAAAACTCAATGTCATAGACAAAGACTTTATGACTTTCTTACTTGGTTAGTTGATTAGGGTTTTTACTAGATCCAACCATGCTAGGTATTTAATTTCCTTGGCCTCCCCTTCACCTTTCAGGTTTCACCAACGGACCTTTTAGATATGGTTATTTAACATATGAAAAAGAACATTGAGAAGTAGGGAATGCAGACTGTATCTTTGTTTGCCAAATTTTAGATACGTATAAATTCAAAGTAGCCACCCAAGTGTAATATTCTTCCTATTACGTCCCATCTATTAATTCTTACCAATAGCTCAATAAATATTTGTGTACCTTTCTCTAGGAAAATATAAATGGGAGCAAAGGATTTCACAATTATTTTGCAACCATAGATACCAAGGAGGCATGGGGATTATTAAGACACATATCCAAGCCAAGGAACTTTGTCCAAAATGGGTTTCTGAAGTAAATAGGACAGAAATGGAACTTGGAAAGTGCTTTCAAGGAATTACATCAACTTAGGATGCCCCTAAGAAAGAATTATTGGAAAAGTATCACTTTGAAAACTAATTGTTAGTGTTAGACAATGTGAAGGTGAAATTTGAAATTTTGTTTCTTATAGAGTACATTGAAGGCTAGAAGGTTACTAAATCCCATGTTATTTGGTAAGACCAAGCTCTCAGGTCCAGTCTATCCTTGAATGAGCATTCCTTATGGTGGTCCCTTATTCCATTTCATGAATTGAAAATTCCGACCAAATCAACCTGGTTCTTTGCCTTGAGATATTTTAGAAGAGACATAGCACATATTTGATGCCTAGAGTTGGCATTGACTGCCTTTCAAGGAGTTGAAAGTCAAATTTTAGCTAACCAATAGTCTATAAATGTTGGCATTTGATTGAATCAAAGAAATTATTATTCTCTCTTTTCATAAAGATAGGCTTGCGATCTTCTAAACCCTCATGGAAGGGTTGGAAATGAAACAAGGCTAAGGAATCTAAGAAGTACAAATCTATTGATGGTTATATTATAATCTTGTCTTGGATGGATAATTGAATAAACTTTGGTGGCTCAAATCTAAGGAAATGACTAGGGTTTATTAGTTGTAGTATTTAGAAACCTTTGGTTGAGCCCAAAAATGTATTTATTGTGTTGTCCCTCATTCATGGGGGTTTGACACTTAGGAATACGTTGATTCACCTTGGCATCCTTTAGTGTTTCCATTTTATGGTAGACCCAAAAATACCAAACACCATTTTTGGTATGATGTATATGCTAAGTCCACTTAGGGTTGTATTATTAAATTACGTTGCCAACTACTCCCTGGTTCTGTATCCTAAAAAAATGTTCTCTTAGGAGCAGTAGGGATTTGACAATAAATGAACATATGACATATCACGTTCATTTGCGCGATATAAAATAATACCCCTAATTTCACTAGATATTGAAAAATACTCCCAAAATTATTTTGGTGAACCCCCCTCCCAATACATCTATCCAATTTAGAAACCCCTTATTTTTACTAGATATCTAGGTATTCACTTTTTTTTGGAATTTTAAATACCCCTTTTTATTTCTACCCCTAGTACATAGACATGACAAAACTCTTATAAGCTCGTAATCATAAAAATAATAAAAATGAAAACAAGTTCATCGACATCCTAACATAGGGATATGTCACTATAGTAAGATAGCCTTGGGTTGAAGGGCTTCGTGTTATACTATGTTCACCCCTCTAGTCTAATATATGTTCATGCATTTGCTGATGAAGGGGTTTATGTATTGGATATCTATTTGTAGATCTAGAAAGATGAGTTTCCTCAAGTCGTAACTCTTTGTGCCTTAGATATTTGATCTCATGGACATATTAAGAAAAATATATATCTATATATAAAGCTTGTCTTTGCAGTAATATTTAAGCAAGTGATCTACCCCATAACCCATTCAAGTTTTCTAATCATTCAGACCAAAAGACACTCGCATTAGGTGAGATGCAAGATATTGTTATACTAAGGCTCAATATTTATGCATTGGGTGTTTGGTGATTTCCAACAAGGAAGTTCAAAAAACATTTAAGATATTTTTAAAGTAATTATTTTACAATTCAATTTTTAAAGAGAACTCTTAATCAATCATATCACATTTTTAAAATTTACATAAATGTATGTTCAACCCTTGGATGGTCTAAGATGGATTGGCACGAGAGATATTAATTGATGGATTTGCATAGTTGATATATCTTTCTAAGTGGATGCTTGACCTCAAATGGTTGTTAGTTTAGTGTTCTTCCCCATGTGTCGTTTTTTGACCGTTTTTCCCTCACATGAACTACCACAAAGATCATACTAAAACCCTGGTTCTTGCCCCAATATCTACAGAGAAAGAGAGCACAATTTTGATCCCTACATTGCAACAGGTTTAGTTGTTTATACTTTACTATTTCCACCACTATTGTTGCTTCTTTCCAGGACCAAACTATTTTGAACCTATTAATCATAGGTAATTCTTTAGGGTAATTTGTATTGTTTGGTATTGTATTTTTGCAACATCCTAAGCGGAGATACATTGCCACTATTGTGTGTTATTAACCATCCTTGCAATTCCAAATGATGATGGCGCCAACATGTTATAGTTCCTTGTAGTCTAAATTGTCATTGGTGTGATATACAAAGCTCTAGTGTCATTGGTGTGGGGTATACAAATCTCTAGATGTCAATAGTGGGGTATTCCAAGCCTTTTGAGGGAACAATGTCAATTTTTGTATCATAGAAATTATTTTAATGGAAGTTGGGGAACCCCTTAGTTGAAAATAGAAGCACATGCCTCAAGGGGACTAGAATCCTGGTGGCGAATGAACCCACCACCCCCTTGGAATATAATATTTTTTTTAGAATTGTATGGGTGAACCTTGACAAACACAATAAGAAATTTTCCAAACACAACCCCGGATGCTTGCAACATTTTTTGGAGGGACAAACTATGTTTCTTTTCCAAACATGTAAAATGAGTATATTATAGTTTAATGAATATATTTTCCTATTATTATATATGGTTTTATACTTTATCAAAAAATACACCAGGACTCCATAATGTTTTTTTTATTTTAGTAAAATATTCGCTAGGATTTTACAAGATTTTATAATTCAGTGAAAGTTTCGTCGAGATTTTATAAGATTTTACATTGTAGTGAAAGATTCTCCAAGATTTTACAAGATTATATAATTGAATAAAAGATTCGCCAAAAAATTATATATACATATTATATTATTGATAAAATAGCCTTCAATTTTTCCCATGTATCATGGGGATTCACCCATTTATTATACATATAAATTTAGAGGGGGTTCTTAAAAGCACCCTTGTTGCTAGCTTCAAACAGGAGAAAAATCGATGGAAGACATTTTTAAGGCCCTGCCCTAATAAGGAATATTTTGAAAATAACTCTATGATGAATATAATCAATGAATGTCTCATCAAGTAAGAGGATCTTGAGGAATAGTTCATCAATGATTATAGACTAGTTTTTCATCCAAGTCCCCATAGAAGAACATGTGGTGGACATGAAAAATTTTCTTGATGTGGTCTCTTGTTGAATTCTAAGGAACATGAAAGAATTCATGAGAAACTACTAACTTTGGATTCTCTTGTAGTGGCACTGATGGAGATGATTGAGGATGATTTTTTTAGATTGGTTGAATTTTCTTGCAAATTGAATAAAGCACGTAAGATTATGTTGGGTCATACATACTCTAGGTATACAAAAATGCCATCAAAAAATAATTATTAGGGTAGTGTGTTAAGAAAATAATAATTAGGGCCATATGTAAGACGAGGGAACTTAAAATAATTATAAATTGGAGATCAATTACATTGTTGAATATTTTCCCTTACAAATGTCAATTCCAAATCCTTGAACATGTGCATCAAGTAACTCTTACCTAAGATCATTTGTCCATAATAGAGGATTTTCAATAGAGGGTGTTTCATTCTAGATAATGTGATAACACCACCGGAGGGTATTGAAAGGATGATATGTCTCAAATTCATTAATATTGACATTGAAAACAATTATATTGAGTTTGAGTGTCTCTTCAATTTGGCATGCTCAAGATCCTAGGTTTTGGTAAATTCTCCCTCAATGCATATGAGACATGCCTATCCATAAACAAGTGTAAATCCAAGGATGTGGGGATTTTTAGGTCCCTCTGAAAAAGTTACCCATTGACCCTACATATTTATGTCATTTTTCTCCCATAATAGGGAGATAGACAAATAGTGCATGACCAATTTGTATAAGAATCATTCATCACTATTCTCTAGGAAAAGTATCAATGGAGAACATCATGCACTACATCCAAATACTTTTTATGCTTCGGGCTCCAAAATATGGTGGCTAAAACTCAATGTCATAGAAAAATCCTTTAGGACTTGATTACTTGGTTAGTTGATTAGGGTTTGTCATGGATCCAACCATTCTAGATATTTAATTTCCTTGGCATCCCCTTCACCTTTCAAGTTTCACAAAAGAACCTTTGGGATATGGTTATTTAACATATGGAAAAGAACATTGAGAAGTAGGCAATGAAGACTGTAGCTTTGGTTGCCAAATTTTATATATGTATAAAGTCAAAGTAGCCACCCAAGTGTAATATTCTTCCTATTAGGTCTCATCTATTAATGGTTACCAATAGATCAATAAATCTGTGTGTACCTTTCTCCAGGTCAATATAAATGGGATCAAAGGGTTTCATAGTTATTTTGCAACCATAGATACCAAGGAGGCAAGGGGATTATTAAGACACGTATCCAAGGCAAGGTAATTTGTACAAAATGTGTTTTCAAAGAAAATAGGAAAGAAATGGAACTTGGAAAGTGCTTTCAAGGAATTACATGCACTTAGGATGCCCCTAAGAAAGAATTCCTGGACAAGTATCATTTTGAAAACTCATTGTTAGTGTTCAACAATGTGAAGGTGAAATTTGAACTTTTATTTCTTATAGAGTACTTTGAAGGACATAAAGTGATTAAATCCCATGTTAGTTGGTTAAATCCCATGTTAGTTGGTAAGATCAAGCTCTCAGGTCTAGTCTATCCTTGAATGGGAATTCCTTATGGTGGTCCCTTATTCCATTTCATGAATGAAAAATTACATCCAACTCAACATGGATCTTAGCATTGAGATATTTTAGAAGAGACATAACACATATTTGATGCCTATAATTGACATTGACTACATTTCAAGGAGTTGAAAGTCAAATTTCAACTAACCAATATTCTAGAAATGTTGGCATTTGATTGAATCAAAGAGATTATTATTCTCTCTTTTCATTAAGATAGGCTTGCGATCTTCTAAACCCTCATGGAAGGGTTTAAAATGAAACAAGGCTAAGGAATTTAAGAAGTACAAATGCATTGATGGTTATAGATGGTTATATCATAATCCTATCTTGGATGTCTAGTTGAATAAACTTTGGTGGCTCAACTCTAAAAAAATGACTAGGGTTGATTGGTTGTAGTGTTTAGAAACTTTTGGTTGATCCCAAAAAGGTATTTATTGTGTTGTCCCTCATTCTTGGGGGTTTGACACTTAGGAATAAGTTGATTCACCTTTGCATCCTTTAGTGTTTCCATTTTATGGTAGACCCAAAAATACCAAACACCATTTTTGGTACTACATATATGCTAAATCCACTTAAGGTTGTATTATTAAATTATGTGGCCAACTACTCCTTGCTCCCATATCCTAAAACATTTCTCTCTTAGAAGCACTAGGTCTTCAATAAATGAACATATGACATAGCACTTTCATTATGGGATATTAAATAATACCCCTAATTTCACTAGGTATTGAAAAATACCCCCAAAATTATTTTGGTGAACCCCCCTCCCAATACATCTATCCAATTTAGAAACCGCCTATTTTTAGAAGATATCTAGGTATTCATTTTTTTATGGAATTTTAAATACCCCTTTTTATTTTTACCTGTAGTACATAGACATGACAAAACTATTATAAGCTCGTAATCACAAAAACAATAAAAAATGAAAACAAGTTCATCGACATCCTAACATAGGGATATGCATAGCCTTGGGTTAAAGGGCTTGGTGTTATACTACGTTCACATATCTAGTCTAATATATGTTCATGCATTTGTTGAGGAAGGCATTTATGTATCTAGATATCTATTTGTAGACCTAGAAATTTGAGTTGCCTCAAGTCGTAACTCTTTGTGCCTTGAATCTTTGATCTCATGGACATATTAAGAAAAATATATATTTATATATGAAGCTTGTATTTGCAGTAATATTTAAGTAAGTGATCTACCCCATAACCCATTCATGTTTTCTAATTGTTCAGACCAAAAGAAACTCTCAAAAGAGATTGTGATACTAAGGCTCAATATGTCCCAGGGGAATTATTATTATCCTTTACATAGAAATGAGTCCTTTCTTCCTTTTACTCTATCATTGTATTATGTCTTTTCATATATTATAACTAAGGTTGAACATTACACAAGGATATTATTTTATTTGAGGGTTCAAACCCATATTTCCAAATAGAAAACCTAATGGGATGGTCGAGATCAATAACATCGAGATAACGATAATCTTCTCCCTATGTAATGAAAAAAAAAAAGTCTACACATATCCCCATAAGCATGTATGGAGGGATCATATATGTTGTCTAATGATATTGGCTTCCCTGTCATTGTAAAAATCTAAAAACATTCATTCTTCGAACTAAAATCACCCATTCAAAAAGAGCACTAATTAGTGAAAAATTAGGGTTTGCAGGAGAACCCTTGAACTAGCAAACACCTCTGCCCTTAAATATGGGATCAAGCTATGTGATTTTATGCATGCATAGAACTAACCTACAACAAATTAAACCATATAAAATTAGAGATAATCCCTACATAGATAAATACAAATAAAAGGTGGGGTTAGGACAATTGATACTGTTAGCACCATGATTTTCATAGCTAAGGTTATAGGTTTGTCAACAATTTGCAAAGTCATGCATGTTAGCACCCATATTGTTTTTATGATTGGCAGCATCTAACATATCCAAGGGTCATTTTTCAAAATGAAGCTTATCATTTATTTATTCCCACTTCCATTTGCAACTACGCGCTGCAAAATTCATTGCGCACTACAAAATTCACTGCGCATCACGCAGAGGATGCTGTCGTGCAGAGAATGTCATCGCGCAGAGGATGTTGTCGCGCAGAGAATGTCGTCACGCAGAGGATGTTATCACGCAGAGGATGTTGTCGCGCAGAGAATGTTGTCACGCATAGGATGTTTTTCACGTAGTGGATTTCGTTGTGCAATGAGTTGTCACGTATAGGATGTTGTCGCGCAGTGGATTTTCCTGCGCACAGGCTACAGGTCGCACTGCTCAAATTATTGGTTTAGTGGTCAACTTCAAGATCAATTTATGACCAACTGGAGAGGAATTTTGAAAATACCAGAGAGGTTTTAGTCGAGGACAAACCAAATAATAAAACCTCTCTCAGATTTACAAAATGTGTCACGGTTTGGGAGATTTGAAGAAATATTTGAGCCCTATTTTTCAATTTTCTTGATTTCCTTTCCGAGACATGTTTTTGCGACACGTATTCCGACCTGCTGGAGATGAATTTCAAGAAACCAAGAGAGGTTTTTCTTTTTAACAATATTAAATATAAAACGCTCTTTCCATTTCAGAAAATAGTTTTTTATCATAGATATATGATGTAATATTTAACGCCTATTTTCCCAGTGTGTTATGAAATCCGCTGCGTTTTTTGTTGTAGGTTACTGTTGCATAGCAGACTTGTTGTGCAAGGGTGACAGAGTATCCAGAAGTGAAAATAATGAATCATCACATCCATATGGTCGAATTCTGATCATGATCATTATTGTAAAGAATATTTTGGTTATGATTATGATTTGGAAAAATCAGGTTTTCTATTTTTAGTGAATCCATTTGAGTTATTGTTCTCTTTCAAAGAAAACAGATTCATAATTCTAGGAGAGAGTAGCTCGACCCTAACAGCCAAGGGTGAAATTAGTTTTCTATATATGGGGATAATTTTCATGTAAAAGGGGTTGGTTGGAAAATGTGGTAGACAACAGCTATTATATGTAATCTAAGTTTTGACCAGAATTTAATGCAAAGGTCATGTAGCTTGACGATAAGATTCTAGGTGTAACAGTTGGATGTATTGTGATTCTTTATTTGTGTATGTGCTTTCTTGTTATCTTTATTTCATATCTCTTTCTGTCTATTTCGGAATGAATTATCAAACCCTTGGATTCGTTGTATAGTTCCCCTTGTTCGCGCCACTTAGACAAAATGTTTTCCTCTAAAGCTAACTCTGAATTCATCCACAGCGGCGCTCCTGAGTTACTTCTTGTAATTTCTCCCACCACACACTACAGTTTTACACTAAGGTTGTTGCTCGCCTAGCCTTATCCTCTCAAGTTCAGTCACTGAGTCATTTGTCCAGTCTCTTCCTCATACCAACCCCATAGCCCAAGTCTTACTTTCCTGTGCCAATATAACCAGAACCCATCATATCATAGGTGTTAAATCTAGCCATTGTTTTCAAAGTCATATTCTGCACGGATACCGTGTCATTTTCGAGAGAGCCCTCTCTAGATCGGAAAGGCTAGTTTTGAGTCTCAAAGTTGGTTGAAAATGTTACCTTCGTCATCTATTTATCAACCAAACAGATTTACAGAGTGATAACATTTTGGCGTCGTTGTCAGGAACGGAATTGAATGAAACTTTCCCTAGGAAGAATGACATTGTTGCAATTCTAAGGTCTGAGAGTAGTAGACACTTAGGAACATATTGGTTGTATTTCTGCTCTAGTGACTCCACACATCAGAAAATCAATTTGAAGGTGATTCCACTGGCAGAAGAATCCATAGCTAAATTTTTCATGGCGACTCCAATCAAGATTCAAATGCGATTCAAAGACTCCACTGAAGAGTGAGACCTGTTGACAGAGATATGGAAGAGAAATATGGAAAAATAAGGTACTCGAGCTTAAGTTTAGTTCAAGAAGTACTTTTTTGTTTTATCAATATCTTCTTGTCCTTTCTTGAGTTTTTCAAAAGGATATGTCTTCACTTACTGTGTTCAAATGAATCCTAGAGATCTAGCCTTGTATATCCTTCATTACAAACTGTATGTATACCTCCTTCTTGTATAGTCGATATTCACCAAGCTCCTTCCTCTAAACCATATGATGTTCATGATCATTCTTGTGAGCTTAATGAAACCAAATATGAGCTTGTACCTTCTGTTCTTAATCATGTACCCTCCTAGATTCAAGAAAGATACAGTCCTCTTAAATTGTCTTCCATCCTTCATGACTTTCCTCTGAAACGTTATAAGTACCTTCCTAGGTTCAATGAAGAGCTCGATGGACATTCAACTGAAAAACATATTCAAATCTTTGAGTATTTTATAGATGATTTTTAGATTGAACATGATGATGTGTCTATGAGGGCCTTTTCTCAGTCCTTACAAGGAGATGCCAAAGCATGGTTCAGACATTTGCATCCTCAATCGATTAGCTCATGGGATGAATTGAGGGAAGCTTTCCATAGATTTTGGGGTGAGAGAAAGTCGTGGAATCTACTCCTTTCATAATTTTATGCCATGAGAAGAATGAAAGATGAAACCATCTCAAATTTCAGTAGGAGATTTGCTAGTCTTTATTATAAAATACCTAAAGAAGTCCAAACTCATGAAGTCACTACCATGGTTCATTATGTAACAACCTTTCAATCAAAATTATATTTTCTTCTGATGGAGAGGAAGTCTATGTCTTTCCAGGAGATGTTTAATAAAGCTCAAGAAGTGGAAGAAAATATTCAATCATGTAAAGAGCTACAAAATCAGATTTTGGATGCACTACTACATTGGGCACAAATAACGGCCGTTTAAAATTTCGTCGTATTTTTTTTTTCTTTTTTTGGACTAAATATACTTTTTTTTTTCGTGGTCCAAATGTTGGTTGCTCTAGCGACCAACCTTCCAAGTTGGTCGTTTTAACGACGAAAGTTGGTTGGTAGAGCGACCAACCACCAATTAGTCGCTATAGCGACCAACAATGGCACGTGTGAGAATCAAACAGTTATATACGACAAATCAATCCTATATATATCTCAGTTGTGACAAATTTGCTATAGTTGCGACAATCATTTTCTACAATTGCAAAAATCATTCGGGTGTTCTAATGCAATGCTGTGTTGGTTTTTTATGAAATATTGATTTCAATTCTCTTTCAAGAATAGAAACATTGAATTGATCAAACTCTACATAACTGAGATTTTGAAGGTCAGTACTTAAAAATTTTCTGTGTGATTTAGTAATTTGGTGCTATTGAACTATTTTATGGTTTATTTTCACTCCTTAAATCAGATTTTATGGTTTATTTTAACTCCTTAGAAAGATTTTATGGTTTATCCACTTTTGATAGAGTAAAAAGATTACTGATTCA
>ML785410.1:143146-184015 GCA_009831015.1 Picea engelmannii
AAGGTTTGCAAAGGAGATTTCTCCTTTTAGGGGTGATATCAAAATACAATTCACAAAATTTCCAAGTGTTTTGGAAATCCATCTTCATAAGAGATATGTATCATTCAATGTTAAATTTGTACCATTGATCTTTTAAGTATAAATCATAAACCCTAGCAAGTGGTCTATGTGCCAACATTTTGTAAGCTTGTTCAATAATCTCCTTACATACATATGTTAATCTTGCAATTTCCTAATCCTTTTTTGTAGTTTCTTGCATTTGTTTTACCAGGTCAATTTTTATCTTGGTATTTTCATTACCGAGGACTTCTAAATTTTCTTTAAAATATATTGAGGTTAAAGAAAATTTCTCTTCCAGCAAAGTGATTACTTGGTTATGCTCAATGACAAAAGCAAAGTTCTCACCTTTTGATTCTTCTTATTTCTTCCATTGCTACTTCACCTTGAGAAATCAACAACTGTCTCATCAAAACTTTAACTGAATTTGTGGCCATAATGTGTGTTAGAATCCTCTTTTGCAACCTATTCGAACCATATCTTCTTATCCTCTTTGGAATATTATCAATAACATAGCTACTCTCTTCATGTAACACAAGTGTCTTTTCATCAACAAGGTTGTTGATTTCTTCTTTTCCTTTAAAAATTGGAACCCCTAACAGGGTGGTAGGATCTTCTTGCTATGGGGAATCTAGAATATCAAATGGCTCCTTATCTTGGGCTAAGGTATTTTCCTTTGCATCCCTAGAAATATTTGATTCTAGTTCCTAATCTATTGAGGAGATGTCCTCCTACTCCTTCTTCACACTCTGCTACTTCTTATGCAATAGTTGATATAGGCTCTGTAGCATCCATGGATTCTTCACCTACTAGTGTTGGCACATGTTCTAAAGCATGTGATGAGTCTTCAATACATGGTTTTGATGCTACATTTTCTTCAGGATGGATAATGAGCATGTCCCATGTGACATATGGTTGTATTCTTCATAATTTATCGAAAAAAATAGCTTAATCAACCCATGGCGTGCTACAACTGCTTATGCTCTCGATTGGACTTCTATATCCATCCTTTGGAGTAACTTCATTAAGTAATATGGAATGCCAATGATCCTCCAATGTCTCTAATGTTCCAAGATCTTAAAATGTTGTGCCAACCTAAAAACCTCGAATTACGATGGCATTTTGTGCAACTGCTGAGCAAACTCTATAGTAATTGCATTGATGTATCCAATGAGTATGTAAAATAATTCCATCCATATTTTTTGTTGGAATATATGCTACATGTTAGGATTACTTCGTATTAAATCCATATCTATAGGCTCTCATATGTTCAATGTTCCTCCCATGATTTTTTGTGAACTCCACAGTTGATTTTCACTTCTATAATAACCCACACTTTGTGAAATCTATTGCCTATTTCTTAACACTTTCCTTGCTACTGCATTTGGCCAACATTGTCGATATCCATAGTGATATTATAGGTCTATGATTCACTCTTGTTTCTCATTCGTGGTAAATATGTTTTAGATTTGTTACTATGGTGGAGGGTTGGTGAATCTTCTGCATCCATAACTACTCATTATTAGTTACCATTATTCACACATTGTTTATGGAGTGATCAACAATTAATTCAAGTAATAAAGCACCAATACATATGATTAAGCATTTATCAGATTGATGAAGGCATTAAAGCCATTATTTTTGTTTTTCACCCAAAAGTAACTGTCTTCATTTCTAATTGTAGTTGTTTCCTTCAAAATTGGTGGCACGGATCGGCCTGTTAGTTGATGAACTGATAGAGGGTTCATACCATCAGTATCAGTCACTCCATAGCCATATTTATAAAACATTGAATCCCTGTCGCAATAGGGATTTCCTTAATAGAAGGCCCTTCCATACAATCTACCTTTTCAGTCAATGTCGGCTCCCAAAAAAAAATTGGTAATCTCATCAACATCTACGCTTGAAAATGACTTCAAGAAAAAATTTGGTGTTCTCAATTTAATCGCGATCCTTTAATTGATTTAAAAATTGCAATTGCTTGAGAATTTGTGAATTCCCTCGATGGGTTGCTAATTTTACTGGTTTTAAAATTGAAATTGTATGAGCTGACTCCCTTGGCATTATTTGTTTCACTCCTTTAGACTAGCACTTGGGCATTGTTTGACATTCTGATAATTGTTGTTCAACTATGATTTGGCACTCTTGGATGACATTTCTCCTCAATGATGCCCTGTAATGAACCAACCATGCCTCTTGACAAATTGGATTTGAGTGTGTGACATAATATTTGTGAAACCATAAAAGTTTGTCCTTCCCTTCCAGCGTCCTATTACAACAACAACTTTCTTACTGGAAAACACTTTTAATGTGCAGCAATTGTCCACATTTTCTTCATCTTTTAACACGATGATACAACACCCAAGTACTAAATTTGATGGTACTATTCAAAATTCAAGATCTTAAAGGCTACAAAATACATCGTCCGAGATGACAACAACAATTTGAAATCTTCTTTGATGTTTTGAACTTCTTCCTGCCAAAACCGAATTGAAAGAAACTAATGCCATTCGAGGAGACCACATACAACTGGAGTTTCTGAATATGATTGAACTTCCGATTGAAAATTGTGTGAGAGAGCCAAGCAATTTTGTGTGTAACTGAGCAATCCATGGGATATTTTGTGTGTTGTTGAGCAACATACCCTGAGTTTCTACTGTTTGATTCACTGCATTGTGCACCATAGCCATAATACCAAGTCTGTTTAAAGTTCTCAGAGTGAACGCAATTAGAATTAGAGATACAAATGCATGTTGTCCACCAGAAATACCATTTCCTTTGTTGGTCAGCGGAAGCAAAACATAGCATATAAGAGAGCATAAAATAAGCAAGATGAAACACACATTAAACCAAGCACATCATTCATACACTAGACACAGTGATTTATGTGGAAACCCAAATCGGGAAAAAACCACGGGCAATGATCATCGGTCTTCTTCTTATTCAAGGGAGAAATAAAATAGCCTTCTTAGGCATACAATCATCCTCTCCTCACACACTCCCTACTCTACTCTATTCCTGTGTGAATGGCATAATTAAAAAAAAAAAAAAAAACCCAACATCTTTCTCTTTAGCGACTAACATGTTCGCCGCTAGTATTTTCATTTGGTCACAAACAACAACGTGTTAGTCGCTTGTATTGCCATTTGGTCGCAAAATAGGTCACTTGGTCATTCTAGCAACTAACTGATCATCATTCATATGACCTTTTTAACTGATGGTTTGGTCGCTCTAGTGACTACTATTCGCTGTTCTACTGACTCATAGTGGTTTATTGACTAAGTTTGCCAGGGTTGTCTTGGTCACTCTTGCGACTAATATTAGTCGTTCAACCGATTAACATTTGTCGCTAGACAAAATTTTCCCTATTGTGAATAGGATTCTTTTCCCGGTCACTAGACCAACGAAGATCCATGTGTGGCCACTAGACCGACGAATGGATTCTGACGAAAAAAAAATCATCTTGGTCACAAAAACGACTCTATGTCGACGAAAATTCATCTCTACTTCATCGCAAAAACATTCAAATTTAATAGTGATGAGAAGTTGAAAGCTAGAGAACATGAGATTGTGCATAAACAAGAAGTTGATTTACATCCCAATCTTTGTCATCATGAACAAGAAACTGATTGTTTTATGTATTCATTTGTAGACAGTCAAGAAGATGAATTTGCAAATCATCTTATTGAAGAGCAGGCTGATGTTCCAAGTTTTTCCTTGTTAGATGACATTGCAAATGTTGTTTATTTTCCTATATATGATGAAGATGATTATGATGTTGAATTCCTAGAACAACCAGTTTCATGTTCTCTATCAGAAAATGTTCATTTTCAGCAGTGTAATGACAGCAATCAGCCTACATATCATAGTTACAAAGAAGAATATGAAGAAATTAATGAATCAGCTGAACGAAATTATTTACCTTTATGCTTTGCTTCATTTAAATTGTTGAAAGAAAATTTAAAGATCATCACTGAGACAGACGAATGTGTGCTGATGAAAAATCACATTGATTCATGGGAAACAATTGACAAGAAATTGTAGCAATATTCTCATGTGTTTAATGACCCAGTTGCTTGTTATATGGAAGGTTTTATCAATTTGAAATTGCATCCATTGGTCGAGGATAAATCTGAAAATGAGTGTGTTCAGAAATCCAAAGAAATTGAAAAATGTGCATATGAAAACAGTGAAGAAAAAGAAGAAAGTTTTGAATTAGATGAAAGAAATTTTCCATTGTGTTTTGCATCTTTCGAATTGCTGAAGAAAAATGTTTATAATGTTTCAAATCATAAATCCCCCAGGCATGATGTTGAGTATGAAAAAAGCAGTGGACTTGCAAATGAAAATTATCTTCCATTATGTTTTTCTTCCTTTGAATTGCTAAAAGTAAATCATGAGATAAAAAATGAAGCATGGAAGTCTGATCGCATTCACAGTGACACTATTCTTCATGATAAATTTGTTATCAGTGAAGAGGACCAACAACCCTCTCATACATTTAATGACCATGTTGTTGCTTACATAGAAGGTTATTTTAGTTCAGATTTGCATCATGTGATCAACTACCAGCTTGGAAATAAATATGATGGTCAATCAACATCAGTGTTAGATATGGATTGCTTGCCACTAGGGGTTTCATTTCAGCCAGCACTATCTTCTAATTCAGAAGATTGTTATTTCCAGCAGTCTAAACATTGTTTTCAGCCTTTTGTGGTAATCAACATGTTGAATTACATGAAAACAAGGATGTAGTGGAAGGGGTGAAACATGATTTTTGTTTTATGCACGTTCGCGAGGATCCATTTACAGTTTTGTTGGAGGCGACAAACAGTCTCAATGTTTTTAATTTTTTGAGATTTGAATTTATAGATAAATTTTTGAATGACTTATCAGTAAACAGGCTTTGGAGCAAGCATGTGCAAAGAAACCAAAAGGTGGATAAAGTGCTTGCATGGTTGCATTGGAATTTTTATTTCACTTGATTGACATCTTTTTTAGTAGTTAGGGTAGGTAGGAGTGTGAATAAGCTCGGTACTACAAGCATTTCTTTTAGCAATCTGCATTTTTAATTTTCATCTTAGTTTCAGATTTCGGTTTGGAGCATATATAGTTTTGGTTTTTTCAGCGGATCCAGGTTACAAGTTACAGTTGAAAACTTGAGTTTGGGAGAAGCCCAATGGATTGGCATGTAGTCTACTGTTCTTTGCTACCTCACAGGGAGGATAGCATCCCCATTGGAGCCAGTTGTTAGCACCATGATTTTCATACATAAGGTTATAGGTTTGTCAACAATTTTCAAAGTCATGCATGTTATCACCCGTATTGTTTTTATGACTGGCAGCATCTAACATGTCCAAGGGTCATTTTTCAAAAGGAAGCTTATCATTTATTTATTCCCATTTCCATTTGTAACTGTGCGCTGCAAAATTCACTGTGCATCATGCAGAGGATGCTGGAACATAGAGGATGTTGTCACACAGAGGATGTTGTCGTGCAGAGAATGTCATCGTGCAAAGGATGTAGTTGTGCAGAGGATGTCGTCGCGCAGAGGATGTCGTCACGCAGAGGATGTTGTCGCGCAGAGAATGTTGTCACACAAAGAAGGTTGTCACGCATAGGATGTTTTCACGCGGTGGATTTTTTTGTGCAATGGGTTGTCGCACATAGGATGTTGTCATGCAGTGGATTTTCCTGTGCACAGGCTATAGGTCGCACTGCGCAAATTACTAGTTTAGTGGTCAACTTCAAGATCAATTTATGACCAACTAGAGAGGAATTTTGAAAATCCCTGAGAGGTTTTTGTCAAGGACAAAACAAATAATAAAAACCTCTCTCATATTTACAAAATGTGTCATGGGTTGGTATATTATAAGGAATCTTTGAGCCCTATTTTTCAGTTTTCGTGATTTCTTGTCCAAGACATGTTTTTGCGACACATATTATTTCCATTTAGAGACAAATTTCAAGAAACCAAGAGAGTTTTTTCTTTATAATGATATTAAATATAAAAAACTCTCTCAGTTGCAGAAAATAGTTTTTTATCAGTGAGATATGATGTTATATTTAACGCCTACTTTCCCATTTTGCTACGAAATCCGCTACGTTTTTTGTTGTACGTTATTGTTGCATAACAGACTTGTTGTGGAAGGGTGACTGAGTATCCAGAAGTGAACATGATGCCTCATCACAACCATATGGTCGAATTATGATCATGATCATTATTGTAAAGAATATTTCAGTTATGATTTTGATTTGAAAAAATTGGGTTTTCTATTTTTAGTGAATCCATTTGAGTTATTGTTCTCTTTCAAAGAAAATAGATCCATAATTCTAGGAGAGAGTAGCTCGACCCTAGCAACCAACGGTGAAATTAGTTTTCTGTATATGGGGATCATTTTCATGTAAAAGGGGTTGGTTGGCAAATGTGGTAGACAACAACTATTGTATGTAATCTGAGTTTTGACAAGAATTTAATGAAAACGTCATGTAGCTTGATGATAAGATTCTAGTTGTAACAATTGGATGTATTGTGCTTCTTTATTTGTGTATGTGATTTCATGTTATCATTATTTCATATCTCTTTCTATCTATTTCAGAATGAATTATCGAACCTATGGATTCGTTGTACAACGCCCCTTGTTTGCGCCACTTAGAAAAAATGTTTTCCTCTAAAGATAACTTTGAATTTGTCCACAGCGGCGCTCCTGAGTTACTTCTTGTAATTTCTCCTGCCACAAACTATGGTTTTACACTGAAGGATGTTGCTCGCCTAGCCTTATCCTCTTAATTTCAGTCACTAAGTCATTTATCTTGTCTCTTCCTCAGACCAACCCCATAGCCCAAGTCTTACTTTCCTACGCCAATATAACCAGAACCCATCATATCATAGGTGTTAAATATAGCCATTATTTTCAAAGTCATATCCTGCGTGGAGATCGTGCCATTTTTTAGAGAGCCCTCTCTAGATCCGAAACTCTAGTTTTGGGTCTCAAAGTTGGTTGAAAAAGTTACCTTCGTCGTATGTTTATCAACCAAACAGATTTACGAAATGATAACATTTTGGCACTGTTGTCGGGGACATAATTGAATGAAACTTTCCCTGGGAAGAATGACATTGTTGCAATTCTAAGGTTTGAGAGCAGCAGACACTTAGGCACATATTGGTTGTATTTCTGCTCCAGCGACTCCACACTTCAGAAAATCAGTTTGAAGGTGATTCCATTGGCAGAAAAATCTAGAGCTAAAGTTTTCATGGCGACTCCAATCAAGCTTCAAATGCGATTCAAAGACTCCACTGGAGAATGAGACCTGTTGACAAAAATATGGAAGAGAATTATGGAAAAATAAGGTACTCGAGCTTAAGTTTAGTTCAAGAAGTAATTTTTTGTTTTATCAATATCTTCTTGTGATTTCCTGAGGTTTTCAAAAGAATATTTCTTCACTTACTGCATTCAAATGAATCCCAGAGATCTACCCTTGTATATCCTTCATTGCAAACTGTAGGTGTACCTCCTTCTTGTATAGCCGATATTTACCAAGCTACTTCCTCTGAACCATATGATGTTCATGATCATTCTTGTGAGCTTAATGAAACCAAAGTTGAGCTTGTGCCTTCTATTCTTAATCATATACCCTCCCAGATTCAAGAAAGATACAGTCCTCTTAAATTTCCTTCCATCCTTCATGACTTTCCTCTAAAACATTATAAGTATCTTCCTAGGTTCGATGGAAAGCTCGATGGACATTCAGCTGAAAAACATATTCAAATCTTTGAGAATTTTATAGATCTTTTTGAGATTGAACATGATGATGTGTCTATGAGGGATTTTTCTCAGTCCTTACAAGGATATGCCAAAGCATGGTTCATACATTTTCATCCTCAGTTGATTATCCCATGGGATGAATTGAGGGAAGCTTTCTGTATATTTTGGGGTGAGAGAAAGTCATGGAATCTACTCCTTTAAAAATTTTATGCCATTAGAAGAATGAAAGATGAAACCATCTCAAATTTTAGTAGGATGTTTGCTAGTCTTTATTATAAACTTCCTAAAGAAGTCCAACCTCTTGAAGTCTCTTTCATGCTCCATTATGTAACAACCTTTCAATAAGAATTATATTTTCTTCTCATGGAGAGGAAGTCTATGTCTTTGCAGCAAATGTTTAATAATGCTCAGGAAGTGGAAGACAATATTCAAGCATGTAAGGAGCTACAAAATCATATTTTGGATGAGAAGTTGAAAGCTAAAGGACATGAGATTGTGCATAAACAAGAAGATGATTTACATCCCAATCTTTGTCATCATGAACAAGAAACTGATTGTTTTATGTATACATTTGTAGACAATCAAGAAGATGAATTTGCAAATCATCTTATTGAAGAGATGGATGATGTTCCAAGTTTTTCCTTGTTAGATGACATTGCAGATGTTGTTGATTTGCCTATATATGATGAAGATGATTATGCTGTTGAATTCCTAGAACAACCAGTTGCATGTTCTCTATCAGAAAATGTTCATCTTCAGCAGTGTAATGAGAGCAATCATCCTACATATCATAGTTACAAAGAAGAATATGAAGAAATTATTGAATCAACTGAAGGAAATTCTTACCTTTATTCTTTGCTTCGTTTAAATTGTTGAAAGAAAATTTAAACATCATCACCGAGGCAGAGGAATGTGTGCTGATGCAAAATCACACTGATTCATGGGAAACAATTGACAAGAAATTGCAGCAATCTTCTCATGTGTTTAATGACTCTGTTGCTTGTTATATGGAAGGTTTTATCAGTTCAAAATTGCAGCCATCGGTCAAGGATAAATCTGAAAATGAGTGTATTCAGAAATCCAAAGAAATTGAAAAAAGTGCATATGACAGCAGTGAAGAAAATGAAGTTTTGAATTATATGAAAGAAATATGCCATTGTGTTTTGCATCTTTCGAATTGTTGAAGCAAAATTTTTATAATGTTTCAAATCGAAAATCCCCCAGGCATGATGTTGAGTATGAAAAAACCAGTGGACTTGCAAATGAAAATTATCTTCCATTATGTTTTTCTTCCTTTGAATTGTTGAAAGTAAATCATGAGATAACAAAGGAAGCATGGAATTCTGACCGCATTCGCAGTGATACTGTTATGCATGATAAATTTGTTATCAGGGAAGAGGACCAACGAACCTCTCATACATTTAATGACCGTGTTGTTGATTACATAGAAGGTTATTTCAGTTCAAATTTGCATCCTGTGATCAACTACCAACTTGGAAATAAATATGATGGTCAATCAACATCAGTGTTAGATATGGATTGCTTGTCACTAGGGGTTTCATTTTAGCCAGCACTGTCTTCTGATTCAGAAGATTGTTATTTCTAGCAGTCTCAACATATTTTTTAGCCTTTTGTGGTAATCAACAGGTTGAATTACATGAAAACAAGGATGCAGTGGAAGGGGTGAAACATGATTTTTTTTTATGCACGTTCCGGAGGATCCATTTGCAGTTTTGTTGGAGGTGGCAAATAGTCTCAATGTTTTTAATTTTTTGAGATTTGAATTTATAGATAAATTTTTGAATGACTTATCAGTAAACGGGTTTTGGATCAAGCATGTGCAAAGAAACCAAAAAGTGGATAAAGTGCTTGCATGGTTGTATTGGCATTTTGATTTCACTTGATTGACATCTTTTCCAGCAATTATGGTAGGTAGGAGTGCGAATAAGCTTGGTACTACGAGCATTTCTTTTAGCAATCTGCAATTGTCATTTTCAGCTTAGTTTCATATTTCAGTTTGGAGCATATATAGTTTTGGGTTTTTCAGCGGATGTTGGTTACAAGTTACAGTTGGAAAGTTGAGTTTGGGAGAAGCCCAATGGATTGGCACTTGGTATACTGTTCTTTGCTACCTCACAGGGAGGATAGCATCCCTATTGGAGCCAGTTGTTAGCACCATGATTTTCATAGCTATGGTTATAGGTTTGTCAACAATTTGCAAAGTCATGCATGTTAGCACCCATATTGTTTTTATGACTAGCAGCATGTAACATCTCCAAGGGTCATTTTTCAAAAGGAAGCTTATCATTTATTTATTCCCATTTCCATTTGCAACTGCACGTTGCAAAATTCACCGCGCACTGCAAAATTCGCTATGCATTGCGCAGAGGATGCTATCACGCAGAGGATGTTTTTGCGCAGAGAATGTCGTCACGCAGAGGATGTTGTCGTGCAGAGAATGTCATCGCGCAGAGTATGTTGTCGCGCAAAGGATGTTGTCGCGCAAAGAATGTTTTCACGCAAAGAAGGTTGTCATACATAGGATTTTTTCATGCAGTGGATTTATTCGCGCAGTGGGCTGTCGCACATACGATGCTATCATGTAGTGGATTTTGCTATGCACCGGCTACAGGTTGCACCGCACAAATTACTAGTTCAGTGGTCAACTTCAAGATCAATTTCTGACCAACTGGAGAGGAATTTTAAAATCCCCAAGAGGGGTTTGTCGAGGACAAACCAAATAATAAAAACCTCTCTCATATTTACAAAATTTGTAATGGTTTGGGAGATTCTAAGGAATCTTTGAGCCCTATTTTTCAGTTATTGTGATTTCCTGTCCAAGACATGTTTTTGCGACACATATTCTGGCCATTTGGAGACGAATTTCAAGAAACCGAGAGAGGTTTTTCTTTATAACGATATTAAATATAACACCTCTCTCAGTTTTGGAAAATATTTTTTTATCAGTGAGATATGATGTAATATTTAACACCTATTTTCCCAACAAAATCCACTGTGTTTTTTGTTGTACGTTACTGTTGCATAACAGACTTGCTGTGGAAGGGTGACAGAGTATCCAGAAGTGAACATGATGACTCATCACAGCCATATGGTTGAATTCTGATCATGATCATTATTGTAAATAATATTTCAGTTACAATTATGATTTGAAAAAATCAATTTTTCTATTTTTAGTGAATCTGTTTGAGTTATTGTTCTCTTTCAAAGAAAATGGATCCATAATTATAGGAGAGAGTAGCGCGACCCTAACAGCCAAGGGTGACATCATTTTTCTATATATGGGGATCATTTTCATGTAAAATGGGTGGTTGGAAAATGTGGTAGACAACAACAACTGTATGTAATCTAAGTTTTGACCGGAATTTAGTGCAAAGGTCCTGTAGCTTGACGATAAGATTCTAGTTGTAACAGTTGGATGTATTGTTCTTATTTATTTGCGTATGTTCTTTCCTGTTATATTTATTTCATATCTCTTTCTATCTATTTCAGAATGAATTATCGAACCTGCAGATTTGTTGTACAACGCCCCTTGTTCGCGCCACTTAGACAAAATGTTTTCCTCTAAAGCTAACTTTGAATTCGTCCATAGCGACACTCATGAGTTACTTCTTGTAATTTCTCTTGCCACACACTACAATTTTATATTGAAGGTTGTTGCTCACCTAGCCTTATCCTCTTGAGTTCAATCACTGACTCATTTGTCTTGTCTCTTCCTCAGACTGACCCCATAGCCCAAGTCTTACTTTCTTGTGCCAATATAACCAAAACCCATCATATCATAGGTGTTAAATCTAGCCATTGTTTTCAAATACATATCCTGCGTGGAGACCACGCCATTTCCAAGAGATCCCTCTCTAGATCCGAAAGGCTAGTTTCGGGTCTCAAAGTTGGTTGAAAAAGTTACCTTCATCGTATGTTTATCAACCGAACAGATTTGCAAAGTGATAAAAAATACATATAGAGATATTAAACATAGGGGCTCTAGTTATCAATCTCATTTTCCATACAAAGGATTTGGACGATCTCAACAAGAGGTGAAGGTATGACCTCACTGTCAATTTATACTTTCAAAATAAAGTTTCACCATTATTGATTATGAATTGATTTCTCACCCAACAAGACATTTCCTAATACCTATAACACCTCTGTAATACCTATGAATCCCCTTTCCCTATGCACCACACCCCCTCCCACCCATTCCAATCACCATAAACCTGCTTCAATTACCCCCCCCCCCCCAATATGAAACAATATATTGAATTGATTGATGATATGTTTAATAAGGCACAATATATTAACAATATTTGGTGTTAAGATGATACTCTAATTTGTAGCATGCAAAATCAAAATCTTGAGTTGAGTGTGGTGCACTTGTGCCAACTTATGGAGGATTGGGTGTGAGGGGGGTGATCCCTTCTTTATTTGTAAAGAGCGACTTGATGAATCTCTAACTCTTTTGTTTTGTTCTAGAAAATACTTGAGGTTGAAGGAAGGTAATGACTCAGAGTTGTCAAGTGTTCCCTTTGACAGGATAGAATGTTTCCACAACTAACCCCCTCTATTAAAAAACCAAAATGATAACTTTCCATGACTTGTCTTTGTCAATATTTAGACAAAAAATCCTCTAGAGAATCTTGAGTAGGATAATGAAATATAGAGGCCTACAATCCTAGATCCAAAGACAACCAATGATGGTTGGTGACCACCCCCAAGGGAAATGATGATCCCCCACATGAAATGGGCCTCATCTCATTTGTTATGTAAGTTATTCTTTTTAATGTTTATGCATTGGGTGTTTGGTGCTTGCTAAGAAAGAACTTCAAAAAAGATTGAATTTTTAAGTAATTATTTTATATTTCAATTTTTTAAGAGAACTTTTAATCAATCGTATCACATTTTTAAAATTTACATAAATGTACCTTTTTAAAACAAATCACAAAAATATACATTTCACAATATAGAGTGTTAAAAATAAATTTATTAAAGTATCATTATTATACCTTTGTTTACTATCTTGTTTTACAATTACTATGACAAAAATATAACAATTATGTCATGTAAATATAATTTTAAAACTCATTGTTAGTGTTAGACAATTTACCTCATTATTGGGGGTTTGACACTTAGGAATAAGTTGATTCGCCTTGGCATCCTTTAGTGTTTCCATTTTATGGTAGAACCAAAAATACCAAACATCCTTTTTGGTACTATGTATATGCTAAGTCCACTTAGTTGTATTATTAAATTATGTTGCATAAATAAGCACATCCATGATTAAGAAGCAACAAAGAAGTAGAGAAACAACTTTGATGAGAAACATAGGAGTAAAGAAAATAAATATTGAGCATTGGTGATAAGCATTTTGGCAGTGGTTAAAGGAATTCAAGAAAGATATATTAGATGATAGACACACACATAAGAGCTTAAAAGACAAGACAATGATATAAAAAAAATTGAATTGATTGAACCCCTTGATAGAAGAGTTGTAGAATATTTCCCTCGGTCATGAAAAAGAAAGGAGAGGAATGGTAGGCTTGACTGATGCCACAGAACCTTGTTGATTCCATAAAAAGATCCCCTAGGTGTGGTAGTTCATTGGAGTTGCAATAGAGTGTTCCTCGATGATTCTTATGAGGAGTAAACTTTGCAATTGGTAGGAGGAAACAATGGGTTCCCTTCAACTAGTAGAGAATGTTGAAAGCATGGAGATAGAGGAGTGAGATATGTGATATGTATTCATTGAGATGCATTGGAATCCAGTCACAATAAACCTTGTACACGTGTGTCCTCCTATACAATTGGCAACTATTAGATTGTTTGATGGGAGGATTCCATTACACAAATTGCATCCTTTATAATGGAGTAATGAAAGTAAATTTCCTCAATCCAATGGAAATGACACAAGGTTGTGAAAAGGAACTAGAGCATGTCGACCAATGTTTGTAGTTCATAACCTTTGATGAGAAAGCACAGTGTTGATAAACCTCAGGCCTTACTAAAAGTTAATGAAGTTTGTCAACACTGGGATGATCAATTGAGATATTTCCTTCACAAGATTCAAACAGGAGAACAATCGATCAACGACATTTTCAAGGCCCTATACTAATAAGGAATATTTTGAAAATAAATCTATGATGAAGATAATCAATGAATGGCTCATCAAGTAAGAGGATCTTGAGGAATAATTTATCAATGATTATAGACTATTTTTTCATCTCAAGGCCCCAAAGAAGAACATATGGTGGCCACATATACTTGTCTTGATGTGGCCTCTTGTTGAATTCTAAGGAATATGAAAGAATGCATGAGAAACTACTAACTTTGCATCCTCTTGTAGTGGCATTGATGGAGATGATTGAGGATGAGTTGTTGAGATTGGTTGAATTTTCCTGCAAGTTTAATAAAGAAAATAAGATTTTGTTGGGTCATACGTACTCTAGGTTTACAAAAATTCCACCAAAAAACAATTGTTAGGGTATTGTGTTAAAAAATAAAATTAGGGCCATATGTAAGCGTAGGGACCTTAAGATTGTTACAAATTGGAGATCAATTACATTGTTGAATATTTTCCCTTACAAATGTTTTCCAAAGTCTTGGACATGTGCATCAAGTAACTCTTACCTAAGATCATTTGTCTATAATAGAGGAGTTTCATTAGAGGGTGTTTCATTCTAAATAATGTGATAACAGAGTTGGAGGGTATTGGAAGGACAATATTTCTCGAATTCATTAATATTGACTTTGAAAATGATTATGATAAGTTTGAGAGTCTCTTCATTTTGGCATGCTCAAGACCCTAGGTTTTGGTAAATTCTCTCTCAATGCATATGAGACATGCCTATCCATAAACAAAATTAAATCCAAGGATGTGGGGATTGTTAGGTCCCTCTAACAAATTTACCCATTGACCCTAGATATTTATGTCATTTTTCTCCCATAATAGGGAGCTAGACAAATAGTGCATGACCAATTTGTATAAAACTCGTTCATCATTATTTTCTAGGACAAGTCTCCATGGAGAACATCATGCACTAAGTCTAGATATCTTTTATGCTTCGGGCTCCAAAATATGGTGGCTAAAACTCAATGTCATAGACAAAGACTTTAGGACTTGCTTACTTGGTTAGTTGATTAGTGTTTTTCTAGGATCCAACCATGCTAGGTATTTAATTTCCTTGGAGTCTCCTTCACCTTTCAGGGTTCACCATCGGACCTTTCAGATATGGTTATTTAACATATGGAAAAGAACATTGAGAAGTAGGGAATTCATATTATAGCTTTGGTTGCCAAATTTTAGATATGTATAAATTAAAAGTAGCGTCCCAAGTGTAATATTCTTCCTATTATGTCCCATATATTAATGCTTACCAATATCTCATATTGTGTACCTTTCTCTAGGAAAATATAAATGGGAGAAAAGGATTTCACAATTATTTTGCAACCATAGATACCAAGGAGGCATGGGGATTATTAAGACACATATCCAAGACAAGGAACTTTGTATAAAATGGGTTTTCAAAGTAAATAGGAAGGAAATGGAACTTGGAAAGTGCTTTCAAGGAATTACATGCACTTAGGATGCCCCTAAGAAAGAATTATTGGAAAATTATTGTAAATGTGTTGAACCTACACAGAATACATCTATCTAAACAATGATACACACATTTGCAGAGAGAATTGGAAAAAGAAGAAGAAGGAGAGAAAGAATAGAAAGAATTATCATTAACCGTTCTGAAAAATGAATAATTTACACATGATATACTCTGTATAACTCAATGAGTTCGACTTGAGGTGAACCAAGTCACCATAGTGGTGGTCTAGAGTGATATGGATGCACACCAGCAGTTATAGGAGTGAACTGCCACCTATTCTAGTCTCTCAGGCAATTACGGGAGTGAACTTCCACCTAGTTGAGTTAACTAGTCAACTAGTCTTCAGTTAACTAACTGAAAAGAAAGTAGTGAAGAGTTAACTCAAGGAATCAAGGCTAATGCGCCACTCTAGTGATGATACCAAGGCAAGGTCGAATTAGCATGGTGATGATCCCAATGTTGCATGGTGATGATCCCAATGCAACATCTAAACTCAATTCAACTAGTCAAACTGAAGTGTGAACTGAAAGAGAATATTCTCCAGGTGGAATATTCTCCCCTAAAATATAGGAGAATGGATAATGACTAATTATGACTAATAAACAAATAAAAAACTTAGGAAAAATAAATCCTAGGTGTGTGTGTGTGAAGTAACTCCAACACCCCCCCTGAACATCACTATGGTGAAAATAAACATCGGGTCCCGGAAATGAGGCCATGTTAGGTACCCAAGTACAAAAGATACACTGAAAATAAAGTGAGGAAAGAGGGAAAACCTCATGGGAAAAACCCCCCCTCAAGGTACAATGTATCTAAAAAAAAAGAATAACTACAGTTGCTAGGCAACCATGTCCTTCACTGCAAGACGACTTCACAGAGAATGGAATTTCTGCTTAGTGAAGGTGTTGGTGAAGATGTATGTTGTTTGTTCTGTTGAAGGACATAATTGTAAGTCGATGATCCCCTCGTGTACTAAGTGCCGAATGTAGTGCATGTGGATCTCTATGTGCTTCGTCTACTGCCTCTGAACTGGATCTCTACAGAACTTCAGAGTGCTCTGGTTATCACACCATATGATGATCGGCCGATGAAACTAAATTCCCAACTCAGTGAGAAAATGTTGTAGCCACATAGCCTGAATGGTTATGTTAACTACCCCTCTGTACTCTGCCTCGGCTGAAGATAGAGAAATGGCATCTTGTTTCTTGCTCGACCAACAG
Source organism: Picea engelmannii (assembly GCA_009831015.1). NCBI lineage: Eukaryota > Viridiplantae > Streptophyta > Pinopsida > Pinales > Pinaceae > Picea > Picea engelmannii. The sequence continues at coordinate 159,803 of ML785410.1, forward strand.
ATAGGCCCAAAACCAAGACTGAGTGAGTAACCAGATGTGGACTTGCGATCAATGTTATCGCCAGCCCAGTCAGAATCAGTAAACCCAATGAGATCTAATGTAGAGTATGTTGCATAATGAATCCCAAAGGTGATGGTGCCCTGTACGTATTGAAGCATACGCTTTGCATCTTTCCAATGTAGATCATGCGGCTCCTACATGAACCTGGAAACTGCGCCAAATTCATATGAGAGGTCTGGTCTGGAGTGTGTGAGATACAACAAGCTCCCCACTAGCTATCTGTACAATGTGTTGTTAAATAGTGGAGTCTCCCCACCATCCTCAAGTTTGAATCCTGATAGGAAAGGAGTCGGAGCAAACTTGCAGTCTGTCATGTGAAATCTCTCAAGGAGATCTTGTGCATACTTAGCTTGAGACAGTTTGATCCCTGATGCATCCTGATTGATCTCAAGTCGAAGGAAGAAGTGTAGTGGACCCATGTCCATCATCAAAAACCTGTCATGAAGAATCCTCTTAACAACAGCAATCATTGAAGTCGAGCAATTGGTGATCAGCAAATCATCAACATACAAAACCAAAACTAGAAGTGAATCAGCCATCCTAAGAATGTATACATTTAGGTCTGATTTACAACGTACAAAGTTTTGTGACAATAGGTAGGAGTCCATCTTGGCATACCATGCCCTCGGAGCCTGTTTGAGGCCATAAAGTGACTTCTTCAGTCGACAGACCAAAGATGAGTCCTGTATAAATCCCTGGGGTTGCTCCATGTAGATCTCCTCAGAGAGAGCATCATGAAGAAATGCATTCTTCACGTCCATTTGATGGACTTCCCATCCCTTGGCTATCACAATGGCATGTGCCAATCGTATGGAATCCATGTTCGCTACTGGAGCGAAGGTCTCAGTTATAGCAAGAGTTTCCTCACCATTGTTATCTTTCACAGAGGGCCTTTTCCATTTCCCTATGCAGACTTATCAAACCCCTTTTTGATAAATCCAGAGCCAAAATATATATTTTTCCACATATACACTTCCTAACTGCTTTGCAAGATGTGTATACACTTGATGCTCCACTACAGCTCGCGTATATCGGGATTTGTGCCATAAAATACAAAATGAGGTCAGGTTTCCATGTCACGATAAAAGATCTCTGATCTTTGGCCTTCCATATACTGGAAACGTTCTAACTCGGCCCTTCAGTTGCATTCTGGAGGCTATAAGAGCACAATTTCAATCTATGGAAAAAGAGAGAGAAAGCATTCAACTTTGAGAGCAAACTTACTCTGGAGAAATAAATTCATATTGAGTCTGCATCCCTTTGTCCCTCAAGTCTGAACACAGTATTCAGTCCCCCATCTCTTCCCTTGTTGTCAAGAGGATCTCTTTATCTCTTTTCTATGAGCTTTCCTTTGGTGGAGGATTGAAGTGGTGGAGACCCAGTTGGAAGGAACTTGGTTTCTTGATTTCGAACCATGGCGACATGGAAGTCTGTAACGTTGATACTTCTATTGACAAATTATTAATAGAAATACTCCTTTCCTGTCCTATCGATATATTGCAAATATATGATTATTATCCATGGGCATGTTTGTAATGTTTATTAATGGATTGTGCTATCTAATGTGCTAACTCATTTTATATACTGTCACTATATACTTGCATCGCTTGTTTGTTGAAAACTTCTTGCAGGTGTAAAGCTTTGGGTCAAAGTGCTCAACGGTGGAACGACATCAAACGATTGGATCGAGGTAGGCTTCTCCCTCGTATTGCACATTAGTTTATATAGTACATGTTGGAATTGAGTTGATTTCTGCAATTATACCTATCTGTTGTGGTTTACCCTTGGCCATGGAGAGTTTTTCCCTTGTAACTGAATTGGCGACTCTGCTGGGGAGAGATCTTCCTTATAAGGGTTGAAGTATTTTTCCTTCTTACATTTCTCTTTTTCCTTTGTATTTCTTGTCGTATCACAGTTGGACAGATTATGTTCACTCTAGGTCTGAGTTTTCAGCCTTTTGACCTTGCCTAGCCTTGTTTTAAAAGATATACATCCGTTTTTCCCTGGCAGTCGCTTGTATACGCTTGTTGTCCCACTGCAAGAGGCATATATACGCCCTTTTCTCTTGAACAGGAGCATACACCACTTCCCCCTTGCTTTTTTTCTTGGTTTAGTGACTGTTGGGTAGGTTTTGAGGATCACTGAACCTTCTTAGGTCTCTGTGGTACCTATTGAGATTATCTAGGATGACAGGAAACCTTTTTGGAGTTGAATTTTTGGTCGGCATCTTTCTGTTTGTTTTCCATTTATTTGTCCTTGGTAGTTGGGTTGTCTTCTTACCTGCTTGGTATTCTTCTCGAGTGATTGCTTTTATACACAGTAGAAGTTATATATCAAGTCATTTATCAGTCCATGCATTTTCTTTTTAAATACATTGAAAATACAAAAAAATAGGCATTTTGCATTGGTTGGTATTTTTTGTCTTTGAAACCTTATAATTAGCTTAGCACATTTAGCGAAAGATTGCATTTCATTTCTGAGTTGCAGAAATAAAATTGAAGATTGCACTGTTTTATTTAGCATATCATTCATTGAAAAGTTAAAGTTAGGCTTTGCATTATATCTATTTTTATTTTTATGCAGAGTCATAACACCATGAGTTTCATTTCCATACCTTTTTGAGTAATCACGACCAATAAAATTTACGCTTTAAACTAAAATTGATTAGTCACGATTTTATTTTTTAGGGTGCACAAACTAGCCTAGGATTTAGTGCCTTGGAATAAGACTTTGTGAGTAAACTTCTCCAAGGCAATTAAATCAACTTTTGTATCTGAGACAGGGAGTTGAGAAATCCATTGTATAATTGGTAATATCAGGAGGCTCTGCTCACACTGGAGTTAATCATGAGGTTGCATGAAGTTAGTTGAAGGGATAACCCCTGGATACTCACCTAGCATTAGAGATATTTCTGTGGATTTATTCGTATTCAGGGATCTTGCTAGTGTCTATACCTCTATGAGAGGTGGTGCTTTCAAGGTTTCAGGCTTCGCTACCCTTCCCATATGGTGATCCAGACTTACGAAAGCTCACCTGTGCATCGGTTATACAATGGTTTATTAGTTGCTTGACTTAGGTTTCTCATAGGTTACTTGTAGGGGTTATTCTGCTTGTATCCTGAGTCAGATAGGGGTCGGACAACACACAACCTTTATGGAGGATTACCTCTCCAGGGGGGTCTAACCGACTGGTTGTTAAGCCTACGAGGGCCCTTATAACTAATTTTGTTACCTCCAAACTTTAGTAGGGAGTCTCAGGTCCCTCCTGAATGAGGCATACCTTCTTTAGCGAGGGAGGCCACTCAACAACTTTAGCCCATTTGCATGCATATTGGTCGTTTGACTTTTTAGTATTCTCTTTGATTACTAGTTGGACTTAGGATATATTTTTATTTGTTGAGAGTCATAAGTCATCGTGGAGTCGGACCAGCTTCCTCCCAAGTCCTGTTGGTTGTTACAGTTACCACCAGTTTTCAAGCTATTGCCTTCTAAAAGGCATAGAGTTATCAAGAGTGGTACACACACATCCACTTTTCAGACTTGTGATCCCACAAGGATGAGTACTAAGTCTAGTCTTCAAGACACTGGGAGTTCATCAACTCCCAATCCCACTATAGTTAATTTCACTCCTTCAAAACCTGCAGTCGCTATAGTTGCAGCGTTGGAGGCCTACACCGGTACTATGGCTCGGCCCGTAGTCAATGCTTTGTCTCTTGCCTCTAACCCTTTTGGGGGTTTTGGCCACTTTCCGAGTTACAATGTTCAGACCATCCCCATGGCTACTAGTCTATTTTCTTATGGTATGCCAAGTTTCACTTCGCAGTCTTCGACTGCGATCCCAACTGCTGGCCACAACGCTAGACTTAGACTTGGGGACACCAAACCTCCTTACACTACCTTTCCGTTTGGTGTCTCTCATGTTCCCCAAGCGAATCCTAATGTAGGAAGTGTCCCCTTCCCTAACCCTGGGTCTAATCCTTCTACGACTGGATGGAACAACCAAACTAGTGGACAAGTTCTGCCCTATATCCCTATCCCCTCGGTGTTGAATTCAACCAATACATTTGGCATAACGAATCCACTTCAAACTTTCGGATTCCCATCCGTAGGAGGATAGTCTTATGTCTTGGGCACCCCCCAACTTGGATCTAATCTAGTTGGGGGTAGTTTTAACAACCCTCAATTTGGAGCTAATCCGACTAGGGGCAATGTTCATAACCCTTGTCAGAACATTCCTGCCCAATCCATCTTTCACGAATCCACCTGGAGGAGGGTATTTTAATTCTAGACAAGGTCCTGGTCCTTACCAGAATAATGGATGGAACGCAGCTCCTAATACTCAGTCTTTTGCAGGAGGATGGGGTCAGGTGTCGCAACCTCGTATTCCCTTTCCGGCCATGCTTAATCTGCCACATTTGTCTAAACTAATGAATGACATGGTGAGTCATGATCCCACATGGCCCCCTATCCCCACCAAGCTTCCGTCAGACATTCCAAAGTTTGAGGGTAAGAATGGCGAGGACCCTGGTGATCATGTCAGTACTTTTCACCTCTGGTTCTCATCGAATTATTTGAATCATGATTCTATTAAATTACGATTGTTTCAACGCACTCTTATCGGGATTGTGTCACAATGGTATATTGAGCTACCTAGGGGAACATATGGGTCTTTTAACCAGTTAGTGCTAGCCTTTCTTAACCATTTTCAACTACCCATTCGTTACGATGTTGGCCTTGAAATTTTGTCAACTTTACGCCAAGGTTCCAGTACTCATATTTCGGATCATATCCAGGAATGGCGTAGGCGAAAATGGTTATTTAAGACTCCCATACCCCCAGCCTTTCTTTTAGAATGGTTTTTAAAATATTTGTACGCTCCTATTTCAAAGGATGTTGCTACCTTCGGGGTATTCAATGAGGAAGAGACCATTTTTAGAGCCCAGCAATTCGATTTGATCTATGCTCAGTCTGGGATGTTATACCATGTTCTTCATGATGCACTGTGCTTGACTCATGATCCTAGACAGGGTCCTAGGCCCCATATCGATGTCATTATGGGGTCCACCAATGTAAAGTCTACAGACTCAACAATGAAGTCTGTCGGAAAACCAGCTTCATCTGGATCCTCCAAACCCACCCAAACGGTGGATGTACATTCCGTGCAGTCGTCGAAAAACCCAAATGGTGACCAACAACTAGATGGGAATAAACAGAAAGGTCGAAATAATAGTATAGGTGGGAAGAATAAACCCAAGGATAAGAATAATAATGGAAAACAGAACGATAATGCTGGAGAGGGCACGAAAAAAAAGCGTAAGGTTAAGTTTCCTTGTAAACTTTGTACATATGATCACCTTACACACTTATGCCCCAAACTTGCGGAGGCTACGAGGCTTTTAAATCTTTCGCCCGTTGTGCTAACGAATTCTTTTCCTTACAACCAGAAGTTAGCCTCGAGTTCTTTGAACGCTGGAAATGTGTCTGGTGGGAGTCAAAACCCACCATCACAAGATGGCGACTGTGTTTGTATCAATATAGTCGACGCAAAAATCAATATAGCCACTCGATCTCAAGATTACATCTCTTCAAAATCTAGTACCAGCCTAGAAGCTCCTCCTCCACCCCCAGAGATGAATTTACAGATCGAGAAACCAGAGCCACGACCTCGTATTCTGAAAGGAGTATTCAAGCACTCCACCCATAACCCTAATGATAAAGCCACCCAGAACTACTCTATCATTGAGGATCTGGGCCAAACACCTTATGCAATATCTACTTTGTAGGTACTCCAGACGTGTCCATCATAGAGGAATGCCTTACTCTTTGCCTTAGGAGCTCTAGAAACTAGTGGCTCGAAGATCATCAAGTTCGATGTCACGGAAGTGAAGCCTCGCTACCCTACCATGTGGCTTTCCAAATCCACGTGGAGTATTCTAAATATACCATCAAACGAGCGGTCGTTGATGAAGGTGTTGCCACTTACGTGATTTCCTTAACCTGTTGGAAATCTATCAGTTCTCCAACCCTTTCAAATTTGTTGACCATGTTGACCACATTCGACGGTCATTCCTTCCACCCTCATGGTATTATCCCCGCCTTTCCGGTCCAGTTAGGTGGGAAGACGGTAGAAGTGGAAGTAGAGGTAGTTGATGCACCTCTCGATTATAACCTGTTACTAGTTGCAATTGGACTTTCGTGACCTAAACAAGGCATGTCCTAAAGATAACTTCCCCAGACCTTTCATTGATCAAATTCTGGATGAGTGTGTGGGAAGAAAAATATTTTCTTTTATGGATGGATTTTTAGGCTATAACCAAATCCATATCAAACCCAAAGACCAACATAAGACGGCCTTCATATGTCCTTGGGGCACGTTTGCATACCGGAAAATGCCTTTCGGCCTGAAAAACACCGGAGAAACCTTCCAACGAGCCATGACTTTTTCTTTTCATGATCTCAAACACATAGTCGAAGCTTACCTCAATGATCTTGCTACTCACTCTCACAAGAGAATGGATCATGCTATGCACCTTCGACTGGTTTTTGAAAGATATCGCTACTATAGAATCTGACTCAACCCTCATAAATGCATCTTTTGCATTAGATCTGGCCGTCTCTTAGGATTCTTAGTCTCCGAGACAGGGATCATGGTAGATCCACTTAAGGTTGAGGCAATTCTTCAGTTGCCTCCCCCGCGCATAATTATACAGCTTCAAGGTTTACAAGGGAAAGCTAACTTTTTGCGTCGATTTATTTTGAATTATGCCAATATCACTAAGGGTTTCATGTGCCTATTGAAGAAAGGCACCCTGTTTATCTGGGATGAGTGAGCCTAACAGTCTTTTGACGCCTTAAATAAAGCCTTGGTACCATCCCCTCTACTGAAATATCCTGATTACAGTAGAGATTATTTGTTGTATATCGCTGCGTCTGAAGAGACCATTGATATGGTTCTAGTTCAAGAGGATGATGAGATTCACGAGCACGTCATCTACTATCTCAGTAGAAATTTAGTTGGTCCTGAACGAAATTACTCACACATTGAAAAGCTAGCTTTGGTTGTTGTCCATGCAGTCCAATATTTACAACACTATATATTTCTTTACAAAACTACTGTGGTTGACGATGTTAATCCATTTCAATACGTCCTCACTAGACGTAGCATAGGCGGAAAATATAATAAATGGATTGTCATCCTACAAGAATTTGATCTCAACTTTGCTTTGGTCAGGTCCAAGAAATCACTAGTTTTTGCAGAGTTAATATCTGATTCCCCATGGTTAGACGAAGATGTTATTCATTTCAATTCATTCGCAGATGAACACATTTTCCTTGTTTCTTCGTCCGACCCCTGGTATGGAGATATTGTTTTATACGTTCAAACCTTGAAGTTCGCTTAGCATCTCTCGCGAGATGATTGACAGTGTGTTCGTTACCAAGCCAAAAAGTACATAATCATCGATGACACTTTGTATCATCGGGGAATAGATAGCATCTTACGTCGTTTCTTAACTCATGAAGAAGTTGAGTTAGTACTTAATGATTGCCACAAAGGGGCTTGTGGTGGTCATTTATCCAGGCTTGCGACAACCCAAAAAATCTTGTGAGTTGGTTACTTCTGGCCCACCATCTTTAAACATTGTATTGAAGTGGTTAAGAAGTGTCACCCCTGCCAAGTGTTCACTTGGGAAATACGCTCGCACCCAGCCCCTCTCCACCTAGTCATTACCGCTGGTCCCTTCACTAAGTGGGGAGTATATTTCGTTGATTGCAACCCAACTTCGGTTGGGGGGCATCAACACATTATCATGGCTGTCAACTACTTCACCAAGTGGGCCAAATCCATGCCTACCATGAAATCCAACGGGAAGACTGGAGCTTTTTTCGTATTCAACCAAATTATCGCCCGGTTCAGTATCCCGAGTGATATTGTCACTGATCATGGTAGTCATTTTCAAAATGAAATGATGATAGAACTATCATCTAAGCTAGGGTTTAAACATGATCACTCGTCTCCTTATTACCCCCAGGAAAATGGGCAAGTAGAGGCCATCAATAAGTCTCTCAAGACCATTTTGCAAAAAACTGTCAGTCGGAGCAATTCCAACTGGCACATCATGTTATATCCCGCACTTCGGGCATACCGAACCTCGATTAAGGCTGCCACCAGTTTTTCTCCTTTTCAATTAGTACACGGTGTGGATTCGATACTTCCCGTTGAATGCAAAATCCCTTCTCTCAAATTGGCAGTTGAGATCCTACCTGACACTTCAGATTTAGAGCGACGCCTTATACACCTAGAGAGTCTTGATGATGAGCGTCGAGACGCCTTTACACCTATTGAGGAAAATAAGAAATGTGTCAAGGCTCAGTACAATAAGTCTGTCTGTCCCCGGTTGTATGCTAAGGGTGACTTGGTCCTCTTGTATGACCAAGCCAAAGAACCGCTAGGGGCAAGCAAGTTTAAACCCATGTGGCATGGTCCTTATATCATGCGACATCATCTAGAAAAAGGAGCCTAAGAATTGGAAGATTATGAAGGGAATAAATTGGCTGAGCCCAGAAATGGGCTCTACTTAAAAAAGTATTATGCTTGAGCCCTAGGCTTGAGCGAAACCCTTTGTATACTAATGTAAATTTAGTGTATATACACCCTTTCCCCTTTTTTGGTCTTTGTCTTGCTTATCGAGTTTTCCCTTTTGTTGGAAAATGTCAACGAAATCTTTGGTCTACATAGGATTCACAAATAGAGCCAGTCATCATACACAGAACTTAGCTTCTGTCGCTTGGGTGATTTACTCATCTGAGGGTCTTCTAGTGTCTTCAGGTGGCATATTCCTAGGGCCATCCATGAATAACATGGTTGAATATAGTGTTGTTATAGAATTATTGTGAGATGTTATCTCACATGGTATTCGCTCTATAGAGGTTCTCAGTTAGTTGTACATCAGTAAACAATCGATACTGTGTGCGTAATTCGACGTTACTCTATCGATTCCTACAGGTACATATTTTAGAACAACAATTTGATTTTATTACATATTTTCACATTCCTAGAAGTTCTAATCATGTATCTGATGCTTACGCTAATTATGTTTTGGATTGGCATTTGTCACATTAATAAAGCAAATAAGACCATTAAATCAATGAACACATTGTAAGATATAAGTACGACCAAAGATCCCTCTTTTTATATTTCCAAAAAATATGGTGTTTTATATTACAAAATTAGGGCTAAAACCCTCAAAAATACATATACAGCTGATATACATGTCCTATGAAATCTACACCTGTGGTGCCGGATGAGTCTCGTGATAGCAAACCATGGCATTGGCGAGACACTGGAAGAGTCGTACCCGTGCTCTAGGTACACTGACAACCTGCTCTGCATGGCTTCAGGTAGATCCTCCACCTACCATAGGAATCCTCTGCGTCAAACGCGACAGGTTGCCCTGCATGTTCTGAAGGACTCTCTCTGCCTCTCCACCCACTGCCTCATCTGCCCAGTGCCTCCACCTATGTCATAGGAATCCCTCTGGACGTTTCGGACCCACGTCTGCAACCACACAAGTATCGAATTAATATTCAAAAACACCATCCAAAACTATTTTTGTTCTTTTAAAATACAAAAATACAAAAATGAAAAAATATAAAAAAACATTGTTTACCTATGGCGTCGTAGGTGGCTCCTGGTGGAAGTGGCATATCAGGATCACCTCTAAAATCAATTCCCACATAGGGATAGTCATCCAGAGCTATGATTTGTTTCCCCCACCAGAAGAAAAAATCATCGTTGTACGGTGTCACCACCTTACCTCCCCCCCGCCGCCTCATGACCTTGACCCATCGCGCCATATTTGGATCATGTGGCCCTCTAGGAATGATCTCCACTCTAGGTCCCGGGCTTGGGATCCGCTCAAAAAATAATCTACAAAGGATAAAGGCAAACCCGAATTTTCTCTTTGCCCCCTGCTTGCACTCTATCAACAGACCTTTCATGTTGGTCAGCAGTGAGGTACACCAATCGTACACAGTAGGTATCGCACACTCCAATGCGTAAAACATAAGCGGTCTCGATGCTTTATGTAGCGAGGCTGACCCTATAATCCTGATAAGCATGAGCACAATAATATTTGGGCTGAGGTTACATATAGCCTGGATAGGGATTTGACATCCCACCATGGGAGTCCCTACAACACAGTGGGCCTCGATGTATTCTTCGACTTTCATCCCACTTTCGGCCCTGCATGACTTAAGGTCCATGACCTCTCCTCGGTGTGAAATTCCTGTCAAGAAGTAGATGTCCTCTAATTCGATCCTTAATGGTTTCCCATCAAGGATAAAGCTCTCGCTATTTGGATCCCAATAGCCCACCAACATTTCAAATAACCTCACTTGGGCCCTCATTCCTTTCAGATCCCAAAACTTGTATAGACCACATCTTTTCAATGCCGCTTGAGCCACCGGATCCCTTTCCACTGCTGCATCTACCTCCTCGTGCTCTCTCTCCCTCCACTCTAACACCCTCCTGCAAAAGCCAAATCAATTTTTGAGTTAAAAAAATATTTTTTTTCCATTTTGTGCACATATACATGGTTTATCCAAGAAAGTCGTAGGTAGGGCCTGATATACGCCCCATGTAGTTCACACAGTGGCATATATCTGTTCGTATATGCGACATATTAGTAGAAACCCGCATATACCGAAAAACACAATTTGCACCCTTAAAAACTAAAAAAATGGAGCCCAATTCAAAATTGTAAACCATTGAATTTGAAGAGGATGGGATGAAGAGTTACCTGGACCAGAAAGCTTGCGATTCTGTTGCCTATTGCTCCTGTGGTCATCGTTTGAATTCCAGAGGCATGTTAGTCCAAATTGCACTATTTTGGGTGAAAATGAAAATGACATAGTAAATTGTGATTTTATTACTATTTATAAAACATTTTTACCCATTTGATATAGTTTTATGCTATTATTTTGTCTAAAGGACTAATTCAAAAGTGGTTTTAAGCTGGTTTTGTAGTTTCGACTAAATTTTCTTACAGATTTCAACGTCATGGTTGGTCGTTCGTATCCTCAGACAGGTATATTCATAACCTATCATAAAGGATAGGTATTCACTACATCGTACAGTTTTGCATTATCCTTCAATCAAAACTTTTTACACATTAGGTACGAACCCATTTATTGTGACACATTAACCTCCATCTGCTATTCATAGCATTGTTAATAAATGGTAGAGACTTACCAAACATGGGTACCCTAGTTAGAACCTCTTTGTCATTTGGTGCCCATGCCGATATTTTCCTTAGGACCGAGAGTCCATTAGAATTTGACACATGACTTTACAATGAGCCTCATTTCTCAATCATCTACACACGGCCTTATTACCCATGGACTCCCAGAACATAAGTCTTAGTTAAGCTCTTTTCCAACTCGTTACTAAAAATTGAAAAGATCTCCGAGTGATTTGTCCCTTTCACGCTCGTTAAAATTGGATTTGAAAGATCATGAGTCTTAGTTAAGCTCTTTTCCGACTCGCTATCAAAAATGGAAAAGATCGTCGAGTGAACTTGTCTTCTTCACACTCGTAAATTGGATTTGAAAGGATGTCTATTTGGCACAATTTTACCCATTTTTCACACCAAATAGACTACAAGATATAAAAAGGGACATTTTTTGGCATTAAATTGTGATTGCATCTCATGCGCTTGCTTGCAGTATTGAGCCTTTAGCCGGTTCTTGCTTTTTGTTATAAACCATGGCCCAAGCCCGAGTGTCCATCTCTCGCATGCATTTCCTTGCATTGAGCATAGGTACGTTCCACTGCTGGAACTAGTTTTGCTTACTTGCGACACTCGTTCCCTCCTTTGTATCATAGCATTCACTTGTTATAAAAAAACAAAAAAATATGGGCGAGAAGGGAGTACTATATTGCAATTAGCAGCAGTCGTGTCTCCTTTGAACAGAGCGCAAAGTTATCAAGTCCTTGCATCATCATAATTTTGGGTTTAGCATGGCCTTAAGAAGTTGATCTCGTTACAGAATTTTATCTACCGACTAGTTAATCTTCCAGCCACTATAGAGAACATTATGGATGCCTCATGCATATAATTGTCAAAACATTAAGCCTATGCTGCCAGAGTCCATTGTATGTCTCATGTGCTTGTTCAAAGTAAGTCTATCAACCTGTGTCGGCCACTCCTAAGAAATATTGACTTCGCATGTCAGTCATACCCTCAATTTGTCTCAGAATAACATGATACTTTGGTCTTATGATGCAACCTGACCCTACTTTCATCATTGGTAGGTCACCTTGAACCCAGCAATCGACATTTCATCATGGGTTGTTGACTGGGTGGTTTCCCTTGTGTTTGACGACAAGACATCTATTCACACTTTGGGATTCGTGCAGTGTCGTGGATGCCATTAGCCTTATTGGTGGTTTACTCGCCTTTGTCAGTAGTTTTCATCACTGGCTGCTATTCAGAGGGTCTTTTTGTGTACCACTTTCATTTGGCACACGCAAAAGACGCACAGGGTCGTTGGTTTCTGAACATGTTCTTCGTCTGATCTCCACCAAATCATTAAGCTCTTGCTTTTCTCCTCATGCTGACTGATGAGAGATGCCTTAATGCTCTCCTTTCAGCGGGTCTCTTTCCATCGAATTCAACTCATGTATTCTGGATACAAGACTTAGAGTTTTTTAAGTACCTTGAGGTTTGCAGTCATTAGTGGCAAGCTCTCTTGCCATTGACAGATGAGAATACATCAATGTCTCCTGATCAATGGATCTCTCAAATGTTCGACACCGGCTCCTTTATTCACATTTGTAGAGATGTACTCGGTGCCTTAATACCTACTTTCATCATTGGTAGGCTATCTCGCATTTGTTAACAGTATACCTCAATGACCGATAATCAAACGATATCTCATCGTGTTCAAACTCAACTCATTTATTTACATGATGTAGACTTGCACCATTCGCGGATTGTATTGAAGACTTGAAGACATCACTTTGTAGACACAGCTTTCCTAAGCTGTTGCTTCCATTTCATCGGACTAGTACCTATTTGACTTCAGCGATCATGGGAGATTAGATTGTACTCCTTGGTATATAGATATCTTCAAATTGATTTTGAGACTGGTTTCACTGGGCCTTGTTCGTGACTATGAAAACTATTGGCATGTAACCACATTTATATTTGCCTACTCATGGCCATGAACACTCGTTGGTACATTTTCCACATGGATCTGCATTGTATTTTTGGTAGCCATGTATGAGAAGTCAGTACATAATATAATGAGCAATTGAGTTCATCCAACTGCTTCTCTACCACTCCACTTTTGGGTTATTTATAATGTATTTCGGCCATCACAGATACTCCTCTGATCTCACACATTAGGGGGCATCTGTTATAGCAAGATTTGCCTCACCAATGCTATCTTGCACAAAGGGCCTTTTTCCATTTCCCTATGCAGACTTATCAAACCCATTTTTGATAAATCCAGAGACAAAAATATATATGTTTCCACATATACTCTCCCTAACTTCTTTGCAATATGCGTATACGCTTGATTCTCCATTACAGCTAGCGTATATCAAGATTTGTACCAGAAAAAACAAAATGAGGTCAGGTTTCCATGTCACAACAGAAGATCTCTAATCTTTGGCCTTCCATATACTGGAAACGTTCTGACTCAGCCCTTCAGTTGCATTCTAGAGGCTATAAGAGCACAATTTCGAGCTATGGAAAAAGAGAGAGAAAGCATTCAACTTTGAGAGCAAAGTTACTCTGGAGAAAGAACTTCATATTGAGTTTGCATCCCTTTGTCCCTCAAGTCTGAACATAGTGTTCAGCCCCCAAGCTCTTCCCTTATTGTCAAGAGGATCTCTTTATCTCTTTGCTATGAGCTTGCCTTTGGTGGAGGATTGAAGTGGTGGAGACCCAATTGGAAGGAACTTGGTTTCTTGGTTTCGAATCGTGCCGACATAGAATTCTGTAATGTTGATACTTCTGGTGATCAATTATTAATAGAAATACTCCTTTCCCATCCTATCGATATCTTGAAAATATATGATTATTATCCATGGGCATGTTTGTAATGTTTATTAATGGATTGTGCTATCTGATGTGCGAACTCATTTTATATAATATCACTATATACTTGCATCGCTTGTTTGTTGAGAACTTCTTACAGGTGTAAAGCTTTGGGTCAAAGTGCTCAACAGTGGAACAACATCAAACGATTGGATTGAGGTAGGATTCTCCCTCGTATTGCACATTAGTTTATATAGCACATGTTGGAATTGAGTTGATTTATGTAGTCATACCTGTCTGTTGTGGTTTACCCTTGGCCATAGATATTTTTTCCCTTGTAATAGTCTCATCATAGTCAATACCATGAACCTGCTGAAATCCTTTGGCGACAAGCATGGCTTTGTATCTGTTGATCTGTCCATCCGTTGCACTCTCGGTTCTATAGACCCATCTGCATCTGACAAGTTTCCTCCCAGAAGGAAGGGGAACTATATCCCAAGTCTAGTTCTCGAGGAGGGAGTTGTACTCCTCCTGCATGGCGGATTCCCAAAAGGGATTTCCAGCAGCCTCGCCATAAGACTGTGGATCTAAAGATTGAACCAAGAAAAAAATCCTGGAAGGAAATGGTTCAGTGGAAGTGAGTGAAATAGAAGGCTCCTCGAAATCAGATCGAGTCCTCCTAATATCGGTTGGATCACCTACGAGATCTCCTACATCCTGAAGAGTAGTATGTGCCCACTTAGGCCTCTGCTCTGGATTTGCAACTGCATATGGATGCTCTGAATCTGCATCTGACTGTACTGACTCTGAATCTGAATCTAGATCCTCTGATTCCTCTGAATCAGAACTCTCGTCTGAAGAAGAGTCAGCATGTGCATGCTCATCATCTCAGACAGGTGGAAGAGTAAGGGTGTCTGCATGCGGCTATTGAGGTACATGCGAGACACTTTCCTTGAATTGGACACTACACTCAATGATGAGCCGGTACGAGGAAAGATCAATAAGCCAATATCCCTTCACACCGTCAGGGTATCCAACAAAAATGCACTCAGTGCTCTATGGATCAAGTGCCTTCCTCTTTTCAGAGGGATTCTTGGCCCATGCACGTGAACCAAAAATATGAAAGTGGGTCACTTCCAGTTTGAGGCCGCTCCAAGCCTTGTAGGGGGTCTTATCCTTGACAAATCTATGGGGAGATCTGTTTTGGATGTATGTTGCATAGTTAAGTGCTTCGACCCATAGTCTCTATGGTAGTGACTTTGCATGCAACATGCAAGATGCCATCTCCTTTAGAGATCGGTTTTTCCGCTCAACAACTTTGTTTTGCTACGGAGTGTAGGGAACTGTATGTTACAAATGAATCCCTGCCTCATGGAAAATATTGTGCATCTCATGATTCACATACTCTCCCCCGTTATCATTTCGAAGGACTTTTATATTCTTTCCGGACTATGTCTCAACCAAAGCTTTGAAATCTTTGAGGTGTTGAAAGACCTCGGATTTTTGCCTAAGAAAGTAGATCCATGTAAAATGTGAGAAATCATCAACAAAAATGAGAACAAACCTCTCTTTTTTGATCGATGGATGCGGAAAAGGACTCATGAGGTCACTGTGGATCATATCTAAAGGTGCGGAATCTCGCTGAGACTTTCCTTTGTCGAATTTCTCTTGAGGGTGTTTTCCGATAACACATCCCTCACATACTCCCTTGGAGAAATGGATGTCTGGTAGACCATCAACTAATTTGTGCTTGCTAAGTTGTTGCATGTATTTGAAATTCAAATGTCCAAACCTTTCGTGCCATATCCTACTACTTTCATCAACATGAGTAAGTAGTAAAACAGAATCAAGTTCAATGAATTCAGAAAATGTATACAATCTAGACTGATGATTTACCTCACCGGTAGCAACCCTAGAGTTGGTTTGCATGTCGTAGATGTCCACGGAATTTGGTGTGAAGATGAATTTATTTCTGGTGCCGGAATTCATCATCTGATACACAAAGAGAAGGTTGATAGAAATCTTGGGAACATGCAGCACGTTCTCGAAGCTTCCGTTGGTGAGTTCAATCCTTCCTTTGTCGGTGACTTCAACAGAAGAGTTGTCCCCCATCAGAATAGGAGGACCTTTGCATGCATCCAATGAAGAATATACCGCTTCTGAGGAAGCCATGTGATGCGATGCTCCTGAGTCTACAATCCAAGCATCGGGAGAGGAGTTGATGGCAATCAAGGCATGGCTAGAATTGCCTTTCTTGGAATTCAGATCTTCTGGCTTCTTCTTCTTTACACCCTCGGGGATGCGATCTCCAAGGTTGTTTTGTTTAAGTATCTAAGACATCATATCTATTTTTTTTGCATGCATGCAGATTCCGAATGGAATCCTTTGTGACAGTATGTGCATTTCTCTCCTTTTCTTCCCTTTTCTCCTTTGGATCCAGAGGCATCAGTGAAGGGTTTTGTGTACCCTTCCTTCTTCGTATGTGCATGAGATTTCCACTTATATTTATCTTTATATTTCTGATATTTGTGGCTTCCATCATGCACAGTAAGTGCTTGCGCCCTTGGGCCTTTGATTGTGCCCATGTTGATGAGCTTGGTTTTCTCTTGTGTCAAGGATTTGATAAATTCCTCAAGAAAAAGCATCTTCCAGGTGGCTTCAGAGGCTAATCTGACAGTATGGAATGTAGGTACAAATACTGAGAATTCAGGTCCAATCTTGGAGAGAATGGTGAGAACCATTTGTTTCTCCTCCTTCGATTTATCAACCCCGCAAGCTTTGAGTTGCGACAGTTAATCCTTGAATTTTGTAAAGAAATCTTGGATATTATCGAATCTTTTTGGATCCAATGTGAGCAACTCTAGCTCTAGCATGTGTCCCCTCATCTCATCCTATTTTCCAAAGAGCCCTTCCAATATGGTCCAGGCTTCATTGGGAGTCTTACAGGAAGATATATGAAAAAGGAGATCGTGAGAAATAAGACTGCAAATTGTTCCGAGTGCCTCATCCATGCGATTTAAGTACTTGGATTTTCCTATGGCTGATGTAAGCTCTGTATCTGTATTCATGGTTAACCTATACAACCCTCTGGATTGTAGATGTATGGCTATTTCCTCCTTCCATGCAAAATAGTTGTAAGGTGTAAGAATGAATTCTTTTTGGAATTCCATCTTTCCATTGTCTTCAATCTTTTGTACCTGCAAAAGTTTTTGGTGTATATTTTGCTTAGCAGTCTGTTGGCTCTAATACCATGTAAATGTGTTGAACCTGCACAAAATATATCTATCTAAACAATGATACACACATTTTCAGAGAGAATTGGAAAAAGAAGAAGAAGGAGAGAAAGAATAGAAAGAATTATCATTAACCGTTCTGAATAATGAATAGTTTACACATTATATACTTTGTATAACTCAATGAGTTTGACTTGAGGTGAACCAAGTCGCCATAGTGGTGGTCTAGAGTGATATGGAAACACACCAGTAGTTATGGGAGTGAACTGCCACCTATTCTAGTCTCTCGGGCAGTTACGAGAGTGAACTGCCACCTAGTTGAGTTAACTAGTCAACTAGTCTTCAATTAACTGGCTGAACAGAAAGTAGCGAGGAGTTAACTCAAGGAATCAAGGATAATGCACCACTCTGGTGATGATACAAAGGAAGGTCGAATTATCATGATGATGATCCCAATGCAACATCTAAACTCAACTCAACTAGTCAAACTGAAGTGTGAACTGAAAGAGAATATTCTCCAGGTGGAATATTCTCTCCTAAAATATAGGAGACTGGATAATGACTAATTATGACTAATAAACAAACAAAAACCTTAGGAAAAAGAAATCCTAGGTGTGTGTGAAGTAACTCCAACAAGTATCACTTTGAAAACTCATTGTTAGTGTTAGAAAATGTGAAGGTGAAATTTGAACTTTTGTTTCTTATAGAGTACTTTGAAGGCTAGAAGGTTATTAACTCCCATGTTAGTTGGTAAGACCAAGCTCTAAGGTCTAGTCTATCCTTCAATGGGCATTCCTTATGATGGTCCCTTATTCCATTTCATGAATTGAAAATTCCGACCAACTCAACATGGTTCTTATCCTGGAGATATTTTAGAAGAGACATAGCACATATTTGATTCCTAGAGTTGATATTGACTACCTTTCAAGGAGTTTAAATTCAAATTTTAGGTAACCAATATTCTATAAATGTCAGCATTTTATTGAATCAAAGAAATTATTATTCTCTATTTTCATAAAGATAGGCTTGTGATGTTCTAAACCCTCATGGAAGGGTTGAAAATGAAACAAGGCAAAGGAATTTAAGAAGTACAAATCCATTGATTGTTATATCATAATATATCATAATATTGTCTTGGATGGCTAGTTGAATAAACTTTGGTGGCTCAAATCTAAGGAAATGACTAGGGTTGATTGGTTGTAGTATTTAGAAACCTTTGGTTGAGCCCAAAAAGGTATTTATTGTGTTGTCCCTCATTCATGGGGATTTGACACTTAGGAATATGTTGATCCACCTTGGAATCCTTTAGTGTTTCCATTTTATGGTAGACCTAAAAATGCCAAACACCATGTTTGGTACTAAGTATATGTTAAGTCAACTTAGGGTTGTATTATTAAATTACATGGCCAACTACTCCCTGCTTCCATATCCTAAAAAATTGCTCTCTTAGGAGCACTAGGGTTTGACAATAAATGAACATATGAAATATCACGTTCATTTGTGGGATATTAAAGAATACCCCTAATTTCACTATATATTGAAAAATACTCCCAAAATTATTTTGGTGAACCTCCCATTACATCTATCCAATTTAGAAACCCCCTATTTTTACTAGATATCTAGGTATTCATTTTTTTTTGGAATTTTAAATACCCCTTTTTATTTCTACCCTTAGTACATAGACATGATAAAACTCTTATAGGCTCGTAATCACAAAAATAATAAAAAATGAAAGCAAGTTCATTGACATCCTAACATAGGGATATGTCACTATAGTAAGATAGCCTTGGGTTGAATGGCTTGGTGTTATACTATGTTCATCCCTCTAGTCTAATATATGTTCATGCATTTGTTGAGGAAGGGGTTTATGTATTGGATATCTATTTGTAGACCTAAGTGACCTGCCCGTGTTGATCCCTTCCCAAAATTCTCTCTGACCTTTCAATAACACAACACTTAAGTTGATATCAAAGTAGGGCATGCATATTGTAGCTTTGGTTACCAAATTTTAGATATGTATAAATTCAAAGTAGCCACCCAAGTGTAATATTCTTCCTATTACGTCCCATCTATTAATGTTTACCAATAGATTAATAAATCGTTGTGTACCTTTCTCTAGTCCAATATAAATGGGAGCAAAGCATTTCACAATTATTTTGCAACCATAGATACCAAGGAGGCATGGGATTATTAAGACATGTATCCAAGCCAAGGAACTTTGTCTAAAATGGGTTTTCAAAGGAAATGGGAAGGAAATGGAACTTGGAAAGTGATTTCAAGGAATTACATGCACTTAGGATGCCCCTAAGAAAGAATTATTGGACAAGTATCACTTTGAAAACTCATTTTTAGTGTTAGACAATGTGAAGGTGAAATTTGAACTTTTGTTTCTTATAGGTTGGGTTTTTCACAACCTGCCAACAAATAAGAATTGGAGTGCCTCATTTGGAATAAATGAAATGATGACATGTTTAATAAGGCACAATATATTAACATTTTTTGTTGTTAAGATGATACTCTAATTTGTAGCATGCAAAATCAAAGGTTGAGTTGAATGTGGTGTACTTGTGCCAACTTATGGAGGATTGCGTGAGAGGGGGGTTATCCCTGCTTTATTTGCAAAGAGCGACTTGATGAATCTCTAACTCATTTTTTTTTTCTAGGAAATCCTTGAGGTTGAAGGAAGGTAATGAAACAGAGTTCTCAAGTTCCCTGTGAGAGGAGAGAATGTTGCCACAACTAACCCCCTCTATCACAAAACCAAAATGATAACTTTCTATGACTTGTCTTTGTCAATATTTAGACAAAAAATCCTATAGAGAATCTTGAGTGGGGTAATGAAAGATAGAGGCCTACAATCCTATATCCAAAGACAACCAATGATGGTTGGAGACCACCCGCAAAAGCAATGATGAACCCCCAAATGAAATGAGCCTCATCTCATTGGTTAAGTAAGATATGCTTGTTAATATTTATGCATTGGGTGTTTTGCGCTTGCCAACAAAGAACTTGAAAAAAAAATTAAGAGAATTTTTAAGTAATTATTTTACATTTCAATTTTTAAAGAGAACTCTTAATGAATCATATCACATTTTTAAAATTTACATAAATGTACCTTTTTAAAACAAATCATACAAATATACATTTCACTATTATTAAAGTATCATCATTATAACTTTGTTTACTATCTTGTTTTACAATTACTATGACGAAAATAAAACAATAATGTCATGTAAAGATAATTTGAAAACTCATTGTTAGTGTTAGACAATGTCCCTCATTCTTGGGGGTTTGACACTTGGGAATAAGTTGATTCACCTTGACATCCTTTAGTGTTTCCATTTTATGGTAGACCCAAAACTACCAAACATCGTTTTTGGTACTATGTATATTCTAAGTCCACTTAGGGTTGTATTATTAAATTATGTGGCCAACTACTCCCTGCTTCCATATCCTAAAAATTTGCTCTCTTAGGAGCACTAGGGCTTCAATAACATCCTAAAATAGGGATATGCCACTATAGTAAGATATCCTTGGGTTAAAGGGCTTGGTGTTATACTATGTTCACCCCTCTAGTCTGATATATGTTCATGCATTTGTTGAGGAAGGGGTTTATTTATCTCGATATCTATTTGTATACCAAGAAATATGAGTTTCCTCAAGTCGTAACTCTTTGTTCCTTAGATATTTGATCTGGTGGAAATATTAAGAAAAATATATATCTATATATATAACTTTTCTTTGGAGTAATACTTAAGAAAGTGATCTACCCCATAACTCATTCATGTTTTCTAATAGTTCATACCAAAAGACACTCTCATTAGGTGAGATGCAAGAGATTGTGATACTAAGGCTCAATATGTCCTAGGGGAATTATTATTATCCTTTACGTAGAAATGAGTCCTTTCTTCCTTGTACTCTATCATTGTATTATGTCTTTTCATATATTATGATTAAGGTGGAATATAATGCAAGGAGTTTATTTTATCTAAGGGATCAAACCCATCTTTCCAAATAGAAAACCTAATTGGTTGGTTGAGCTCAATAGCATTGAGGTGACCATAATATTCCCCCTATGTAATGAAAAAAGGAAAGTGTACACACATCTGCATAAGCATGTATGGAGGGATCACATATGTTGTCCAATGATATTGGTTTCTCTGTCATTCTAAAAATCTAAAATCCCTCATTCTCACAACTGAAATCACCCATTATAAAAGAGTTGTAAATAGTGGAAAATTAGGGTTTGCAGGAGAACCCTTGAACTAGCAAACACCTCTACCCTTAAATATGGGATAAAGCTATGTGATTTTGAGTCGTCAGGTCAAATCATGATCATGCAAAATTGTATTCAATTCCTCCTTCATGTAATATCAAATGTAGACTCCATATGCTCTCAAAGCACATCCAAAGCATGCATAAGCACATCCATGATCAAGAAGCAATAGAGCAATAGAGAAACAAGTTTGATGAGCAGCAGAGCAGTAAAGCATAGAAATATTGAGCATTGATGATAAGCATTTTGGAAGTGGTTAAAGGAATTCAAGAAAGAGACATTAGATGATAGACACACACACAAGATCTTAAAAGACAAGATAATGATACAAAAACATTTGAATTGATTGAAACCCTTGATAGAAGAGTTGTAGAAAAGTTCCCTATGTCATGACAAAGAAAGGATAGCAATGATATGATTGACTGATGCCACAGACCCTTGTCGATTCCATAAAAAGATCCCCGAGGAGTGGCAATTCATTGGAGCTACAATAGAGTGTTCCTCAACGGTTCCTATGAGGAGTAGACTTTTTAGTTGATAGCAGGAAACAATGGGTTCCCTTCAACTAGTAGAGAATGTTGAAATCATGGAGATAGAGGAGTGAGATATGTGATATGTATTCATTCATATGCATTGGAATCCAATCAAAGTAAAACTTGTACACTTGTATCCTCCTATATAGTTGGAGACTATTGGATTGTTTGGTGGGAGGATGCCATTACACAAATTGCATCCTTTATAATGGGGTAATGAAAGTAAATTTCCTCAATCCAATGGAATTGACACAAGGTTGTGAAAAGGAACTAGAGCATGTCAACCAATGGTTGTAGCCCATAACCTTTGACGAGAAAGCACAAACTAGTGTTGCTAAACCTTAGGCCTTACTAAAAGTTGATGAAGTTTGTCAGCAATGGGATGCTCAATTGAGATATTTCCTACACTAGATTCAAACATGAGAACAATTGATCAAGGAAATTTTCAAGGCCCTATACTAATAATGAATATTTTGAAAATAACTCTATGATGAAGATAATCAATGAATGGCCCATCAAGTAAGAGGATCTTGAGGAATAGTTTATCAATGATTATAGACTAGTTTTCCATCTCAATGCCCCAAAGAAGAACATAGGGTGGCCATGTATACTTGTCTTGATGTGGTCTCTTTTGGAATTCTAAGGAACATGAAAGAATGCATGAGAAACTAATAACTTTGGATTCTCTTGCAGTGGCACTGATGTAGATGATTGAGGATGAGTTGTTGAGATTGGTTGAATTTTCCTGCAAATTTAAAAAAGCACATAAGATTTTGTCGGGTCATACGTAATCTAGGTATACAAAAATTCCATCAAAAACAATTGTTAGGGTATTGTGTTAAAAAAATAATAATTAGGGCCATATGTAAGTGTAGGGACCTATTATCGCTTAGTTTGTAGGAGAGGTTTAGGTAGCTTGCAGTCAAGGCTCAAACTGGCGTAACAGGAACTTCCCCACCCACTGTCACCTCGATGGGGAGCTCTTTCTATTTAGGATGGCTAATCCCAAGGGAGACGTCCCTAGTAATCTGGGGTTTTGAAAGGAAAGGATCAAAGGTTCAAAGACTCAAAGGTTAAGGCAAGCTTTCCCTTCACAGATTACTGCCAAGATGATAGTCAAGGAGAATATCTTCCACTGAATGGCACCTGTTTGCGAGACAAGAAAAATAAAACTAAAAGAATGTGCTGCAGTGGTTAGTACTTCAAAGTATTAATGACTATGAGCAATAATACATGTAATTATTGACGAAGTCAATGATTGAAAATAAAGACTTATAGTTTATTTCACTTCTTCAATAAATACACAAGAGATATTGGCATTCAATGTATAAAATCAATCTTTATTATATCACAATGCAATAAATATGCTCATACACAATACTGTTGTTGCGTCACTATTGCAGATTTAGGTGACGTCAGCCCTAACTCTATACTAGTTTTGGAAGGCAAAAAGTGAATGTTTTGCACACTAAACCAAAGAAAGTAATTTATACTTCAATGCCAACCAAGTCACAAAGTCTTACACTTAAACAAGGGTCAAAAGGAGGCTTGACGTCATCAATATTGCTGCTGCTACAAGGGTGACGTCAGCCCTAATTTGAGGTTAGTTTAGGATGGCAAGGAAGTGGACGTTTTGCAAATTGAGCCAATGAAAAGATTCAACACATCAATTCCAATCAAAGAGGGTGAAAATGTCAAAACGTTTTATGCCAAACAAGGGTTTAAACAAGTATGACATCACCTATATTGTTGCTGGTTAGGGTTAGGTTAGCTAGTCAAAGAGGAGAACGTTTTGCTAAATTAACCAATTAAATTGCTTAATTCCTCTATGGCTATCAAGGGATGAGTCAGCCGCAACTTTTAGTCCAAACCAAAGTTCAAACAAGGCAAGACGTCATCATCTACTAGGGTTAGTCTAGATGCCAGGGTTAGTTAGGGTTTCAATTAAAGAGTGTTTAAAAGAATGTTTAAGCATAAAAAACCTCAACGTTTTGTTCTTAGACTAGTGCCTTGGGTTAATGGAGTCAAATGGAGAAAGGCTAATGGCTTGGAAGGACTTAAACCTAA
>ML785410.1:185568-205559 GCA_009831015.1 Picea engelmannii
CCTCCCATCCTCTTGGTTAGCTCTTGCATTTATTATTTTATCATTTTTCTTAGGGTCCCTTAGTTTCTTATCGAGAGGCCTTTTATTGCCTTCTCGGGGATCCCCTGGGTGAAGCATCTCTAGGTTTTATTTCCTATGGATTTTACCTTTTACTAGCTGCTTTTAACCCCTGGGCCTTTAGCCCCTTCTTCCCACAAGACAAAGTGTACCCTGAGAGGTCATCCTAATGGCTAGACTAGGGGAATGGCATGGATGAGCGGGGTATAAGATGTAAAAGTGATAAGATGGTGGGAGCGGATGATGGCTCTGCAAATCCCCCTTGGTGGCTAACCAAAACCCATGAATACCAGCTTGCTAATTTACCCCATCAATCACCCCAACAGTGGTCAAGTGGATTAGTGTAAGATCCAAGCAGTCATCCGAAATGAAAGGAACCTAATGCATATATAAGAAAGTTATAACGATCAAATATGACACATACCATGATACCTCGAACCAATTACCTCATGGAGCAAGAGTCCTCTCTGATGCAAGCCCAGGCTGGTAGTGATGGAAGCTGCTACTGCTGACAGGACAAGTCTGGCTAAGAAGAAGAAAGATGGGCCCTCTAGGGCCATGCTCAAGTCACTCCTACTCTTGGTACTCCATGTCTAGGACCATGTGGGCCTCGAGACATGATCTCCTAGTTATCCCTAGATATCGGGGATAACAGGACCTTAAAACCGTTACAAATTAGAGATCAATTACATTGTTCAATATTTTCTCTTACAACTATTTTCCAAAGCCTTGGACATGTGCATTAGGTAACTCTTACCTAATATCATTTGTCCATAATAGAGGATTTTCATTAGAGGGTGTTTCATTATAGATATTGTGATAACATCGTTAGAGGGTATTGGATGCAATATGTCTCAAATTCATTAATATTGACTTTGAAAACAATTATGATAAGTTTGAGCATCTCTTCATTTTTGCATGCTTAAGACCCTAGGTTTTGGTAAATTCTCTCTCAATGCATATGAGACATGCCTATCCATAGACAAAAGTAAATCCAAGGATGTGGGGATTGTTAGGTCCCTCTGACAAATTTACCCATTGACCCTAGATATTTATGTCATTTTTCTCCCATAATAGGGAGCTAGACAAATACTGCGTGGCCAATTTGTATAAGACTTGTTCATCACTATTCTCTAGGAAAAGTCTCCATGGATAACACCATGCACTACGTCCATATATTTTTTATGCTTCGGGCTCCAAAGTATGGTGGCTAAAACTCAATGTCATAGACAAATCCTTTAGGTATTACTTACTTGGTTAGTTGATTAGGGTTTTTCTTGGATCCAATCATGCTAGATATTTAATTTCCTTGGCATCCCCTTCACCTTTCAGGGTTCACCAATAGACCTTTGGGATATGGTTATTTAACATATGGAAAATAACATTGAGAAGTAGGGAATGGAGACTTTAGCTTTGGTTTTCAAATTCTAGATATGTATAAATTCAAACTAGCCACCCAAGTTTAATATTCTTCCTATTACGTCCCATCTATTAATTCTTACTAATAGCTAAATAAATCATTGTGTACATTTCTCCAGGCCAATATAAATGGGAGCAAAGGATTTCACAATTATTTTGCAAACATAGATACCAAGGAGGCATGGGGATTATTAAGACACGTATCCAAGCCAAGGCACTTTGTCCAAAATGAGTTTTCAAAGGAAATAGGTAGGAAATGGAACTTGGAAAGTGCTTTCAAGAAATTACATGCACTTAGGATGCCCCTAAGAAAGAATTGTTGGATAAGTATCACTTTGAAAACGCATTCTTAGTGTTAGACAATGTGAAGGTAAAATTTGAACTTTTGTTTCTTATAGAGTACTTTGAAGGCTAGAAGGTGATTAAATCCCATGTTATTTGGTAAGACCAAGCTTTTAGGTCTAGTCTATCCTTGAATGGGAATTCCTTATGGATGTCTGTTATTCTATTTCATGAATGAAAAATTCTGACCAACTCAACATGGCTCTTAGCCTTGAGATATTTTGGAAGAGACATAGCACATATTTGATGCCTTAAGTTGACATTGACTACCTTTCAATGCAACTCTACCCTTAGTACATAGACATGAAAAAACTCTTACAAGCTAAAAAAAAAAGTAAAAAATGCAACTAAGTTCATCGACATCCTAACATAGGGATATGCCACTATAGTAAGATAGCCTTGGGCTGAAGGGATTGGTGTTATACTATTTTCACCCATATAGTGTAATGTATGTTCATGCATTCGCTGAGGAAGGGGTTTAGGTATCTAGATATCTATTTGTAGACCTAGAAATATGAGTTGCCTCAAGTTGTAACTCTTTGTGCCTTAGATATTTGATCTCGCGGACATATTAAGAAAAACATATCTATATATATAAAGCTTATAGTCTTTGTAGTAATATTTAAACAAGTGATCTACCCCATAACCCATTCATGTTTTGTAATCATTCATACCAAAAGACAGTCTCATTAGGCGAGGTGTAAGAGATTGTGATATTGAGGCTCAATATGTCCTAGGGGAATTATTATTATTATTATCCTTTAAGTAGAAATGAGTCATTTCTTCCTTGTACTCTATCATTGTATTATGTCTTTATTGAGTTCCTCGATTGAGGCAGCGATGGAGGAATGCATGTTTTTATTGATGGTGGCAATATTGGCACTGAGTTGTCTCACTTCTTGTTGGGTCTCTGTGAAACTGGATTGCAAAGTACTGAAGTGAGCTTCCAAGTCTTGGCTACGGGTATGGGCCATGAGTACGAGGGAACTGAAAAGGGGCAGGTGGGGTCAAACAATTTGCTGAAAAATGATAGGTATGAATGTGATAAGGGAAAAGAGAGAAATCTAATGGAATATGTTTCAAATAATGGTGCAACAGGATCCATAATTTTATTTTTTTTACACTTGCGGAGTTATACTCCGGTCTGGAGAATACTGCAGTGATGAAATTCCTAAATGCTTAATCAAGAAGAAATGTGTAGTGATTTGGAAACTCGAATGCAAAAGACATAGTTACGCAGCAATAGATCTTGTCAGTTTCATTTTTATTTTTATTTTTATTTTTTCCGTTCCCAAAGGTTATGTATTCAAGGGTTCTACAAACAAGGGTTTTCCCTATGCTATAGCTCTCTGATATATGTGCGGAGTCAAACAGTATTACTCGGCCCAATATCGGCACCAACTAAGGAGGCTAGACTGTGCCCTTAGTCGTACTACCCAACTACCCAGGTACTAGAGAGTATCTTCCCAAGTGTTGTTCTCGGTGGCACTATAGCAGTCAGGTGGCCGATCGGTTTATCTAAAAAGGGCTTCAAGAAATCTAGGTCGATCTATATACAAGTGTTGTCTGATGCGCTACCACTCGAAGGGGTACCAACAAGGGTTACAAGGGTGGCCAGTAGATGTGCGCTTAAGTACCACTTGTATTTCTTGTGTGTATGAATCCCCGACCGCAATTTTATGCGCATAACGACAGATCTCTATAGCTTAAAAACGTTGAAATACATCTCTACCCTGAAAAAAATTAACCCACAATTTTCAACCGAGGAAAGTGCTCTGTTACCACTTGTAATCTTCCAGATATAAAAAGTATGAAGAACAGAAATAAAATGCTAGAAATGGTAGATGAACAACAATATAACTAGAACAACACCACAATAATACCAAAATAACACCAGAAAGAGCACTTTGATTACTGAGGGCAATGTTCACTTGCCTCTTCGAGGGGGCAACCTCGAGTAGAGCAAAAATCTATTACAATAATATCCAAGACAAAAGTTCTCATACCCTCGATTCCTATGTATACTAAATATGTCTATCAAAAGAACCATCTAGAGGAAGATCCTTCTAGAAGCAGAAGCTTCTATTAGGTCTTCTTACATTCAACTTGTTCTTCCTCATTGGTAGAACTTATTAATATTGACCTTTATTACATCGGAATATATTATTCTACCTACATGAGGGGTTAGGTCCCTAACACTTTTTAAAACAAATCACAAAAATATGCATTTCATTATTATTAAAGTATCGTCATTATACCTTTGTTTACTATCTTGTTTTACAATTACTATGACAAAAATATAACAATAATGTCATGTAAATATAATTTGAAAACTCATTGTTAGTGTTAGAGAATGTCCCTCATTCTTGGGGATTTGACACTTAGGAATAAGTTGATTCACCTTGACATCCTTTAGTGTTTACATTTATGGTAGACCTAAAAATACCAAACACCGTTTTTGGTACTATGTATATGCTAAGTCCACTTAGGGTTGTATTATTATATTACATGGCCAACTACTTCATGCTTCCATATCCTAAAAAATTTCCCTCTTAGTACCACTAGGGATTTGAAAATAAGTGAACACATGACATAGCATGTTCATTTGTGGGATATTAAAGAATACCCCTAATTTCACTAGATATTGAAAAATACCCTCAAAATTATTTTGGTGAACCCCCCTCCCAATACATCTATACAATTTAGAAACCCCCTATTTTTACTAGATATCTAGGTATCTGTTTTTTTGTGGAATTTTAAATACCCCATTTTATTTCTACCCTTAGTACATAGACATGAAAAAACTCTTATAAGCTCATAATCACAAAGATAAAATAAAAAATGCAAACAAGTTCATCAACATCCTAACATAGGGATATGCATAGCCTTAGGTTAAAGGGTTTGGTGTTATACTACGTTCACCTCTCTAGTCTAATACATGTTCATGCATTTGTTGAGGAAGGGGTTTATAGACCTAGAAAGATGAGTTGCCTCAAGTCGTAACTCTTTGTGCCTTGAATCTTTGATCTCATGGACATATTAAGAAAAATATATATCTATATATGAACCTTGTCTTTGCAGTAATATTTAAGTAAGTGATATACCCCATAACCCATTCATGTTTTCTATTCGTTCAAACCAAAAGACACTCTTACAAGATAGTGTGATAATGACTTTCAATATGTCCTAAGGGAATTATTATTATTATCCTTCATTTCTTTCTTGTACTCTATCATTGCATTATGTCTTTTCATATATTATGACTAAATTAAAACATAAGGCAAGGAATTTATTTTATCTAAGAGATCAAACCCATCTTTCCAAATAGAAAACCTTCCCATCTTTCCAAATAGAAAACCTAACTGGTTGGTTAAGCTCAATAACATTGAGGTAACCATAATATTCCCTCTATGTAATGAAAAAAGAAAAGTATACACACATCATATATGTTGTCGAAAATAGCCGTAAATTAGAGTTTGCGAAAAAACCCTTGAACTAGAAAATTAGGGTTTACTATCTTGTTTTACAATTACTACAATGAAAAAATAACAATAATAATGTCGTGTAAATATAATTTCTGAAAAGTTTCAAATGAGAGCTACATTCTCCAATTCCAATTCATACACAGATGGACACTCATTTCACGGGTGGACACTCAATTCATACAGAAGTTTACTATCTTCTGCATTCACTTTGACTAGAAAAGCAGAAGATGAATTCGATGAATTCCGGGTGGGAAAAACGAAATCCGTAAAGATGAAGACACAGTTCAGGGAGACACGCACACTTTTTTCGTCTTCATCTTCTTGCGGGTCCGAGGTCAGATTCTACTTGTCACTGGTTTGCATGTGAACGAAGGAAGGATTTTTCTTTTTTTGGGGCATCTGCCTATTTTCTTTTACATCTTCATCATCTTTAGCNATGACATAGCATGTTCATTTGTGGGATATTAAAGAATACCCCTAATTTCACTAGATATTGAAAAATACCCTCAAAATTATTTTGGTGAACCCCCCTCCCAATACATCTATACAATTTAGAAACCCCCTATTTTTACTAGATATCTAGGTATCTGTTTTTTTGTGGAATTTTAAATACCCCATTTTATTTCTACCCTTAGTACATAGACATGAAAAAACTCTTATAAGCTCATAATCACAAAGATAAAATAAAAAATGCAAACAAGTTCATCAACATCCTAACATAGGGATATGCATAGCCTTAGGTTAAAGGGTTTGGTGTTATACTACGTTCACCTCTCTAGTCTAATACATGTTCATGCATTTGTTGAGGAAGGGGTTTATAGACCTAGAAAGATGAGTTGCCTCAAGTCGTAACTCTTTGTGCCTTGAATCTTTGAT
Source organism: Picea engelmannii (assembly GCA_009831015.1). NCBI lineage: Eukaryota > Viridiplantae > Streptophyta > Pinopsida > Pinales > Pinaceae > Picea > Picea engelmannii. The sequence goes on from ML785410.1 coordinate 191,748, forward strand.
CTCATGGACATATTAAGAAAAATATATATCTATATATGAACCTTGTCTTTGCAGTAATATTTAAGTAAGTGATATACCCCATAACCCATTCATGTTTTCTATTCGTTCAAACCAAAAGACACTCTTACAAGATAGTGTGATAATGACTTTCAATATGTCCTAAGGGAATTATTATTATTATCCTTCATTTCTTTCTTGTACTCTATCATTGCATTATGTCTTTTCATATATTATGACTAAATTAAAACATAAGGCAAGGAATTTATTTTATCTAAGAGATCAAACCCATCTTTCCAAATAGAAAACCTTCCCATCTTTCCAAATAGAAAACCTAACTGGTTGGTTAAGCTCAATAACATTGAGGTAACCATAATATTCCCTCTATGTAATGAAAAAAGAAAAGTATACACACATCATATATGTTGTCGAAAATAGCCGTAAATTAGAGTTTGCGAAAAAACCCTTGAACTAGAAAATTAGGGTTTACTATCTTGTTTTACAATTACTACAATGAAAAAATAACAATAATAATGTCGTGTAAATATAATTTCTGAAAAGTTTCAAATGAGAGCTACATTCTCCAATTCCAATTCATACACAGATGGACACTCATTTCACGGGTGGACACTCAATTCATACAGAAGTTTACTATCTTCTGCATTCACTTTGACTAGAAAAGCAGAAGATGAATTCGATGAATTCCGGGTGGGAAAAACGAAATCCGTAAAGATGAAGACACAGTTCAGGGAGACACGCACACTTTTTTCGTCTTCATCTTCTTGCGGGTCCGAGGTCAGATTCTACTTGTCACTGGTTTGCATGTGAACGAAGGAAGGATTTTTCTTTTTTTGGGGCATCTGCCTATTTTCTTTTACATCTTCATCATCTTTAGCTATCCATCACTGGTTATGCATTTTATTATCATCATTCCGGGTCCAAGAAAGACTAGATTCTACCTTGACTCGTTGGTTTTCATTCATGTGAATTAAGGTTTTTCACCATTCGCAGCGGTCGCCGAGAGTATAGGAGCCTCTTCGTGTTCTTGTTTAGCATCCATAGCCAGAGAGAGACGTCGATCCAACAACTCCAGACGAAATTGCACGTCCTGCACCTCGCTGCGCAACTCGAAAATTAATTGTTGAGTGTTTGACACCGCCTCCAAAATTCACTGGGAATTCTCTTCATTTTGAATTTATTGTTTGTCCACAGAGGCGGCCTCTGAGGGGTGCCCATCTACCGGCTGGGAGGAGGTAGCGGCGGCCTGGTCACCCTGTCAAGAGTCATAATCCTGGCTATGTTGTGGGGATCTCCGAAGAAGTCCACCCTGCTAGATATTTTGGGCATAACCCAGAGACCTTCCTTTCCACTTTCTTTTTCTATCAAACTATTCAATTTTACATCCTCAACCAGAGGGAATGAGGGAATAACCAGAGGGAACGTAGTCGTTGTCCTGTTCTTGAACCAAGCCCTGAGAAGGAGTTCTAGAGTGTTTTTTTCCTCCTGGCCTTACTTCGCTGCAATAGACTGTGATAATAGTTCTGTCTACTAGAATGTGGGCTCCCCAGCCTTTTTTTGGGCGTCCATGCTGTTGTTGGTAATTGATGCAGTTTTGTCAATCATCTGACATGATGCAATCTATTTACAATTTTCTTTTATGTCGGTTAGTATTTAGATATAGATTGTGTGACTAAATAATCAATTGTTGTAGGAGCAGCTAATTGTTTGTTCTATGAGACTATGCATTGTTATAAAGAAGATCAAGGTTGATCAAAGTGAACGCAACCTTTTTGTGCAATTACAAGTCTTTATTTCTATGATATTGTGATTTAATCATTTAGTATTTAATATATTGTTATGCTATTTCATTGAATGATTATCTAGTCCATAGATAGGTCTGCATAGATCATTCATTTGGTATCAGAGTTGGTTGTTGTTTTAGGGTAATCATGTCAAACTCTAATTCATTGCCCATTCCAGAATTTAATTGAAGTGATTATGATTATTGGTGCATCAAGATGATGACATTTTTGATAGGGAAAGATCTATGGGAGATTGTAGAAACGGGTTATGCACAGCCAGAAGATTGGACCACTCTTAATGCAAATGATAGAGTAGCTAAGAAAGAATCTAGAAGGAAGAATGCTCAAGCTTTATTTCATATTCAAATTGCTCTTGATAAAAGCTTGTTTCCAAGAATTGCAGGTGCAAAGACAACAAAGGATGCCTGGAAGACTCTACAAGAAGCTTACCAAGGCAGTGATCAAGTCAAAGTTGTCAAGCTACAGACATTGAAAAGAGAATTTGAGAATTTGAAGATGCAAGAAGCTGAAAATGTAAGTGATTATTATGTGAGAGTAAAAGATGTAGTCAATAAAATGGCTACTCTTGGAGAAATTGTGGACAACGAGGTTTTGATTTAAAAGGTGTTGAGGTTTATAACACCAAGGTGGAACCATGTTGCCATAATCATTGAAGAAAGCAAGGATTTGTCTACTCTTGAGTTTGATCACGTGGTTGGATCTCTTATGTCTCATGAAGAAAGATTGATAGATTCATTTGGAAAAAGTGGCGAGAAAGTTTTTTCTTCAAAATTGCAAATTACAAAGAATGAAGATGCCAACACTAGCAGCAAAAGAAACCAAAGCCATGGTAGAGGTCAAAATCATAATTATCCAAGAGGAAGAGGCGGTTCAAGAGGAAGAGGCAGAGGCAGATTTGATAAAAGAAAGATCCAGTGTTATTATTGTAAAAGGTGTGGTCACTTTGAAAGGGATTGTAGATTAAAAGAAGGTAATAATAACAAAGGTGTTAATTATGCTCAAGAAGGTGATGAAGCCTCTTCAAACAATTTATTTTTATCTTATGACAAAGCTGAAAATGGCACTAAAGATATTTGGTATTTAAATTCAGGGTGTTCTAACCACATGTCAGGAAATAGGAAGCTATTTTCTACAATGGATGGGAGTTTCAAATCCAAGATCAAGCTAGGTGATGACAAAGCATTGGAGGTTGTTGCAAAAGGAGCTATGGAAGTCCATACTAAAGAAGGTATGAAAAGTGTTAAAGACATTTATTACACTCCACAATTAAAGCATAATTTATTGAGTGTTGGCCAATTGTGTGAGAAAAATTATAAGGTGGTGTTTGAAAATCAACAATGTACAATTTATGATAAGAATAGAGGCAATAGGGTGGTTACAGTTGTGCCTATGTCAAAGAATAGGATGTTCCCATTGATGTTTGGAGAACATAACAACCATCTTGCCAATATGGCATATGAAGAAAAAAGTTGGTTGTGGCATCTGAAGTATGGACATTTGAATTTTCATAGTCTSGAACTTCTAACATCAAAAGAATTGGTTTATGGTTTGCCTAAGGTTCAAGAACAGAAGGATATGTGTGAAGGATGTGCTAAAGGAAAACATGCAAGAGAGAAATTTTCAAAAGGAAATGCATGGACGGCCCAATATCCACTTCAGTTAGTTCACTCAAACATTTGTGGTCCTATGCAGACAAAGAGTTTGGGTATGTCATCATATTTTATTACTTTTATTGGTGATTACTCACGAAAGTGTTGGGTTTATTTTTTGAAGACTAAGGATGAAGCCTTTGATACATTCAAGAGGTTTAAAGCCCTTGTGGAAAATGAAAGAGGTTGCAAAATCAAGTGCTTAAGGACTGATTGTGGAGGAGAATTTTGTTCAAAAGCTTTTCAGAATTATTGTGATATAAATGGCATCAAAAGACAACTCACCACTGCTTACACACCTCAACAAAATGGAGTAGCAGAGAGGAAAAATCATACACTGGTGGAAATGGCAAGAAGTATGTTACAAATCAAGGGATTAAGCAATTCTTTTTGGGGTGATGCAGTTGCTACATTTGTATATATTCTCAATAGATGTCCCACAAGTGCACTTGATATGATGACTCCATATGAAGCATGGTATGAAAAAAATCCTAATGTTAATCATTTCAGAGTCTTTGGTTGTGTAGCCTATGTCCATGTAGTTGATCAAAAGAGACAAAACTTAGATCCAAAAAGTGAGTCATGCATTTTTGTTTGATATAGTGAACAAAGTAGGCTTAATACTTATAGGTTGTATAATCCCCTCACTAATAGCATTGTTGTGTCAAGAGATGTAATTTTTTATGAAGGGGGAGTTTACGGTCATCAAAAATTCCATGATGATATGTCTAAATCTGTTTTGGATAAGGATATTATTGATTATATTGATAATGAGCAGCCCACTAATATTTCAGTTCCAAGTGTTACAAATACACCAAGTAGCCCCTCATCTAATTCTTCAGTTCCAAGTGCAAGCCCAACATCAAATTCAAGTTCTGCAAGGAAGGTAAGAATATTAAGTGATATTTATCAGAGTAAAAGTCCAACACGTGAAGAAAATCCAATAGGTGAGACAATAAATTTTTCTTTACTTTCCAAGGCTGATTTTGAACCATCATGTTTTAAAGATGCATGTACTAATGAGGTTCGGTTGCAAGCAATGCAAGAAGAGATAGATTCTATTCACAGGAATGATACTTGGGAGCTTACAGAACTTCCACACGACAAGAAAAACATTGGTACTAAATGGGTCTATAAGACTAAGTACAATAGTGATGGGAGTGTTGAAAGACACAAGGCAATATTAGTTGCTAAAGGCTTCACACAGAGGTGTGGAATTGATTATGAAGAAACATTTGCACTAGTAGCAAGACAAGAGACTGTTAAAATGATGATTTCATTAGCAGCTCAGAATAAATGGAGAATTCATCACATGGATGTGAAAAGTGTCTTTTTGAATGGGTACTTAGAAGAAGAAGTGTTTGTGGAACAGCCACAAGGTTTTGAAGTGCAAGGAAAAGAACATCAAGTATACAAGTTGAAGAAGACTTTGTATGGCCTCAAGCAAGCACCAAGAACATGGTATGCTAGGATTGATGGATATTTTCATGAGAGTGGCTTCAATAGAAGTAAAAGTGAACCTACACTTTACTACAAACAAGAAGGTAATGATATTCTTATTGTAATTCTATATGTTGATGACTTATTATATATGGGTAGTAGTTCTAATATGAAGGATGAATTCAAAATTGCTATGATGAATGAATTTGAGATGAAAGATTGGGTCTCATGCAATATTTTCTGGGTATGGAGGTTTATCAAAATGAGGATGAAATTTTCATTTGTCAAACAAAGTATGCAAAAGATATGTTGAAGAAATTTGATATGGTAGATAGTAAACCAGCCTCCACTCCAACTGCTCATGGAATTGTGTTGTGTAGAGATGATGGTGTTGGAATAGTTGATGAGGCAACATACAGAAGTATTGTTGGAAGTTTGATGTTTCTAACCCACACAAGACCTGATATTGCTTATTCAGTTTCTCTTGTTTCAAGATACATGACAGAGCCATCTGAAATACATATGAAGGCAACCAAGAGGATTTTGAGGTATGTGAGAGGAACTCTAAATTTTGGTGTTCATTACTACACTTCTAAAAGGTTTAATCTTGTTGGATTTAGTGATTCTGATTGGGGAGGTAATTTGGATGACCGGAAGTCTACATCTGGTAATTTTTTCTCTTTTGGTTCGGGGTTGATTACTTGGAGCTCAAAGAAGCAAAATATAGTTGCACTTTCATCCACAGAAGCAGATTATGTTGCAGTCACCTCAGCAGGTACACAAGCATTATGGCTTAGAAAAGTTCTAGAAGAAATTGGAGAGAAGCAAATTCATCCTACAGTGATATTTTGCGATTACACTAGTGCCATCAAATTGGCCAAGAATCCAGTCCATCATAGTAGGAAAAAACATTTTGATTTAAAGTATCATTTCATTAGAGATTTGGTGCAAAAGAATGAAGTAGAACTAAGATATATAAAGACTCAAGAACAAATTGCAGACATTTTCACTAAGGGAGTTGTTAAAGTCCAGTTTTTGAAACTTTGAGATCAAATTGTGAGCCCTCTCATCATTAAGGGGGGGTATGTTGGTAATTGATGCAGTCTTGTCAATCATCCGACATGATGCAATCTATTTACAATTTTTTTTTATGTCGGTTAGTACTCAGATATAGATTGTCTAACTAAATAATGCGTGCAAAATGCATGAGTAGTTTTCTAAAATCAATTGTTGTAAGCATTCAATCAGGAGCAGCTAACTGTTTTTTCTATGACGCTATGTATTGTTATAAAGATCAAGGTTGATCACAGTGAATGAAAAAATTTTGTGCAATTACAATTCTTTCTTCTTTCTATGATATTGTGATTTAATCATTTAGTATTTAGTATATTGTTATGCTATTTCATTGAATGGTTATCTAGTCCATAGATAGGCCTGCATAGATCCTTCAGCTACCTCTGCATGACAAAGTTGGAAGGGGAAAAATTCTTGAGACAGAGTATCCTGAGCCAGATTATTCCTTATGCGCTACAGTGCCTCCAATGAAAGAAACCAGTGAAATGTTCATCCCCTACCTTGTTAGGTTCCCATAAAACTTTCAATTCAAGGGAATGCATGGCTACTTGTGTCATGTTAATGGAATCTACCAGGAGTTAATGCCTTCCTCCAGCCTTCGTTGTATTGAGAAACTTGTCCAATTTTGATTGCTCTTTGGGTGTGACGGGCCATGAATGCCTTGACGGGCGACCACCAAGTGACAACCTCCCACATCCCGACTCGAGAAGAAAGGTGCCAAGTGGCTGCCCCATAGCTAATATGTTCTTGCATCATGTTTTACAGGCTCGATGACACCCCATCCGAGGGTGAATTTGAATATTATCATTAAAATTATATATATATATATATATATATATATATATCCAAGTATGAATTTGAATATTATTATTGTATATATATATAGTTATAATGTTTATTAAATAAAAATTAAATTTGAATATGATTATTTTGAAAAATATTATTTTTTTAAATGATGGTTTTAGTTTAAAAGGGATGAGTTAATATAATAGTAGAAGACTTTTTTTACAGTTATAAATTTAATAAGAATTTGAAACACATTTTAGGAATTTTAAATGATGATAATTATATATTGTTTGATGGAGATTTAAGATAAATAAAAATAAGGCACTCCAACCTTATCTTAATGCTTGACTTTGAATGGTTTATATTTATTTTATTAATTTTAAAAATATATAAATTAATATTAAAAATATGCAAAAAATACTTGCATACAACTAAAAAAATTATAAGTGGAAATTCTCATTTAAATTTTAAAACATTTTACTAATATTAACATATGTATTCTATTTTGCAAAAAAGTAACATATTAATATTTAAAAAAAAATATCAGTGTTATACTAAACTTCTATAAATAAAATTACATATTCACAAAGATAATTTGATTTTCTATATTTCATCTTTGTATACTATATTTAAATTAGTTATGAAAGTATCTAGAAACATCTCTCCAAGCCGCTTCGGATGGGGTGACACAATGCAAAGCACCGCCACCTGGCACAGCACCCAGCCTCATATTAAATGGGGTAGGTCGCTTCCCATCTACTCAACATTAACGATGGGAGCGGGCCATTACCGTCGACCTCCTGATAAGCGACCCCTCCCTCATGGGAAAGGGTCGGCTCTGCAAGAATTTACTATGGAAGAGTTAATGGGGGGCTCTGTCCCACTGTCCCACAAACAGGTGAAAGCGAGGAGGCAGGGTCACATTCAGCTCATTCTTTCTCTGCATATTTTCGCCTTTTGCGAGCTCTGGTGCATTTTTCTCTGCATCTTCACACCATTTCTGAGTTCTGGTGCGTTTGATATCCCCTCCTTTAATATGATTCCTAGGGAGCAAGGTAAAACTCGACGTGGTTCATCTTGGTATACCCACACTGCTCAGCGACAGAGGAGGCAACAATTGGAAAAAGCGCTCTCACTGGCCAGCTCCATTCTGCGTCAGAGAGCAAAGGCGACTAGTCTCTCACCCCGGGCTTATGCAGAAGAGTTTGCATCGAAGGAGGGTTCTTAGACCCCTCCATAGAAATTCCCACTCTCTGAACTAGGTAATTGGAAGCCCACAAGCACTATGTGGGAAGAAAATACTCTGAATGCCCTTGAAACTCAAGCAAGGAGCAGCATGATGGGAGTGCTATGTAATGAAATCCCAACTTGTTATATTGAGGAAGTGACTTACACGGAAAACACTCCGACTGCCCTTGAAACTCAAGCAAGAAGCAACATGAGGGGGGGGCTCTGTGAGGAATTCCCAACTTGTTATAACAAGAAAGTGCCTTACACGGATTTGGTTTCGCAGGGAACCATCGTGGAAATTGAGCGCCATGAAGACATAGCAGCCATGGACAAGGGCATGGGCAACACAGGTACATAGGTGGTTACTCCAAGCGAGGCAGCAACAATGGGGATGAAGGTCCCTCAGGGAGAGGGTGATGAAACTCCAGCACCACCTCCCACCCGAGCCATGCATAAATATATTGGTGCCCCGCCACCCTTCCTCCAGGAGTCACACCTGAATTTAGTGTTCAAACTATGAGGACAGATGGTTGACCAGGAGCATAGGGTCCTCCTAATGGGACAGCGGTTGGATATGATTTTCGATGCGTACTCTAATGCCCCAACGAATCAAAAATTCCCAACATGCACCCAACCATTTATAATGCAAGACAGAGAAGCATGGCATGAGAACGAGGACGACATGCCAGCAGGTATTTGATTTAGTCATTTTCAGTCTGTTTTTCTCTTTTACTTCCAACCATGTTGGGGCTCCCTTTTGCTATGGTTTTTACAATTCATACTTATAAAAAATCTCTCTGTAATAGCCTTAAGCCAATGCATGGCCATCTGCCCTGGTTTCCTTCGGGCTGGACAGATGGCGAAACAATCTCTCTCTTTTTTTTTCCATCCAAAAGAAACATATGCGCCCCAAGTTGTGCTAGTTTCCGGTCAAATGGCAGCACACTTGGTGGCTATAGCACCGTTGTATCTTTTTGTTAATATAATATAGCAGGCAACACCCTTTTTTACTTAAAAAAAAAAAACATCTCTCCAAGCCAACTTATTGTTGTTATTCCATATTTAGATTGTCATTAATGTGTCGTGAGAAATAATTATTAACTTGCATCCACCCTTCTATAAGCTAGCATTACATGTAAATGGGTTATAAAACTCATACCTAAAGGAAGAAAACTCATCTTCTACTTATCATTATTGCATAGGAATTCATGTTATGCCTAAGTGTGATTTTGGAATCAATAGTATTCTAAACATAAGAGAGAGTGTTAATGGTAACAAGTTCTAGTGAAGAAGAATAAAGCCCTTTTCCATAAGTGGTGGGAGTTGGAATCTTCCAAGGTTAGCTATATCTTAATAGCTACAGACTTTTAAAACAATAAATTTATGATTTTTTCATACAATTTTAAATTTTATGTTTGTTTTAATAACTATTAAGTCATTTGGATCACAAACTTTTCAATATTTATTATGGTTACCCATACAAAAATATATCTTATTTCTTTCTCTAAAAAACAATTTAAATATTTATATTAAAATACAGTTTTGTGAAAATTATAATATAAATATATAAATGGGTATGTGCAAGCTAATGAATGCAAACCTAAAAAACAACAATCTAAACTTGGAAAAACAATAATATGTTAACTTGGATGGATTATTCAAGTTAGTTTTACAATTAATTTGAATATGGTGTAAGAAGATGAAACCTAGGAAATAGAATTATATTTCCGAATATACAACTTTTATTCATAGACATTGTGAATAACTATGTCAAATATGTTTTTTTCTAACAATGGTATTGATCCGGATTTATGAGCAGAACAAAAGGAATAAAAGACTGAATACAACAACACAGAGATACGGAGAACAACAACAGATATCCAATGAACAATAACTTCTATTGAATAAATGAAATAGGCTGAAACTGTAAAATTATAGAACTGAAAACTACTTTCTCGAATGGTGGTAGTTATCTCTGAGAAGAGATGTGGCTACTATGTGCATCTGTCTGAGCAGAATGACTACAATGAGGCTCCAGAGGCCTTTTTAACATTACTCATGAATTCCAAAACCCTAGAAATCCAAAAACCTAACCCTAGGAGATAAAACACCAAAAGTCATGTGGCCCCCGATGGATAAATTGGTACCTCAACTTCCCAGGGTCGTAAATTTTGCATATGACCTCTGTTGTAGGCGTGTGATAGCATGTTGGAAAGATATTTTTGAGAAATACACATTATGTCATCAAAATCTGACTTTGTCTATAGTTTTACTATGAAAGGCCAAAAAACAAACATTGTTTAGGGCCCTGGAAGTACAGAAAGATGTACTGACATGAAAACTTCCAAACTAAGCCAATTAGATTAGGTGGGAAACCACCAATCTCCACCTGGAAGCTGTGTAGGGCTTTAGACAGCCCCTAAAGTGTAGAACCGACAATTACAAATAATTACAGAAGAACGTATTGAACTAAAAATTGTCAAGAGGAGCCAGTTGGAATAGGTGGGTGGCCACTAATATCCACCTGGATCAATCCTCCCCCTTAGGAAGAAATGTTCTCCATTTCATTGAGTGCCCCCATCAGGTGAGGAAACTTCTGTTTAATTTGGCCCCGGGTGAGACACTTGCCTTGGTGTAGGATTTTCCTGCCTTGACAACCCGATAAAGCTGGATCCTCTGCTGGAAAGTGCCCTTGCCGTATGTGTCCACTATCTGATCAGTGGATGCATGTTCCATGAAGTCAGGGATGAGCTCTGTTGGTGTCAACCATTCTACGATCTCTAAGGTGTCCAACAATGGTGGAAAATATGGTTGAAGGAGCTCCACATTGAACAATGGGTGCAAGCCAAGGAAGGGTGGAGCGTTGAGCTCAAAATCATTTCTACCCACAGCCTTGGTGATAGTGTAAGGCCCATAGCAAAGAGGGAAGAGATTCTGATGGGGCCCTGTAAGGTTCTCTTTATGAAAATGTAACCAGACCTTGTCTCCCACCTGAAACTGGTGTGGTACCCTGTGTTGATCATGGCGTTGCTTGTACTTAGCATTTGCTTTATGCAAAATCTCATGGACCTATTGAAAGATGTGTTGAATCTTATCAATGAATATGGTGGATTTTTCGGCCTCATACTGAACTTGGGAAGATTCTTCCTGTGTGGTTGCAAGAGTTAGTGCAACATCAATGGGACCCAAGGGTTGAAATCCCAACCCCACCTGAAATGGGATATGGTCGGTGGAGCTATGGAGAGCCATGTTGTAGCTATGATGAACATAGGGAAGACTCTCATCCCATGTACGCAGATGCTTAGAATTATACATGCACAGGATGTGCACAATCATTTGATTGACGAACTCTGTCTGGCCATCAGTTTGGGGGTGGAAAGCAGTGAATAAAGTGATCTTGGTGTCCAATAGTGACCAAAGACTTGACCAAAATGTGATGAGGAACTTGTTTTCCTGATCTAAGGTGATGGTCTCTAGTATCCAAAAATGGACCCACACCCGTTCGCAGAAGAGCTTGGCATTATTTTTCGTTGTGATGCTCTTCTTGTAGGCTTTGATAATGGCCATCTTCGAAAACCGATCAACCACCACAAATACACAATCATTATCATTCTTGGTGGATGGAAGGCCAGACATGTAATAAATTGAGATGGACTCCCAAGGACTTTAGGGAGTAGGAAGAGGGGTGTATAATCCTTTCTTCATGATGGTTGGCTTGGCAATGGAACAGGCAGTGCAAGATCTGATATACTTGCTAGCATATTGTCAAAGTTTTGGCCAATAAAAATATTTATGTAGAACGACCACAGTTTTCTCCACGCCAAAATGTCCTGCCATCCAAATGTAGTGAGCCTCCCAAATCATCTTTGCACGCTCTCTTATGGGAACAAATAGGTGGCCCATATGGAATAACAGTCCATCCTGGATGTGAAAATTAGTGACATTTTCTCCTATACCCAAGAGCTGATAGCTGGTGGAAAAGTCAGGGTCACGTTGATAAAGTTGTGGCCACCCAGATGCCTCATGTCCACAAGAATGGAGCACTGTGGTGAGTGCAGCAACAAGAGGGTGACTGAGGCAGTCAACGACATGATTTGTGCTCCTTGTTTTATACTTGATGTTGAGATGGAACTGTTGTAGGTATGTGGACTACTTTTGATGGCGGTCGTTCTACAACTTCCCCTGTGTCTGTATGAACTATTCATTGACAGTAGGCTTGCACAATGGAATACATTTCTTTTTCATAGGTGGTGTATTTCTAGATAGCATATGAGAGTGTCTCACTATGGTATTCTATTGGATGACCATGTTGAGTGAGAACTGTGCGTACAGCATAGGCAGAGACATCAGTCTCAATCTCGAACGGTTGTTGCAGATCAAGTAAGGAGAGTACTAGAGTTGAGCACAAGCGATGCTTCAGATCACCAAATGTTTTTTGTTATGCCTACCCCCATGCAAAATTTTCCTTGCCACCACCCTTGGTTACTTGGCTAAGGGCCCATGCAATATGGGAGAATCCCAACACGAACCTTCGGTAGAAGTTTGCAAGTCCCAAGAAGATCCAAAGCTTGGTTAGTGTGGTCAAGGCTGACCAATCACAAATGACTTGGATCTTAGCTGGATCTACATGTACCCTATACTCATCAATAATTTAGCCCAAGTATTGGACCTTGTTCATGCCAAATGAGCATTTTTCCAAGTTGGCATATAGCTTTTGTTGCCGCAAAGTGCCCAAAAATTGTTGAATATGTTGCATGTGTTCCTCCCAAGTTCTACTGAAGATGAGAATGTCATATAGATATACCACCACAAAAGAGTTCGTGAAGGGTCTCAATACATCATCCATCAATCTCATGAAAGTTGTTGGTGCATTTGTTAAGCCAAAGGGCATGACCATCCATTCGAAGAGACCTTCTTTAGATTTGAAAGATGTCTTCCATACATCAGTTGGTTCGATGGGAATCTGGTGGTAGCCAAAATTTACGTCAATCTTGCTGAAGAAATTTTCCCCCTTGAGTTGGTCAAGAAGGTCATCAATTCGGTGAATTGATACCTTACGTTTATCTTCTTCTTTCACTTTGACTAGAAAAGCAAAAGATGAATTCCGGGTGGGAAAAACGAAATCCGTAAAGATGAAGACACAGTTCAGGGAGACACGCAAACTTTCTTCGTCTTCATCTTTTTGCGGGTCCGAGGTCAGATTCTATTTGTCACTGGTTTGCATGTGACCGAAGGAAGGATTTTTTTTGGGGGGGCATCTGCCTATTTTCTTTTACATCTTCATCATCTTTAGCCATCCATCACTGGTTATGCATTTTATTATCATCATTCCGGGTCCAAGAAAGACTAGATTCTACCTTGACTCGTTGGTTTTCATTCATGTGAATTAAGGTTTTTCACCATTCGCAGTGGTCGCCGAGAGTATAGGAGCCTCTTCGTGTTCTTGTTTAGCATCCATATCCAGAGAGAGACGTCGATCCAACAACTCCAGACGAAATTGCACGTCCTGCACCTCGCTGCGCAACTCGAAAATTCAAAAATTAATTGTTGAGTGTTTGACACCGCCTCCAAAATTCACTGGGAATTCTCTTCATTTTGAATTTATTGTTTGTCCACAGAGGCGGCCTCTGCGAAGCGCCATCTACCGACTGAGAGGAGGTGGCGGTGGCTTGGTCACCCTGTCAAGAGTCATAATCCTGGCTATGTTGTGGGGATCTCCGAAGAAGTCCACCCTGCTAGATATTTTGGGCATAACCCAGAGACCTTCCTTTCCACTTTCTTTTTCTATCAAACTATTCAATTTTACATCCTCA
>ML785410.1:207469-223232 GCA_009831015.1 Picea engelmannii
AGACATTTATTACACTCCACAATTAAAGCATAATTTATTGAGTGTTGGCCAATTGTGTGAGAAAAATTATAAGGTGGTGTTTGAAAATCAACAATGTACAATTTATGATAAGAATAGAGGCAATAGGGTGGTTACAATTGTGCATATGTCAAAGAATAGGATGTTCCCATTGATGTTTGGAGAACATAACAACCATCTTGCCAATATGGCATATGAAGAAAAAAGTTGGTTGTGGCATCTGAAGTATGGACATTTGAATTTTCATAGTCTGAAACTTCTAACATCAAAAGAATTGGTTTATGGTTTGCCTAAGGTTCAAGAACAGAAGGATATTTGTGAAGGATGTGCTAAAGGAAAACATGCAAGAGAGAAATTTTCAAAAGGAAATGCATGGAGGGCCCAATATCCACTTCAGTTAGTTCACTCAGACATTTGTGGTCCTATGCAGACAAAGAGTTTGGGTAAGTCATCATATTTTATTACTTTTATTGATGATTACTCACGAAAGTGTTGGGTTTATTTTTTGAAGACTAAGGATGAAGCCTTTGATACATTCAAGAGGTTTAAAGCCCTTGTGGAAAATGAAAGAGGTTGCAAAATCAAATGCTTAAGGACTGATCATGGAGGAGAATTTTGGTCAAAATCTTTTTAGAATTATTGTGATATTAATGGCATCAAAAGACAACTCACCACTGCTTACACACCTCAACAAAATGGAGTAGCAGAGAGAAAAAATCATACAGTGGTGGAAATGGCAAGAAGTATGTTTTTTTTTTTACAAGAACAGTTAATGTTGCATTAAGTGGCATTCTGGCGAGCCAGAATCCGAAAGTTACAAATCTGAGGAAGGTTGGTGACCTCTAACAGTGCTGCCAACCTTCTTGTGAATATCTTGGGAGACCAATCCCATCTGCTTCTTGAGCTAATTCAAGAAAATGACAAAAGATGCATACATGAGTAGATTCTCACAAACTATGAGCACAGTAGAAGACAGAAGCAGAGCATTAAACTGCGGGGGATGAAATTTTCCCCTTAAGGAAGGGATCGAGCTTTTTCTGAGAGCCTAAAAAAATGTTGGAGGCTGCCTCCTTTTCTCTGCGAGCTTTGTTGGTTCTTCGCCCTCAGGTGAGGGGTGGAGACAGAACTAAGTTGTCTTCAGTTTCAGGAGTTTCCACAGAGCCGCTAGAGGGAACTGAAGCAACCAGATCTGCAGGGGCAGAGGGTTCCCGAGCTGAAGCTCGAATTTCTCTTGCTGCTACTGTTTCTGGGGGGGTGGAATCCGGAAGGCTTCCGTTTGCTGGGGGGTCTTCCTTAACCGTTGTTGCTTCTGGCTCTTGGGCTTCATCTTCCTTCAGCGCATCAAAGCTGTTTTTATTTTCTAGAGTTGTCGTTGCTGAATGAGTGGCCTTTGGAGACTGGGGTAGTGGATCCTTTCTCCTTGGCTGCCTTCGTCGGTTAGTTACTGGCTGAAAATCATATTCTTTGACTGGTCCGGGCTCCTCAGAGGCTTTGGAGCAGTTTTTTGCAAAATGGCTGTAGGCATGGCATCGGAGGCACTTGAAAGGAATCTGCTCGTAATCCAGCTCTTGGATATGGCACCATTCCCCCAGGGAGAGCTTAATGGCTTCTGGGAGTCCTTTCTCGAGGTTAACCTCAACACAAATACGAGCGCAAGTAAACTGATCCCCTTTCGGCTCCGCACTGTCCAGGAAGCGCCCAAGCTTATTCTCAATGTCCTCCAGAGAGTTTCTCCCCCAGAGATGCAAGGGGAGATGAGGYAGCCTAACCCAAACAGGGGCTGCGGTGATATCGGCTCTTGGGTTGAAGTCAAGAGTCCAGGGGGCTAAGAACAACCCTCTCGACCCCATGAAATAGGGTCCAGATCTGAAAACTAGGTCACGGTCCTCTGCCCTCGAGAAACTGAAGACAAAAAAACCCCTGCCTACTGCGCACAAAGAAACGTTTCCCTGTATCATCGACTTCCAACGATCATCAATCCATGCCTCCACCGTTTTGGGGCTAGGCCATAACCCCGTAAACTTTCTGATGAGGGCCTTTTCTGCTAGAAGGAGGGCGAGATTGCAAGGCCCCTCTGGGGATAGCTCCAGCGAAGGGATCTCCTCCATCTTCTTAATAAACTTGGGCAACAGCGAGGTCTTGGGTTTAGATCCTGCCGAGCGGACTAACTCTTTGAATGCCTCCAAAGGATCCTTTCCCATCTCGGCAGATGGATCTGGTCTCATCATGGCAAGACGGCGACCACCTACGAACAAGAAAAACGCAGAGGCACTACCGCTGCTCAAAACCGCGTGCAGATCGCTGGAGGGACGTTCTAACCGCTGCAAATCACAGGAGGGACGCTCTGACGTGCAAGGCACAGGAGGAACGCTCTGATCGGCTGCTACAGACAGATCCGGGCTCCTGCAAACGAAAATCCAGACCGGAGGCGGCTAGGGTTTCGGCCCTAGCCGCAATGGCTTTCCTCCTCGCGTCATTCCGCGTCTCTGTATTTCTATTGTTTATTTTCAATAATGGCAAGAAGTATGTTACAAATCAAGGGATTAAGCAATTCTTTTTGGGGTGATGCAGTTGCTACATATGTATATATTCTCAATAGATGTCCCACAAGTGCACTTGATATGATGACTCCATATGAACCATGGTATGAAAAAAATCATAATGTTAATCATTTCAGAGTCTTTGGTTGTGTAGCCTATGTCCATGTAGTTGATCAAAAGAGACAAAAGTTAGATCCAAAAAGTGAGTCATGCATTTTTGTTTGATATAGTGAACAAAGTAGGCTTATCATGGATGATTTTAGGGGCTAAATTTTTCTCATGAGCTAATTTTCCATGGTTTTTCCCAAAAAAATATTCACTATTCTAAAAATGATTCACCCAAATTCTATAGGATAATATTATTTTACCTCAAAAATCGTCAAAATTTTATACAAACTATATAAAATCCTTAGAAATTTGAATATTTTTACAAAAATACCGCCAAACATTTATAGTTGGCATATGAAGGATTAGTAAGATTCGCCAAGGTTTTTACATCTTAAAATAAATTTACATCCTTAAAATCATCCCTGAGGCTTATAGGTTGTATAATCCCCTCACTAATAGCATTGTTGTGTCAAGAGATGTAATTTTTTATGAAGGGGGAGTTTATGGTCATCAAAAATTCCATGATGATATGTCTAAATCTGTTTTGGATAAGGATATTATTGATGATATTGATAATGAGAAGCCCACTAATATTTCAGTTCCAAGTGCTACAAATACACCAAGTAGCCCCTCATCTAATTCTTCAGTTCCAAGTGCAAGCCCAACATCAAATTCAAGTTCTGCAAGGAAGGTAAGAAGATTAAGTGATATTTATCAAAGGAGTAAAAGTCCAGCACATGAAGAAAATCCAATAGGTGAGACAGTAAATTTTTATTTACTTTCCAAGGTTGATTTTGAACCATCATGTTTTAAAGATGCATGTACTAATGAGGTTTGGTTGCAAGCAATGCAAGAAGAGATAGATTCTATTCACAGGAATGATACTTGGGAGCTTATAGAACTTCCACATGACAAGAAAAACATTGGTACTAAATGGGTCTATAAGACTAAGTACAATAGTGATGGGAGTGTTGAAAGACACAAGGCAAGATTAGTTGCTAAAGGCTTCACACAGAGGTATGGAATTGATTATGAAGAAACATTTGCACCAGTAGTAAGACAAGAGACTGTTAGAATGATGATTTCATTAGCAGCTCAGAATAAATGGAGCATTCATCACATGGATGTGAAAAGTTCCTTTTTGAATGGGTACTTAGAAGAAGAAGTGTTTGTGGAACAGCCACAAGGTTTTGAAGTGCAAGGAAAAGAGCATCAAGTATACAAGTTGAAGAAGGCTTTGTATGGCCTCAAGCAAGCACCAAGAACATGGTATGCTAGGATTGATGGATATTTTCAGGAGAGTGGCTTCAATAGAAGTAAAAGTGAACCTACACTTTACTACAAACAAGAAGGTAATGATATTATTATTGTAATTCTATATGTTGATGACTTATTATATATGGGTAGTAGTTCTAATATGAAGGATGAATTCAAAATTGCTATGATGAATGAATTTGAGATGAAAGATTTGGGTCTCATGCAATATTTTCTAGGTATGAAGGTTTATCAAAATGAGGATGAAATTTTCATTTGTCAAACAAAGTATGCAAAAGATATGTTGAAGAAATTTGATATGCTAGATAGTAACACTCCAACTGCTCATGGAATTGTGTTGTGTAGAGATGATGGTGTTGGAATAGTTGATGAGACAACATACAGAAGTATTGTTGGAAGTTTGATGTTTCTAACCCATACAAGACCTGATATTGCTTATTCAGTTTCTCTTGTTTCAAGATACATGACAAAGCCATCCGAAATACATATGAAGGCAACCAAGAGGATTTTGAGGTATGTGAGAGGAACTCTAAATTTTGGTATTCATTACTACACTTCTAAAAGGTTTAATCTTGTTGGATTTAGTGATTCTGATTGGAGAGGTAGTTTGGATGACCGGAAGTCTACATCTGGTAATTGTTTTTCTTTTGGTTCGGGGTTGACTACTTGGAGCTCAAAGAAGCAAAGTATAGTTGCACTTTCATCCACAGAAGTAGAGTATGTTGCAGTCACCTTAGAAGGTACACAAGCATTATGGCTTAGAAAAGTTCTAGAGGAAATTGGAGAGAAGCAAATTCATCCTACAGTGATATTTTGTGATAAAACTAGTGCCATCAAATTGGCCAAGAATCCAGTCCATCATAGTAGGAAAAAACATTTTGATTTAAAGTATCATTTCATTAGAGATTTGGTGCAAAAGAATGAAGTAGAACTAAGATATATAAAGACTCAAGAACAAATTGCAGACATTTTCACTAAGGGAGTTGTTAAAGTCCAGTTTTTGAAACTTCGAGATCAAATTGTGAGCCCTCTCATCATCAAGGGGGAGTATGTTGGTAATTGATGCAGTCTTGTCAATCATCCGACATGATGCAATCTATTTACAATTTTATTTTATGTCGGTTAGTATTCATATATAGATTGTCTGACTAAATAATGCATGCAAAATGCATGAGTAGTTTTCTAAAAACAATTGTTGTAAGCGCTCAATCAGGAGCAGCTAACTATTTGTTCTATGACGCTATGTATTGTTATAAAAATCAAGGTTGATCATAGTGAACGCAACATTTTTGTGCAATTACAATTCTTTCTTCTTTCTATGATATTGTGATTTAATCATTTAGTATTTAGTATATTGTTATGCTATTTCATTGAATGGTTATCTAGTCCATAGATAGGCCTGCATAGATCCTTCATCTACCTCTGCATGACAAAGTTGGAAGGGGAAAAACTCTTGAGACAGAGTATCCTGAGCCAGATTATGCCTTATGCGCTACAGTGCCTCCAATGAAAGAAACCAGTGAAATCTTCATCCCCTACCTTGTTAGGTTCCCATAAAACTTTCAGTTTGAGGGAATGCATGGTTTCTTGTGTCGTGTTAATGGACTCTACCGGGATTTAATGCCTTCCTCCAGGCTTCACTGTATTGAGAAACTTGTCCAAGTTTGAGTGCACTTTGGGTGTGACGGGCTATGAATGCCTTGGCGAGCGACCACCAAGTGACAACCTCCCACGTCCCGACTCGAGAAGCAAGGCACCAAGTGGCTGCCCCATAGCTAATATGTTCTTGCATCATGTTTTATAGGCTCGATGACACCCCATCCGAGGGTGAATTTGAATATTATTATTAAAATTATATATATATATATATGATGTTGGTGTTATAATGTTTATTAAATAAAAATTAAATTTGAATATGATTATTTTGAAAAATATTATTTTTTTAAATGATGGTTTTAGTTTAAAAGGGATGAGTTAATATAATAGTAGAAGACTTTTTTTACAGTTATAAATTTAATAAGAATTTGAAACACATTTTAGGAATTTTAAATGATGATAATTATATATTGTTTGATGGAGATTTAAGATAAATAAAAATAAGGCACTCCAACCTTATCTTAATGCTTGACTTTGAATGGTTTATATTTATTTTCTTAATTTTTAAAAAATATAAATTAATATTAAAAATATGCAAAAATACTTGCATATAACTAAAAAAAAATTTATAAGTGGAAATTCTATCATTTAAATTTTAAAACATTTTACTAATATGAACATATGTATTATATTTTGCAAAAAAGTAACATATCAATATTTTAAAAAAAATATCAGTGTTATACTAAACTTCCATAAATAAAAATTACATATTCACAAAGATAATTTGATTTTCTATATTTCATCTTTGTATACTATATTTAAATTAGTTATGAAAGTATCTAGAAACATCTCTCCAAGCCGCTCTGGATGGGGTAACACAATGCAAATCACCGCCACCTAGCATAGCACCCAGCCTCATATTAAATGGGGTAGGTCACTCCCCATCTACTCAACATTAACGATGGGAGCAGGCCATTACCATCGACCTCCTGATAAGCGACCCTTCCCTCACGGGAAAGGGTCGGCTCTGCAAGAATTTGCTATGGAAGAGTTAATGGGGGCTCTGTCCCGCTAGCCCACAAACAGGTGAAAGCAAGGAGGCAGGGTCACATTCAGCTCATTCTTGCTCTGCATATTTCCGCCTTTTGCGAGCTCTGGTGAGTTTTTCTCTGCATCTTCACACCATTTGTGAGCTCTGGAGCTTTTGATATCCCCTCCTTCAATACGATTCCTAGGGAGTGAGGTAAACCTCGATGTGGTTCGGCTTGGTATACCCATGCTGCTCAGCGACAGAGGAGGCAACAATTGGAAAAAGCGCTCTCACTGGCAAGCTCCATTCTGCGTCAGAGAGCAAAGGTGACCATTCTCTCACCCCAGGCTTATGCAGAAGAGTTTGCGCCGAAGGAGGGCGCTCAGACCCCTACATATAAATTCCCACTCTCTGAACTGGGTAATTAGAAGCCCACAAGCACTATGAAGGAAGAAAATACTCGGAATGCCCTTTAAACTCAAGCAAGGAGCAGCATGATGGGAGGGCTCTGTAATGAAATCCCAACCTGTTATGTTGAGGAAGTTCCTTACACGGAAAACACTATGACTGCCCTTGAAACTCAAGCAAGAAGTAGCATGAGGGGGGGGCTCTGTGAGGAATTCCCAACTTGTTATATCGAGGAAGTGCCTTACATGGATTTGGTTTCGCAGGGAACCATCGTGGAAATTGAGCACCATGAAGACATAGCAGCCATGGACAAGGGCATGGGCAACACAGGTACATAGGCGGTTACTCCAAGCGAGGCAGCGACAATGGGGACGAAGGTCACTCTAGGAGAGGGTGACGAAACCCCAGTGCCACCTCCCACCCGAGCCATGCATGGATATACTAGTGCCCCACCACCCTTCCTCTAGGAGGGACACCTGAATTTAGTGTTCAAACTACGAGGACAGATGGTTGACCAGGAGCATAGGGTCCTCCTAATGGGACAGCGGTAGGATATGCTTTTCGACGCATACTCTAATGCCCCGGTGAATCAAAAATTCCCAACGTGCGCCCAACCATTTGTAATGCAAGCCAGAGAAGCGTGGCATGAGAACGAGGATGACATGCCACCGGGTATTTAATTTAGTCATTTTCAGTCTGTTTTTCTCTTTTACTTCCAACCATGTTGGGGCTCCCTTTTTCTATGGTTTTTACAATTCAGACTTATAAAAAATCTCTTTGTAATAGTCTTAAGCTGATGCATGGCCATCTTCCCTGGTTTCCTTCGGGTAGGACAGATGGTGAAACAATCTCTCTTTTTTTTTTGCATCCAGAAGAAACATATGCACCCCAAGTTGTGCTAGTTTCCGGTCAAATGGAGGCACACTTGGTGGCTATAGCACCGTTGTATCTTTTTGTTAATATAATATAGCAGGCAACACCCTTTTTTACTTAAAAAAAAAAAACATCTCTCCAAGCCAACTTATTGTTGTTATTCCATATTTAGATTGTCATTAATGTGTCCTGAGAAATAATGATTAACTTGCATCCACCCTTCTATAAGAGAGCATTACATGTAAATGGGTTATAAAACTCATACCTAAAGGAAGCAAACTCATCTTCTACTTATCATTATTGCATAGGAATTCATGTTATGCCTAAGTGTGATTTTGGAATCAATAGTATGCTAAACATAAGAGAGAGTGTTAGTGGTAACAAGTTCTAGTGAAGAAGAATAGAGCCCTTTTCCATAAGTGCTGGGAGTTGGAATCTTCCAAGGTTAGCTATATCTTAATAGCTACACACTTTTAAAACAATAAATTTATGAGTTTTTCATACAATTTTAAATTTTATGTTTGTTTTAATAACTATTAAGTCATTTGGATCACAAACTTTTCAATATTTATTATGGTTACCCATACAAAAATATATCTTATTTCTTTTTCTAAAAAACAATTTAAATATTTATATTAAAATACAGTTTTGTGAAAATTATAATATAAATATATAAATGGGTATGTGCAAGCTAATGAATGCAAACCTAAAAAACAACAATCTAAACTTGGAAAAACATTAATATGTTAACTTGGATGGATTATTCAAGGTAGTTTTACAATTAATTTGAATATGGTGTAAAAAGATGAAACCTAGGAAATAGAATTATATTTCTGAATATACAACTTTTATTCATAGATATTGTGAATAACTATGTCAAATATGTTTTTTTCTAGAAATGGTATTGATCCAGATTTATGAGCAGAACGAAAGGAATAACAGACTGAATACAACAACACAGAGATACGGAGAACAACAACAGATATCCAGTGAACAATAACTTCTATTGAATAAATGAAATAGGTTGAAACTGTAAAATTATAGAACTGAAAACTACTTTCTCGAATGGTGGTAGTTATCTCTAAGAAGAGATGTGGCTACTACGTGCATCTGTCTTAGCAGAATGACTACAATGAGGCTCCAGAGGCCTTTTTAACATTACTCGTGAATTCCAAAACCCTATAAATCCAAAAACCTAACCCTAGGAGATAAAACACCAAAAGTCATGTGGCCCCCGATGGGTAAATTGGTACCTCAACTTCCCAGGGTCGTAAATTTTGCATATGACCTATGTTGTAGACGTGTGATAGCCTGTTGGAAAGATATTTTTGAGAAATACACATTCTATCGTCAAAAGCTGACTTTGTCTATAGTTTTACTGGGAAAAGCCAAAAAACAAACATTGTTTAGGGCCCTGGAAGTACAGAAAGATGTACTGACATGAAAAGTTCCAAACTAAGCCAATTGGATTAGGTGGGAACCACCAATCTCCACCTGGACGTTGTGTAGGGCTTTAGATAGCCCCTGGAGTGTAGAACCGACAATTACAAATAATTACAGAAGAACGTGTTGAACTAAAAACTGTCAAGAGGAGCCAATTGGAATAGGTGGGTGGCCACTAATATCCACCTAGATCAATCCTCCCCCTTAGGAAGTAATGTTCTCCATTTCATTGAGTGCCCCCATCAGGTGAGGAAATTTATGTTTAATTTGGCCCCGGGTGAGACACTTGCCCATGTGTAGGAGTTGCCCTGCCTTGACAACCCGATAAAGTTGGATCCTCTGCTAGAAAGTGCCCTTGCCCTATGTGTCCACTATCTGATCAGTGGATGCATGTTCCATGAAGTCAAGGTTGAGCTCTGTTGGTGTCAACCATTCTACGATCTCTGAGGTGTCCAATAATGGTGGAAAATATGGTTGAAGGAGGTCCACATTGAACAATGGGTGCAAGCCAAGGAAGGGTGGAGTGTTGAGCTCAAAATCATTTCTACCCACAGCCTTGGTGATAGTGTAAGGCCCATAGTAAAGATGGAAGAGATTCTGATGGGGCCCTGTAAGGGTCTCTTTATGCAAATGTAACCAGGCCTTGTCTCCCACCTGAAACTGGTGTGGTACCCTGTGTTGATCATGGCGTTGCTTGTACTTAGCATTTGCTTTCTGCAAAATCTCATGGACCTGTTGAAAGATGTGTTGAATCTTCTCGATGAATTTGGTGGATTTTTCGGCCTCATAATGAACTTGGGAAGATTCTTCCTGTTTGGTTGCAAGAGGTAGTGCAACATCAATGGGACTCAAGGGTTGAAATCCCAACCCCACCTGAAATGGGATATGGTCAGTGGAGCTATGGAGAGCCATGTTGTAGTTGTGATGAACATAGGGAAGACTCTCATCCCATGTACGCAGATGCTTAGAATTATACATGCACAGGATGTGCACAATCATCCGATTGATGACCTCTGTCTGGCCATCGATTTAGGGGTGGAAAGCAGTGGATATAGTGATCTTGGTGTCCAAAAGTGACCAAATACTTGACCAAAATGTGATGAGGAACTTGTTTTCATAATCTGAGGTGATGGTCTCTAGTATCCCAAAATGGACCCACACCTGTTCGCAGAAGAGCTTGGTAGTATCTGTCGTTGTGATGCTCTTCTTGTAGGCTTTGATAATGGCCATCTTCGAAAAACGATCAACCACCACAAATACACAATCATTGTCGTGCTTGGTGGATGGAAGGCCAGACATGTAATAAATTGAGATGGACTCCCAAGGCCTTTAGGGAGTAGGAAGAGGGGTGTATAAGCCTTTCTTCATGATGGTTGGCTTGGCAATGGAACAGGCAGTGCAAGATCTGATATACTTGCTAGCGTCTTGTCGAAGTTTTGGCCAATAAAAATATTTATGTAGAATGACCACAGGTTTCTCCACACCAAAATGTCTTTCCATCCAAATGTAGTGAGCCTCCCAAATCATCTTTGCACACTCTCTTGTGGGAACACATAGGTGGCCCATATAGAATAACAGTCCATCCTGGATGTGAAAATCAGTGACATTTTCTCCTATACCCAAGAGCTAATAGCTGGTGGAAAAGTCAGGGTTACGCTGATAAAGTTGGGGCCACTCAGATGCCTCATGTTCACAAGAATGGAGAATTGTGG
Organism: Picea engelmannii; assembly: GCA_009831015.1. Classification (NCBI taxonomy): domain Eukaryota; kingdom Viridiplantae; phylum Streptophyta; class Pinopsida; order Pinales; family Pinaceae; genus Picea; species Picea engelmannii. The sequence goes on from ML785410.1 coordinate 218,473, forward strand.
TGAGTGCAGCAACAGGAGGGCGACTGAGGAAGTCAACGACATGATTTGTGCTCCTTGTTTTATACTTGATGTTGAGATGGAACTGTTGTAGGTATGTGGACTACTTTTGATGACGGTCATTCTGCAACTTCTCCTGTGTCTGTATGAACTATAGAGGCTTGTGATCAGTTTGGATGATTGTCTCATTTCCCAGAATGTAATGTTTTCATTGACGGTAGGCTTGCACAATGGAATACATTTCTTTTTCATAGGTGGTGTATTTCTAGATAGTATCTGAGAGTTTCTCACTATGGTATGCTATTGGATGACCATGTTGAGTGAGAACTATGCCTACAGCATAAGCAGAGACATCAGTCTCAATCTCAAATGGTTTTTGCAGATCAAGTAAGGAGAGTATTGGAGTTGAGCACAAGCGATGCTTCAGATCACCAAATGTTTGTTGTTATGCCTACCCCCATGCAAACTTTTCCTTGCCACCACCCTTGGTTACTTGGCTAAGGGCCCATGCAATATGGGAGAATCCCAACACGAACCTTTGGTAGAAGTTTGCAAGTCCCAAGAAGATCCGAAGCTCGGTTAGTGTGGTCAAGGCTGACAAGTCACAAATGACTTGGATCTTAGCTGGATCTACATGTACCCTATACTCATCAATAATTTAGCCTAGGTATTGGACCTTGTTCATGCCAAAGGAGCATTTTTCCAAGTTGGCATATAGCTTTTGTTTCCGCAAAGTGCCCAAAAACTGTTGAATATGTTGCATGTGTTCCTCCCAAGTTCTACTGAAGATGAGAATGTCATCCAGATATACCACCACAAAAGAGTTTGTGAAGGGTCTCAATACATCATCCATCAATCTCATGAAAGTTGTTGGTGCATTTGTTAAGCCAAAGGGCATGACCATCCATTCAAATGGACCTTCTTTAGATTTGAAAGATGTCTTCCATACATCAGTTGGTTCGATGGGAACCTGGTGGTAGCCAAACTTTAGGTCAATCTTGTTGAAGAAATTTTCCCCCTTGAGTTGGTCAAGAAGGTCATCAATTCGGTGAATTAGGTACCAATTCCTGACTATGATTTTGTTTAATGCTCTGTAATCAATGCATAGCTACCAGGTCTCGTCTTTCTTCTACACCAACACAATTGAGCTTCTACAAGGGGAGGAGTTGGGTTGGATGTGCCCCTTTTGAAGAAACTCTTGGATATGGCGCTTGATTCCATCATTTTCCATCAGCGAGCGACGATAGACTAGTCCATTAAGTAGTGGTGCATCAGGGGTTAGATCAATTGGATGCTTGAATTGGCAGTGCATCGGCACCCTAGTGGGTGAGGAGAATATGTATCTATACTCTTCCATGATCACCTCCACTTGCTTTTTCTACAAAGAGAGGCTCTGTGTAGAGGTCACGGATGTGGTGACAACCTTCTTCTTACTATGAGCATAGATCACAAAAAAGACAAAATTCCCAGTCTGTGAAACAACCTTACTGCATTGCTTAGCAGAGATTAAAGAAATAACAGTAGGCGACGTTACCTTTGGTATATTATACAATTTTCTACCCAAAGTAATAATAACACTGTGGGGTCTAGACTCATACACAACATGTCACTTCCACAAATATGGTTGGCCTAAAAGAACATCACAAACTTCAAGGGGATAAATAGCACACAATACCTCATCTTTGAAGGCCTTGATGTTGTAGGGAAGATGACATTGTTGGTTGATGCGGAGATCTTGTCCTTGGCAAAGCCAGGCGATGGTGTATGGTTGTGGGTGCAGTGTTATCGACAGGTCCAGGTGCTTGACAACCTCTGCTGAAATCGAGTTCTTCTGACTTTCGCTATTGAAAATGAAATCCAGCAGAGTCCCCTTTACCCACATCTGTGATTGAAAGAGGCATTCCCATTCCTCTGGTTCTTTTGGTTCTCTTGGTTGGAATTTAGTGGTAGCGATAGTGGCACTGGGTTCGGAATCGATGATCCACTTCCCACTTTCTAGATTCGATTCAAAGTCATAATCTACCTCTGACTCAGAATCTTTTAGCTCAGCCACCAATGACTGCTTGGAGCGACATTCTTCAGTGTTGTGCCAAGGGATTTTATGGTATTCACACTATTTTCTCATGTCCTTCTTTAACTTCTCATTACCCTTCTTGGGTTGCGTATTGGACTGGTTGTCCTGAGAGCGACCATATTTTCTTTGTCCCTTGTTTTGTGGGTTGGGGCCGCCTTTTCCCTCTTTCATCTATGAGGAGTTTGCAGATCTAATCTCTCGCCTATTTTGCTTAATTTTTTGCTCGATCTTGACAGCATATGTATAAGCCACACCTAATGATGTGATGTCTAGAAAATCCATTTTTGTTTGAATGTATCTATGTAGAAAACTGTGATATTTGAGCACTAGATTTCATTCAGAGTCTTTGATACCCAATTTGGTGCATAGGGTATGGAAAATATTGGTAAAATCTAGTAGTATCTGGTCCCTTTCCTGTCGCAGAGTGGTCCATCTTATGTATTGGTCCTCGTAGCTTCCAACTAGGTAGTATTTTTCTTTAATGGCATCCCTGAAGGAATCCCATGTGGGGGAAACCACAAATATTGCAGATTCCTCAATGGCCCTTTGCTTAGAGTAAGTATCCCACCAGTCCTTAACATGGGGGACGACCTTGAGGAGTGAAAAAGTAATATTTTCCCTGTCGAAAAATTTATGGACTTAAAAATGCCCTTCGAGCAGATTCAACCATTTATCTACAGCATCCGCATATATCATTCCTTAAAATAATGGAATATCAAAATTTACTTGTACCTTGAAGGGGGTTGCATGGTCACTTGATGAAAATGTGTCTCCTGTGGGTAGTCACCGAAGGATATGTGCAAAGTTGTCCATCATTTCATTCCTTTATCGTGCAAGGGCTTCATCGAGAAACATTTTAAAAGGATATCCTACTCCATCATATTTCTTCTCATCCCCCATGGGTTTTTTTCAGGCTCGGCATGGTCGATATTGCAAAGGCTCAACTGGTTCGAGTCCCAACTTCTTGTACCTAGATATTTTCAGGGACATGAACGAAGAAAAATAAATGAAGAGTAGACCTCTTTGATACCACTAATCTGGATTTATGAGTGGAACAAAAGGAATAACAGACTGAATACAATAACACAGAGATACGGAGAACAACAACATATATCCAGTGAACAATAACTTCTATTGAATAAATGAAATAGAATGAAACTGTAAAACTGTAGAATTGAAAACAACTTGCTTGAATGGTGGTAGACCCAAAGGCATTTTTAACATTACTCATGAATGAAAAAACCCTAGACATCCAAAAACCTAACCCTAGGAGATGAAATGCCAAAAGTCATGTAGGCCCCAATGGGTAAATTGGTACCTCAACTTCTCGGGGTCATAACTTTTGAATTTCACCTTTGTTTTAGGCATGTGATAGCCCATTGGAAAGATATTTTTGAGAACTACACATTGTGTCATCAAAATCAAACTCCATAAATAGTTTGACTGTGGCAAGCCAAAAAAAAAATTGTTTAGGGCCCCAAAACGACCCTGCAAATATAGAAAGATAACTGACATGAAAAATTCCAAGCTAATCCTGTTGGATTAGGTGGGCGGCCACCAATATCCACTTGGAAGTTGTATAGGGCTTCAAACAACCCCTGAAGTGTATAAACCACAATCACAAAGAATTATAGAAGAACGTGTTGAACTAAAAACTGTCAAGAGGAGCTAGTTGGAATAGGTGGGTGGCCACCAATATCCACCTGGATCATGTATCTTATTTTTCCAACAAAATATACGATATATATTTTTTTTTGTGCCGGTGTTGAGTACCTTAATGATGGAATTTCATTCCAAAAACTTGTATACTTGTAGAGAACACATTTTTCTTGTGCCATGTATTTTTTGGAAATTTTTAATATTAATTTTATATATTTTTAAAATTATCAAAGTCAACATATGCCTGAAATTACAACGTCTTTTATTTGTGCATGCTAAGAGGGTCTTAACATGATCACAACATTTTTTTTAAGATCGTAGGTATCATTCTCCTCTAGCGCCACTTATAACTCATTTGAGAAATGGTTAAGTCGAGAAAAAGTTATAGCAGAAATACGAGAGGTATGTATTCTAGGATTTTGATATATGTGAAGACAAAAATAGATTAAAAATAGTAAACAATATTAATTTAAAATATATATATATATATATATATATATATATATATATATATATATATATATATATATATATATCTTCATAGCCGACTCTATCTATGTCTATAGTTTCGTCAACAACTGAATTGTTTATCCTATAGAAAAATAACATCAAAGACAAAGATATAGAGGGGTATTCACAAAAATGGAGGTTTTTATCAATTTGCAGACCGAATCACTAGGTTTGTCATCTTGAACCTAAATCTGAGCCAACCAAGTCAACACACACCTTCTCAATCCCACCCAAAAAAAATTGAATTCAAAAGAATGTGTGTGTGTTCTTAGGAGTGCACATGTACTCCTAAAAGTCATTCCTTCGCCTCTCTCTCTCTCTCTATCTCTCTCCTACATATACCCCCCCTCTCTATATCTCTCTCACTCTCCCTCTCTACCCTCATGTTTGTCTCCCTCTCTCTCCCTTACATAGAAATACCTAGACATGGAAAGACTTAGACATCACAAGGCATGGAAAGATGTAGACGTAGACCTTACCTTGACATGCCTCAGACTCTCACACCCACTCCCTCGCTATC
>ML785410.1:247781-286865 GCA_009831015.1 Picea engelmannii
AAAAGAAAATTAAGGTATTATAAATATGTAATCAACCCTAATCTAGAAGATCAAAATTATCTATCTGTTTTTCCAAGTGTAAAGAAAAAAATAAGCATTGCTAAGATAAGAACAAATTCTCACGAGCTCCATAGTGAAACTGGACGTTGGTCAATTCCTAAAATGCCATGGGATGAAAGAGTGTGTCACATTTGTGACACTAAGAAGGTTGAAGATGAAAAACACTTTCTCTTAGATTGTCCAGCCTATACCCATATTATATCTCATTTTCAAAATATTTATCACACTACCAACCTTCCTAACCTCTTAACTCAACAAAAGTATGGTGATCTTGGAAAGTGTCTCCTAATGTTTTTCGAGCACAGAAAACAAAATTCTAAAGAATCACAAGTAATCACTTACCCTCTCAAGGTGCGATAGACCAATTCGATCTTAGTGGACATTAATCATCATCATCATAATCATACACTTTTATTTTTTAAATATAAATAATATAAATACTATATTATATTATAATATAATTTATATATATTTATATTTATTAAAATTTACAAGTATAAATAATATAAATATTATATTATAATATAATTTACATATATTTATATTAGTTAAAATTTAAATTTGAATATAATTATTTAAACAATTAAATGATAAATTAAATTTGAAACAAATTAATTAATTTGGTTTTCAAATTATTTTAATAATTTTAAAAATAAATAGAATTTATCATAATTTAAATTTAATATTTATTATTTTGTATATTAAAATAATATTATATATGTTAATTAAATTTAGTTTAAATGATTTTAGAAAAATAATTGTTATCTTCTTTATATAAATTCAGTAAGAACATATTTATTATATTGTCTCCATTTTAAAACCTAATCATCTTTTTACCAGAAATAAAAGTAGGTAACTCCAACTTGAAAAGAATTCACATGTTCACATGGTTGGTTCTTTCAACAAAATTATCTTTTACTTTTCTATTCCCTGAAAGTGAAAAACCTTAATTCACATGTTCACATGGTTGGTTCTTTCAACGAATTCATCTTTCGACATGGTTCCGCTAATGGAATTCTATCTTTTGCGTTTCTAGATAAACGAAACGCAACTTAATTCACATGGAAACCAACCAGTACGTGTAGAGTCTCATCTCGGACCCGGACCTAAGAGAAGATGAAGAAAAGAATAATAATAAAGGAGATGGGCAATGTGTTCATCTCTAACCAGTGATGGATAGACGAAGATGAAGATGTAAAGGGAAATAAGAAGATGCCTTCCTTCGTGTAAAATGTAGAATCTCATATCGGACCTCCAACAAGATGAACAAAAGAATAAACTAAAGAAAACAGAGGGGTCAGAAAAAAGGACATGAAGAGTGTTATCTATCTTTAAGGAATTCGTGTCTTCCCACGCCGAATTTATCTTTTTCTTTTCCACTTAAAGTGAAACCAGAAGATAAACAAAAATATGTTTGTATATCAAAATCCGAAGAAAAAAAATAATATGCCTTCTTTTCCTACAAAAGGAGGATACAAATTGTTAAGTAGAGAAGAAGAAAGATTAGCAGAATGCAGATTGTTAAGTAGTGGAGAAGAAAGATTAGTCGTTTTCCATCTCCATTGAGACATGTAAATGTCTCGCTATGACAATCTAGGATAGCATGATGCTTGTCCAACCAATCCATTCCAATTAGAATATTGTAAGATCTCAATGGTATGGTATTCAGATCAGCGTTGGTATTCACACCATTAAGACTTATGGAACAACCTCTAACCATATCATGGATTCTTCTTTTAATTGAACCAAACTTGATTCCCCAAGCTTATTTTTCTCCAAATGTAATATATCCACTATCTTAGGATCAATGTAACAATGAATTGCTCCCGAATCAATTAAAATAGCAACAGATTGATTAATGATCTTACCTTCCACCTCGATCATGTTGGATTGATGTTATGCTTGTTGATCATTTAAGGCTGCATAACTTCTTCCCAAGTCTTCGATTGTTGTAGCCTCTTGAATGTTGTGCACGGTCTTCACTCTATCATTTTTGTGAGGGAAATCCTTGTACATGTGATATTCCTTGCACCCCCAACATTGGATTGGTGATCTTCCCCTTTTTCCCAAGGAGTCTTCTTTCTTGGGTTCATCCTTGGAATATCGGTCTTGATGATTTTTATTAGGCTCATTTCTATTGAAAGGAGGTTTGAATCCCTTCTTCCTCTGATCAGACTTCTCCTTCTTCTTATCCTTCCAAGATTTTTGCATGGGCTATCTGCCCTGGCCTTTCTCATACATGTACTTAGCTTTCCTAATAGCCTCAGTCAAGGTCTCGGGTTCATAATATCGAATATTTTTTTTATAAAAGGATGGAAGTCCACTAAAAAACCTTTGTATTTTCACCTTTTCATAATTTATAAACCCAACATACTTTAACAACCCCAAGAACTTATTCTCATACTCTGCCATGGACATCCTTCCCAACTGGAGTTCAAAGAACTCATGCATTTTATTGTCATATAAATTCCCTGAGAGGTACTCCTTATGAAAATACTTCTTGAACTGCTTCCAAGTGATCCTATTCTCATTAATATGTTCAACTTGCTTCAGTTGCTCCCACCACATGGCAGTCTTCCCATGAAAATGGTAGGTGAAAATTTTGGCTTCTAGGTTTGATGAATATTTATGCAATTGGAAATATCTCCTGAGTCCAAGCAACCAAGCTTCAACATCATCTTCCCTTTCCCTTTCACCATCAAAGGATGGTGGCTTGAGCTTCCTCATCTCTCCTTGCAAACTGTCCATTTCATGCCTTCTTCTTTGGTGCCTAACAGGAGACACCTCTGAAATGCTTATGGAATATTCAGATGCATAAGACCTTCTTGTTGACTAAGGAGGTGAGTGATGTCAATGATCTTTGCTAGCACTCCTGAAATAACCATCTCTTCCACGATCATCTCTTCTTTCATGGTACCTTCCTTCTTCCTCTTGCTTTGAGCCATTATTTGTTTTCCTTTGCAACTGATTTAAGCTCTGCGGCACTCGGGCATTTATCTGACTTTTCTCTCTCATCATCTTCTCATTGTCTGCCTTATAGCTCTGCACTTCTATTTTCATGCTTCTTACAATTTCTATCAATGTTTCTTACTCCCCTCGGCCCTTGCGTCCGTTGGATTTTGTCTCTACGTTACCAACTCTGGTATTCTAACCTTCGGCCTCTTCATCATGGTTGGAAGCTCCCTCACCTTCTTCCATTTCTTCAATACGCATTCTTAGATAATAAGTTAAAACTCCTTAATTCTGCAAAATGTGCAAGTGACCATTTTGTTAGAATTAAGAATATGAGAAACAAAATTTGTCAACAATGCTACAGGTCCTTTCAACTCATAAAGAATATATATAAATAAAACTTCCATGTTATCCCTGGGCCGATACAGAAATCAATTATGCACAGGCACTACCTTTAAATCACTTCCCCAAGTGACCATGGCTCAAAACTACAGCCAAATCCTTCCTTAGCGTTTTTCCTTCCTCAAAAAAAAATTCAGCCACAAGCCCCTTTTTACTCCAATCGAAGTCTCATAGGACCAAGGGCCATGACCAAGTGCTTATCCGAGCTGAGATCGACGGTCATAATCCATTGTGGAGATTGTATATGCACACGGGTTAACTTCAAGACCTGTACTCGTAATTTAAATTCAATACAGTTGAGGTTTGAGTTTGAAATCTGATCATAGATCGGACGATCCGTATTCATTGCGGAGATTAGAAAGTGCAGTGGTGGATCCTACCTTTGGAGAACCTGAAATTTTATGAAATACACCACTATACATTTGAAAATTGTTTGAAAATTTAATATTACGTGGGATATTAAACTAAACCTCCACCGTAGATCTATAGATCTAACGATTGTTGTAGGTCATCGATTGCACTACTTGATTAGTACGGTGCACCCAGGGTGCTACGTGTCAGCAATACGGAGGTGACACGTGGCCCAATCAACTATTGACGCATGTCAGACTTCCATTGGCACAAACGACTTGTCAAACGCACGAAACAGGTGGACACGTGGAATGCATATAGGGGTCCAGCTCACCCTAGGTGACAGAAGCATGCCACGTCACTTATGTACTTTGTGGCTTCAGAATTTTGGGCTTCAACGAAATTTTCACCTCCACACCTCTATTCTCCCAATGTCAAATTTTTGAATACTCAAAGGACGCACTGATCGACAGTCCTCATTCACTGTTTAGATCTACAGTCAACAGGAGCTCCAGGACTTCAGGCTTCGGGAATTTCGGAGTGTCCACACTCTCAATCCTTCTAGAGTGCCAAGTCTCTGGACTATAGGATCTGCTACCATGTATCCTCTGTAATCAATGGCTGATATGGACTCTATCCTTTGGCCTTCGGGAATCCTCAACCCCAACTGCTTATACCATGAATCCTCCAGAGTGCCAAGTCTCAGGACCACAGGATCTACCGCCATGTTTCCTCTCCTATTCAACGATGAGGATTTACTTCGCTCTTCGGAGCTTCGGAAGGTTTCATCTTCACTCCACTTCATTCCTTCTGAACGTCGAATTGGTGAATGCTTGGAGTGTTCGTCAACAACTAAGCACTAAGGGGTGCTATGTGGTAGAACATAAGGATCGAACACGTGTCCCTATCTGACAGGTGACATGTGTCATATGCTAATTGGCACAATCGGTCTTAGAAAAAAATGAAACATGGTGACACATGGCAAGCATCAAGTGTGTCCATGTCACCCTAGGTGACGTCAGCAGGCCACGTCACTCCAGTGCCTCACGACTTCGGGGCTTTGGGACTTCAAAACTTCGAGAGACTCCTCCACACTACACCTCAACTCCCTCGAACATCGAATTCCCAAATAGGATGATCTGTGGACATGTGTCCCCAAACACAAACGATCCATATTTACTCTGGAGTTCGGGACTTTGGGAGACTTTCCTCCTGGCAGCGTAAGGGCACGCTTCTCCTGGAGTTTCGAATCTCTAAACTATTGTGAGATCGATGGCTCACATTTTATTGCATTCAGATCGGACGACTGGAGTCTGATCTTCTCCACTTTGCTTCATCTATTGATCTACACTTGATCCAACGACCTAGACCTATCCTTGTCCAAATCCAACGGTTAGTTACTCCTCCCCGTGATCTATGGTGCAGATTCACTCCGGGACTTCGGAGCTTCGGAATTCTTTTATGACAAGAAACTTAAAACTGTCGAAGCACTGAATTCCAAAGGACTTACGGGTTTAACCTTCGTTCTCTTTTCCTAGATATGATGGTTTTGAATGATTTTTACCCTTCCCGAATAGATCCTATGGACATCCCGGCTTCCCAAACTGCTACGCCTCCTGATCTTTCAAACATTGTTAAGGTGCGCTCTCAGCACCTTCTGGCACTCTGCAGCTCAATTTTTCTGTGAAAGTTTTGCTTCAACTTGGTTCACATGGCCCATCCAAGCTTAGTATTAGAACCATGATCTATGATACCAAACTATAACATACCCAGCCACCCACGGGTCGGGATACGCTACTTCAATCTCGCTCTCAGACTTCTTTTATCTTACAGATAACTTTCAATTTAATAAAGATGCATAGCATAAAGGAACTAAACTACATGCACAGCAATAAACAACAAGCATGCATACTCTAAATATATATTGAATTCAACGATAAATAATACACAACAAACTAAATCATACACAAGTAAATATTACCATAACAGAGAAAACTTATCTTTTATAGAAGAGAACCACCGACTGGTTGCAAACCAAGGACGTTCCACCCAACCGTAGACACTGATGTTCCAAATCTCAACAACAATGTAACCCCCGAACCAGAGCTATGAATCCACAAGGACAGTTCCAGAGTGTTACTTAGCTTCCCAAACCAGTCAACACTCAAGCTCTCACAGGATTTCTAGCACCCATAGCAATCCAAGTACCCAACTCTCTTCTACCCATCCTGCAAAAACCAAGAGAATGGACCCCCACCCTTCTCTACCACGCAGTCCCTCAGGCAATCCTTCTTTTTTTAGGGCTCTGGTGCAGCTGGTCCAGAATCTCCATGTTGGAACTCTTGGGACTCATAGTTGTGAGAAAAACGGGACACAGGCCAAGCATCTCAGACATGCATGCCTCAAATCATGGTTGGATTACACCAGCAATCTCTACAGCCAATGATACAATGGCTGCTCTTTAGCATTTCATCTTCCTTTACCAAGACAAGACACAGATGAGGAAATATGACTGGGTGACATAAATGAATGGAGGGAAGTATCCACGAGAAATGAGAACAGAGAACATTCGGGTGAATGAATGCGTGATGGAAGAGTAAAGTGACCAGCAACACGAGAACGAGGATGGGAGTGAGAGAGATAACGAACCAACCCCCCCAACAGACTAGGGACGGCTTTATGTGATACGTGGGGATCAAGAACCCCTTGTCCTTCCCCCAAGAAGATTACATAATTGTTTTCCTCCATTAGACTAATGAGTAGTAAATAAAAATGAAATAAAAACTTATCCCCTCAATCCCCCTCTCTTGTGGAATCATAGCCCCCTATAACTCAAATCCTTGTCCGTCTAGCAGTCAACGATGTATTTATTATTAATATTGATAAAAACATTACATTTATTGGGCACACTAGCCTTTTAATAATTGTTTGGGCACTCTGGCCTCTTAGCCGTGTAACAATACATTATTTAATATGGGGATCAAAACACGGGGTGTTACAGTTATGATATTGCGATGTTTTTGGTCGATTTTATTGGTGGATCACTGATGAATAAAGTCACTAGACCTTCGAACCTAGTCTGTCACATGATAAGCATTGCAAGGTTGACATTAACCTTATGTCAAATTGTGCTTGGCATAGGTTGCACTCCATCGTGCCCTTAGTTGGTCTGAGTTTTGTTACTGGAATAATTATGTTATTAAGTAACATATGAAATTAAAATCCTGCAATTAAAAGGAAACAAATTTTGCAGTAAATGAAGTTGGTTGTAGTGGTTTTATTTCAATCCTATGATGTTAAACATGCACAGTTGAGATGACCTGGATGGTTGTATAATTCCTACAAAAATTGGTTGATGTTAAAGATTTTATAATGTTTAATTAAATTAAACATAAGAGGCATTTGAAGACTTTCAAGTTCTCCTTGTTATATAACTTTTGAGTTATGTTATTTTATGTGGAAGTTAAATGGTTTGTATTGGTTCTTCTCGACCCTATCTATTGGTTGGAGTTATTGTGTTTTGGATGTTATATAGTTCCTTGCACCTTCGCTCAAGTAATAGATATATATGTAAAGGAAAAGGAAATCTGGGAATTGTGGGGTGACAGTTCTAAGGCTTTTTATATTTTTGGAACAGTTGGGTCTTGATTTTGAATGTTGAACGGGGATTTTTTGGAATAATAGCAGTGATGATTTGAAGGTGATAAATATTAATTCATCAACGGAGCAGTAACCATGTCATTCCCGACCATTATATCACTTTTCACTTATTACAAGCCCCTCACTTTCCCAAATACATTTAAATTTTCCAGGTTCTATTGTTGTGAATTCCATTAGAGTGAAAGGGGTAGTAAAAGGAAGAAGTTGGGCATTGATTGGTGTTTGGATATTGGTGTGATTTTTTTCTCAAATTTCTTGAACATTACTCATGGTGTTCCCGACCATTATATCATTTTATGCTCATTATAATTCCCCCATTTTCCCAATAGCCTTGTTCAATCTCTTTTCGGACAGCAATTGATTGGTGATTTTATGTATGGATTGCATGTGCTTCTGTGGCAAATGATAAGAGCCAACGCTTAATTATATTTAGATAGATTTAATGCATGGATTATTAAGAAATTTTCATGACATGTTTTGGACTATTGCTTCAGGATGAGATTTTTCAGCAAAGGCAGTATTGGTAGAGGTAACAGAGGCAGGGGAAATTGGCAGAGGGGTCACAGAAGACCTCAGTTCTCTATACATTTTGATGTTGACCCCTAGGAATTGAACCATCTTTTCCAAGTTGGGTTCTTCAACCTAGTAGGCCAAGGGATCCTCCAAGCCCGACCTGAAAGACCGCCATTCCAAGCACATCATAACATTTCTGGCATCCCAGTCCCTCCTCATGTATCTATGCAACCATAACCGCCCACCAACGATGGTTGGAAAGATATTTTCCACCAGCCTGTTGTTCACCACCACAGTTGGCCCACTGCATCATTTACATTACCCCCTCTACCATCAAAAAAACAAGTTTCCCAAGTTGATCCTGTTGTCTCACCCGTGCAATCATCACATGCCAGTAAAAGATTAAAAGCATATGTCCCCGAGCCTCTGCAGGATAAGGGAAAAGGAACAGCCACTCACTCCAGCTCATCCAAAGATTCTGCCAAGTCAATTTCCTCTCGCCTTCATCTTAAGGATGATTTTTCTCATATCATTAGTGCAATTCAGCCTCAAGGCTCTAACCAGTCAAAGGATGCCACGAAAAAATCAAAAGGGGACAGCATTGAGAGGAGGCCTAATGCCTCACATATTAAATATGGATTTTGATGATTGAGGTTGTTTTAGACAGTATTTTTATTTTGATAAAGTTTTGAACAGCAAACATATATTTGACATTGTTTTAGACAGCAGCATTCATTTGAGAATTTTTTATTGGACACCTTGGATATGATGTTATTTTTTGGGGGACATGATTATATTACGTTCTCCTGATATTTATTATTTGAATATATATATATATATATATATATATATATATATATATATATATATATATATATGAAGCGAGAGTTACAAGGAGATGTTTTGAATTAAATGATTTGGATATTTGTTATTATAAAATGAAATAAATGGGAGTCACAAGGGGTCCCACCTATTTATTTATTATTTAAGACCCTTATTTATATATTATTATTATTTATTTGTCTCAAACAAATTAGTTAAGTTAATTTGACTTAAATAAAGAAAGGTAGTTCAACTACCATAACTTATTGAGGAAGAATAAAAGATCAATCAAATGAAGAGACAAAGGGAGAATAGAACGAGAACTACAACCATAAGTTTTGCTCTATACTATTGAGGTACTTTAAACTTTCACTCATTCTAAGTTTACAAGAAAGCTTAATCCTCTTGGTGACAGCAGGGTCTTATTGAAGGCAGCAGGATTCAAAAACTGAATCACATATTTCAACAACTTATTTTAAAGGTGTATGATTTATCTTTGATAGTCTGTGTATTTTTGTTTATGCATGAATTGAGTTTCATGACTGATAAATAATATCTTGCAGAGTCAAGTGACAGCATTTTGTATCAGGTTGATCTAGATATTTAGCTTCGGTTTTCTTCTTGATTGTCAGATTCTTTTTGTATGGTGCCCACCCAAGGCTTCTAAATTTGATTTTGGTCCCTACCCTCATAGGGGTTTGTAGAGAGAACTCAGTTTTGTATCTCAAAATGAAATAAATGAAAAATCTTATTATTGTTTCAGTCTCACACATTTGTTTTAATGATTTGGTTCATTATTTTTCTTTGATCTCCATATATACATTTGTATAATTTTTGTACACGTTCATGTAACTTTGTTTAAAGTTTACTTCTTTTCCATTTATATATACAACACATAAAAACCAGCCTTGGTCCTTTGTAATTAATACTTGTGGATTAAGCGATTTTTTTAGGCTATAAACCTCGGGTAACATTCCCAACTATTTTTTCCTAGCTCGACAAGATCTGAAAATGCTTGAGTAAGGTTTTCCTAACCTTTTCCTCAACAAGATCCTCTGGGAATAATAAGTCCATTTCAATCCTAAAACACTACGTCAAATCCCTTATTCTCAATCATTGAGACTGAAATCACACTCCTTCTAAATTCTGGCAACCATAACACATCATGTACTCTCAATGTGCCTCTTGACTCCATCTGAAATGGCATTGTTCAAAATCCCTTCATTGCATGTTTGGTCCCCATATCAAATTCCACATGCATATATGATTCAGACTCTTTGAATCTCTCCAACACCTCTCGTGCTCATGTCATATGACATGTGGCTCCATTATCTACCAACCATTCATAAGGTGATATGATGCCCACGGAAGTCTGAGAAACAAGTAAGAACTTTGTATTTTCAAACTTATTGCAAAACTCGTCCACTTGAGCCTTTGTCGTTGCAACTACCTCTGATTGTGTTTCATTTCCCCCCTTATTCTTGTGTGTACATTGCCCTGCATAATTTCCAAAATTATGACATGCAAAGCACTTGATTTTTATCATGTCCATCTTCTTCTTGCCATCTTGAGCGGTCGACTCTCCACTGGCAATATTCTTGAACTTACCCTTCTTTTCTTGACTGGAAAGTGAAAATTTCTCATCGTGGCCCCTCTTAAAACCATCCCTAGACTCTAACCGAGTCTCCTCCAAAACACAATCAGTTCATAGTCTATCAAACAATGCCATTGTCTCTCGTGCACATATCCCCTACACAAAAGGTGTTGGTCAATTGGTTTTCATTGATGTAAACCATTGGGGAAGTCCAGAATCCCTAGAGATGTGGTTGATATTGATGGTTATTTAGTTGTCACTGATGTCAACAAGAGTGTTTGATTTTAGTAGATGTGATGGGTGCATTTGATGAATTCTACACAAATCCCCAGAGGTTTGGTCATGAGACCCAAAGTTGTTTGAGGAATATGGACATGAAGGACAGTGAAACTACAAGTAATACACTCATAGATGGATAGTCCTCGACAATTTTTTTCCAGTGATATTTGGTACACCACGTGGTTCCTCACAGTTGAGGATTTAAGGCCTTGTGAAGTTAGAAGCCCTAAAGAATGGTCAAGAAGCCCCAAATTGGTTACAAGTCAATTAATGAATGGGAAAAGTAGTTGTAACAATAAACTAAAGAAGTCATAAGAATAAGGAAAGAGGTTACCTAGAAATAGTATAAATAGGCCTTAAGGAGTCTCTCATAAGTACATTCACACACACTTTCATTGAATCTATATCTTGTGAGCAAAGGATCTTTTGGCTAGTTTGCAACAGTGAAATCTGAGGTAGCGACAGGTGAAAAGTGTGGGATTTTTGGAGTTGCAAAGGAGAGTGAGAATATATGAGGAAACCCTAGTTTGGTTGACCCCTGAGAGTCAAACCACTAGTGTCCCGCAAGGCATCCCCGTGGGTTGCCTAGGGCACATCACACGAGGCCCTACATGACAAGGAGTCTTAGACCTATGAGGCTAAGGAAAATTTTGTACAGATGTTGGTACGAGGATGTTGAAGCATTTGGAAGCATTACATGTCAGTATTATAGTACAGCAAGTTAGCTACAGGTTACAGGTACGCTTATGTGATTGTCTCTTGTGCTTGGTGATGGTATGGTACATGATTTAGAGGCATATATTTTTTATGCATGGTACATCTTGGTGATATTGGTATGGTACATTGATTAGTAGTAGATATTGGTTGTATTGGTATCTTGGTATTTGATTTGGTTACATGTTGATGATGTTATGGTACATGATTGAGGCTTTTTCTTGGTATACTCTTGAAGTATTATCACATGGTGTATGGTTGTTATGTTGTTGATGAATACACTTTTCATATGGCAGCACATGTATGAGATACATCTCTTGGTGATTTTGGTACTTGGTTGAGGTACACCATTGATAGTACTTATTGTTAAGTTTTAGTGTTGTTATTAGGTTATTTCCAAATTACATGAGCATTCAATGCATTTCCAAAACAATAGCATAAAGAGGATAACTGAAAGAAAAAAAATCACAAGGTACGCAACATTTTATCATGGGAAACCCTCATGGGGAAGAAAACCCAACAAAAATTTCCTCAATAATAGATTTCCAATACAATGCCAAGACTAAGACCAAAACACCAAGAATAAACTAGGACTGAGCATGCGCCTCTATTCTCCTTCCTCCTGCAACTACAACTGCCTTCAAGATATGTGCACAAGATGAGTGAGTGAGTGAATGAACAAGTGAGGCACCATCCTCACTTTTAAATACTCATTGAGGAGGTGCTAGGGTTATGTCTCTTCACTTAGTAGGGCCGACCTCTTCCAAGAGTGGTTAAAACCACTTTATAAACCCTAGGGGCCGAATTTACAAATACCACCATACAAATATGGTTTGACCAATCCAAAAAAGGGGATTTGGTATTATACAAGAACCGACATGATCAATCCACTAAAGGGGATTTGATCTATAAGATAATAACTGAAATAAAATTAGAATATTCTTCGAAGTTACAATATTTCAACACTCCCCCTTAACGAGAACAGAATTCTACTGACATAACCCAATACAACATCATCGGGAGAGAGAGAGAGAGAGGGAAGCATCATCATCAACATCTAGAACACTCACTGGAACATCTAAAAATCATCGGAATTTTTTCTCATCATCAATATCATCATCCACAGCATGGAGTTGGAGTAGCATCACCATCATCATCAGCATGAAGCTAGAGTAACATCGTCATCCTCACCAGTATGAGGCTAAAGTAACATCAGCATCATCATAAGCATGAAACTGAAATAACATATTCATCCTCATCAACATGAGGCTAAAGTAATATCAACATCATCATCATCGACATGAAGTTGAAACATCAACATCAATAGCATGAAGTTGGAACAACACCATCAACGGAACGAGGCTAGAACAACATCATCATCAGAACGAGGCTGAGACAACAACATCATCAACATGAGGCTTAGACAACAACATCATTAGCATGAGGCTGAGAAAAAACATCATCAACATATGGCAACAGAACGAGGCAAGTGAAACAACAACATTTTGTGGTACTCTGACAGAACGTCCTTACCGGACCTTCGAGATTTGCCCAGGAATCATAATATTCCCTAGGATATAAAATCCTAACAAGCTACCATGAGGTACTATGATAGACCGTCCTTATCATACCTTCAGGATCTTCCCATGAATCATAAGATTCCCTAGGATATAAAATCCTAACAGAGCTACCACTATTGACCATAGTTGGAATATACATGCACAGGTACTCTGACAGACCGTCCTTACCGGAACTTTGGGATCTATCCAAGGATGATTAATCCCCTAGGATATAAAATCCTAATGGAGCTACCCATTGGTGGTCAGGACACCATAGTATCATCAACATCACTCCCCCTTTCGAGGGAGGTCCTTTCGGACAACACCAATATTGTCTTGGAAGTACTCAAACTTCACACGAGACAGAGGCTTGGTCAACACATATGCAACTTACTCATTTGTTCCAACATATTGGATCTATACAGATCCCCTCTGCACCATATCATGAATGTAGTGATACCGTATCTCTATGTGCTTTGACTTATCATGGAACACTGGGTTCTCCATCATCTTTATACAGCCCTGGTTATCACATAGAATCACGATGGCTTCCATCTCCATATCAAACATACTTGTCAACAACTTTTGAAGCCATATGGCTTCACAACTAGCGGAACATGCTTCAATGTATTCCACTTATGTCGTGTTGAGAGAAATAGTAGATTGCTTCCTACTTTTACATGAAGTCATGGTTGAACCAAGACTAAAACAACATCTTGAAGTGTTCTTTCTATCATAAGCACTTCCATCCCAATCTGAATCAGTAAAACCATACAGTTTGAAGTCATGATATCCTGTATAATAGATACCATAATCCAACGTACCCTTAAGGTATCTCATCACATGATTTGCAGCTACAAGGTGAACATGTCTAGGCTCTACCAGATACTGATACAAGGTGTTCATAGAAAAGCATATATCTGGCTTGGAATTCGTCAGATACATCAACAATCCAATAATATGTCTATATAGAGTAGCATCAACCAATTTTGATGAAGTATCAACAAGGAGCTTCAATTCATTTCCATGGGTGTATTCATGGCTTTACATTCCAAAATGTCAAATCTCTTTAGTTATTTCAACTGCATACTTCCCTTCGTTAAGGAAGATATTCTCTAAGCTCTGCCAAAATTCAAGACCTAAGAAATAATGCATCGGTCCTAGGTCTTTCATCTCGAAATCTGCAATGAGCTACTTCTTGCAATCACTGATGAGATTTTATTCTCCAGTCAGGAATAAATCATCCACATATAGTAGCAATATAATTGGCTCATCATTCATAACCTTGAAGTAAAAGTTAGAATTATCTTTACTCTTGGTAAATTGCAAGCTCATAAAGAAACTATCAATTATTCCATACCAAGCTCTTGGAGCTTGCTTCAACTTGCATACATGATCCTTCTTGTCTTGTACTTCGAAACCAAATTTTAACATCACAATGTACCAACTTGGTACACTTGTTCAGTTGAAACTTAATATGCACAATTATGTGTTATCTCTATGTGCTTTATGCAAAGTACTATCTATCTCACTGCTTGAGAGTATGTCCTTTTCTCTTTCTGCAACTTCTCTGATGGGACTGGAACTCTGCACCTACAGTTGCTCTGAAGCTGTGAATGGTTGCTCCATTCTCACTATGGCTCTTGAACTCTGAGAGTAACGCCTCTACTCTATCACAGCAACATATTCATCTGAAACTGAGAGTGGATTGATAAATGACACCAAGGTTAGGTTATCCTTTTTCTCTGGAGGTAACTCAATCTTCTATTGTAGTCATGTTTCCATGGCCCAACCCATGTACTACACCAACTCGCACTAGAGATAATTCAATCTCAAATACAGGAATTTTCATACTTGCTCCCTCTTAATCTCATATTGTGTTGCCTTATTTTAATGAATCATGTTTGTTCTATTTGTCTTTACGAATACTGGAACTATTTCTTTTATTACTGGAGCAAGTGTCTCATCATATTCTTCTCCCTCTTGCTAGGAGAATCCTCTAGACAAAAATTAGGATTGTACATCTTTATATTGTTATCTACAACATGATTTATCTTTTAGATAAATCTTGGAAGTCACCATTGACTTCCCTTCTAGTCTCAAGTAAAAATCCATATCCCAGTCCTTCTGACTGGCTTCCTCCTCTGTCACTCAAACAAGGGAATATTCCCAGGGGATTTCACATCTTCTAGAATTTTATGAAGCTACGATCTAGTCTTCTCAACTTATGGAATTTGTCTTTCAGTCCTGGAAGATCTCTCCTTTTCCCATCTGATCCTTTTTGAGATCAAGATTACTTTGAGTCTTGATTTCTTCTGAGTCTAAAAACTTCAAAGTCTCTACAAGATATACTTGGTGTTGAATACCAAGTCTTGATATGAAAATTTGAGTGAGACTTCAAATAAATTATTCTTACTTTCAAGGTGGATTCATTATTCATTGGCCAAGTCTACTATGAGTTCTATTCTAATGTTCGGTCATCTTTGGATCCTTCTACTCTTTACAATCAATATCCATATGCGATACTTTGTATCTCAAAATTAGCTTCTTATTCATATTCTTTGGTACATGGATGTATACGGTCATGTATACAACTTGGATAGTTTGCTTCATGTTTCATCTAATATGTTTCTTCCTGCAATCGTCACTACAGCTTCCTCAGGGTTATCACTTGTGACCTTCCTGGAACAAGAACAACAAGGGAGAAACAATAGACAAGAATAATACTTTTTATAATAATTATAAAACAATAGCAAGAATAATCGTCAGATCAGATCCTTTAGAGATATCACTTGTGACCTGCCTAAAACAAGGGTAAAAAGTAAGAAGTACAATATGAATGAGATTAACACTCTTCTAGTGTTGTGATCAATCATTCCTTCATGGTAACCTGGGACCAAACCAAGAAGTTTCTCCTGGAGGAGATGTTAGTTATATCTAGTAACTGATTACATTAAGAATTTATCTCAATAATTCTCACATGCTACCAAGTATAAAACTTTTTAAAGATTGCTATCTCAACTATGAGGTAGTTATCAAACTTGACATGTGCAAATTTGAATCTTATCAACTTAAGCAATCAAACCTGGAACCTGGAGTCTTGTCCTCAAGAATGAGTGTTGGTGTTTTTCTTCCTAGTCTCCTTCGCTCAAGATGACAAGTATTCTCTTCAAACTGTCCTCTATACTGAGATAATATGATTTCTTGACAGAAATCTAAGTTAGAGAACAAACTCTATAATCTCAACTTTAATCAATCTAATACCTTGACTTTAATTTTGACCAATGGTTAGTATGATGGTCATAGCTTCAACATACAACCTAGATTTTCATAAGATCAAAATAATGTCAAAACTAGGGTTTGACTTTCCAAAGAATCTGGCCATTTGGTTTTCTGGTTTTCTAGTACCAGTCGAAACTAGGGTTTGACTTTCCGGAGAATCTGGCCATTGAAAAAGTGCGCTCAAGCTACCAAAATATGCGCTAGGGTAGGGCACACTTCTGTAGATAGTTTTTGGTTAGAAATTCCTCTTCGTAAAAATCCCTAATTTCCTTGTACGAAAAGAGTGATGTTTTTAGATACCCAGTGAAAGGTGCTCTATTTAGTCAATCTCTAATACCATGTTAAGTTTTAGTGTTGTTATTAGGTTATTTTCGAATTACATGAGCATTCAATGCATTTCCAAAACAACAACATAAAGAGGATCACTAAAAGAAACACAATCACAAGGTACGCATCATTTTATACTGGGAAACCCTCATGGGAAAGAAAACCTAGCAAAAATTTCCTCAATAATAGATTGCCAAGACTAAGACCAAAACACCAAGAATAAACTAGGATTGAGCATGCACCTCTCTTCTCCTTCCTCCTGCAACTGTAACTGTCTTCAAGATATGCGCACAAGATGAGTGAATGAGTGAATGAACAAGTGAGGTGCCATCCTCACTTATAAATACTCATTGAAGAGGCACTAGGGTTATGTCTCTTCACTTAGTAGGGCCGACCTCTTCCAAGAGTGGTTAAAACCACTTTATAAGCCCTGGGAGTCAAGTTTACAAATACCACCATACAAATATGGTTTGACCAATCCAAAAAAGGGGATTTGGTCTTATACAAGACTTGACATGATCAATCCACAAAAGGGGATTATATCTATAAGATAATAACTCAAATATAATTAGAATATTCTTTGAAGTTACAATATTTCAATACTTGCTTGGTATATCCTATGGTATATGGTGTATGGGATGATTGAGTGATATGGTATATGGTTGAGATACATTGTTGGTACATGGTATGGAGCAGGTGTTGATGTACATTTGTTGATGTACATGGTTGATAAATGGTATGGTACATATTGATGCACTTGTTATGGTATAGGTTTTGGTTCATGGTTGATGCATGGTCTGGTAAAGGTGTTGGTGCATTGTTGATGCACGGTTTGGTACAGGTGTTGGTGCATGGTTGATGCACTTTTTGTAGTACAAGTTGTGGTGCACAGTTGATGCTTCGTATGGTACAAGTTGATGGTTTGGTACATGCTTTGGTACATGGTTGAGACACATATCTTGTGATGGTATGTTGGTGATCTTGGTACATGCTTGGAAGAGGCATGTGTTGGTGATGTTGGACATATAATTGAAAGGTGTCCTTGGTATGTGATCCATGTGAGAGGATTTGGTTGAGTATCTGTGACAGTGACAGTTTGGATAGGTTGATCAGTGACAAGTTGAACATGTTGATGTGACAGTGGCAGTGACAATGACAATGGTAGTGATAGTTGGGCTACACTTATATTTTAGAGCGGAAGGATGGGGCAAGGAAAGGGGGTTGTATCCTCCTTTCGGTTGGTGTCGGAGAACTTAGGGAGTTGGAGCCTGAGAACCAAGGGGTTGTAGCCTCCTTCTAGTTGGAGCTAGAGAATTTATGGATTTGTAGCTCCCTTCAGGTTAGAGCTTGTAAAGAGGGGATTGGAGCCTCCTTCCAGTTGTAGATGGATAATTGGTAAGTTGGTGCTTTCAATTAATGTATTCTTTTGATATATAAGAAAGCATTTTGTGGTTTTCTCCCATTTGGTTTTCCACGTAAATTTGTGTATTGTATATTTGATATGATGGTATTGATGTGATGTTTCTTATGTTTATATTCTCATGATATACTAATGATACATTGATGATATATTGTTGATAGTTGGAATTTATATATTGTGGTTAAAAGTGGTAAAAAGTTCTCATACAAATTCACCCCCCCCCCTCTTAGTATTCCAACAATTGGTATCAGAGAAGGTCCTTCAATAAAATAGTTTAACCACTAGAAGGAAGATCATGGAGAGAAAAAATATGTATAAGAATGGAATACCACAGTTTCATGGACAGAATTATTCCTTCTGGAGCAGACGAATTAAAACATATGTACAAGCACAAGGATTTGATTTTTGGCAATCAATAGTAGATAGATACAAAGAGCCTTCCACTCCCCCAACAGATAATGATGGAAAGAAACTCAGTCAAAACAATTCCAGGGATAAAATTGTTATCCTGAATGGTCTGGTTGATTCAGTATATGTCAAGGTTATGCATTGTGATTATGCAAAGGATATTTGGGATAAACTTCAGAAGGTTTACGAAGGATATGTCAAAGTCAAGGAAACTAAGCTTCAGACTTACAAAGGTCAATTTGAATAGTTGAAAATTAAGGAAGATGAAGATATTATCGCTTACTTTCTATGAGTTGATGAAACAGTGAATGCAATTAAAGGATTGGGAGAAGAAATTGGCAAATCTATGATTGTTCAAAAGGTAGTAAGATCTCTTCCAATGAAATTTGATACTAAGATTTCATCTATAGAAGAAAGAGAAGATCTAGGTACAATAAGTATGGATGAGCTACATGGAATATTTACAACTTATGAAATGAGAACAGGACATGAAAATACATCCAAGAAAGAAGCACCTTTCAAAGCATCCAAAAGGACAAAGAAGAAGAAAAATCTTGAGCCAAATCCAAATTGCAGTTGTAGTGATTATTCAGATGAGGATGAATAAATAGCCAACTTCGTAAGGAAGTTGAAGAGAGGAACCTGTAAGTACAAAGGTATTCTTCCCTTCAAATGTTTTAATTGTGGTAAAATTGGTCATTTTGAAAATAAGTGTCCTTATGCTAAGAAGTCGGATAGTGATGAAGAAGAATATCCCAAGAAATAAAAGAAATATCAAAAGGGAAATGGGAAAGGAGATAAAAGGAAAGTCTTCAAGAAAAGACGGTTCTTTATCTGATGAAGATGATGAAAGCAATAGTGACTCAAAGAGGGTACTCTTTATGGCTACGGAAAATAAGAAAATAACTCATGAAAGAAAAGAAGAAGGTTAAGTGGATCTTGAGGCAGAATTAATTAGTGCTTTAACTGAGCTGAAGAAAGAAAGGAAGAAAAAAAAATCATTCAAAGAAGAAATCATCTCCTTGAAAACCCAACTTGAAGAAGGAAAGAGAAAGGAAGAAGTAATGCATATCCAGGTGGTAAAGAAAGAAAATGAGTGTGAGAAACTTGAAAAGGAAATCATGGCATTGAGAGTTGAAGTCAACAAGATCATGAATAACTTGAAAAGTTCTCAAGGGTTGGAAAACATTCTCAATGGTCAAAGGCCATACAGTGACAAATCTGGACTAGGATACAAGAATTTTCATTTTGAGGAAAGTTCTAGCTCCATGACAAAAGAGTTATGCAGAAGTTTTCGAAGGAAGGAATCATAGAAAAAATAATCAGAAAGGGATGAATATAGAAGACCTTCTACATTTAGGCAGCAAAGAAGCTTCAATGATTGTGAAAGAATCAATAGAGGAGAATATCATGATCATCCAAGGAAGGAATTTAGAAGGACTACACCACAAAGAAGATCATTCATTCCTAGGTATCAAAATTTATTTTTGAGTCATTGTTTTAAATGTACTAACTTTGGACATAAAGTTGTGAATTATAGAATGCATGAAAGAAATCTTCAATCAAGAGATGTTCATGTGGCCCCACACAATATAGAATGTTACAAATACCACAACTATGGACACATAGCTTGAAATTGTAGAAGCATGATAGAGCCCTTCATGAAGGAAGACATTGATGTCAGATACATAAAGGTTTGGAAAGGAAGATAGGAACTAGAAGAACAAGTGAATGAAGAACAAATGAATGAAGAGTAGATGAATGAAGCACTTCCAAAGGTTGTACTTACAACACTTGTAGTAGCACAAGATCAAGATGAATTTACAGGCCAAGAAGAAGATGTTAGAATCCAAGAAGATGATGAAAAGGAAGATGTTAGAATTCAGAAAGAAGATAAAAAAGGATGTAAGAATTCAAGAAAATGATGAATCCACAGATAAAGAGGAATATTACTCTGCATCAAAGCAGGTATTGTTCTAATCCATTCAGCTTGGAGACTCCCAGTAAATAAGAATATTGAACAGGGGGAGACAATGCAGTAGCTACTACAGAATAGAGAACCATCCTTGGAGCAATTTGAAGTATTTGCAGAGACAAATTCAGAGCAGTCAGATAACATAAGTATAAAGTGACAGATTTATCAGCTGAGAAGTAGTGTTCCCATGCAGGTATCAGTTGGAAGTTACACATGAAGAATTTTATGATTGTATTCCTTGTATGTATTCGAGAAAGGATATCTTTAGTACAGGTTGTTCCAGACATGCAGAGCTTGATATGCAGATAGAGAAGATCAATGGAAAAATTTGAATCAGTTTGAAGAAACATGGATATGTAATGATCAATTGCAATCGTGAATCCTTCATGATAACACAGTGATAGATGGGTCGGCATTATGGACAGTTGAGTAGCAAAGTTATGGACAGTTTGTGACATATGGATAGAGATGGATACTTAGTAGGTACATAAAACATGGGTCAGAGAATATGTATAGTAGTGTATTTACAATTGGAATCATTTGTTCACAGAAAGGCAAGCAGTAAAAGGCACAGTAGAACAAGGAAAGAGAAACAGTCAGTAAAATATAAATCATCAAAAGAAAATCATTGAACAGTATGGTCAAGTGAACATGACAAGTGAATGAAGATTTGAAATCAAGTAATGAATGATTTTTATATATGCCATAGAATTACAATAGGAAGAACCAAAGGATAATAAGGAGCACTGAAAGAGAGGAAAGGAAACATTTATAGGTAGCCCTACATTGATCTACAGGTAGCCCTTGGTTCTCCATATCTCTAAACATCTCCAACCATCCTAAAATATTTTGATCTACATTCTTTCAAACCTCATGGAATTCTTACCTCCTTACCCATCGAACTCAGAGGCAAGACTGTCTTCATAGAATTTGAATTCATAGATTCCACACTAAACTATAATTTGATCTTGGGTGGCACTTGGTTCTACGCAATGACAATGAAGGTTGTTGCATCCATTGTATTTTGCATCATATGTTTTCCCTTTCAATGAAAGATAGTTATTGTTATCACACAATATATACTTTCTCAAAGCCCAAGGCAAGTGAGGAAAGATTGGTGTAACAAGGGGGTGACCTATAATTGTCACCTTAATAGGAAACCCCTTTCTGTTTAGGAGTATGTTAAGATTACCCCAAGGGAGACATCCTTAGTGATATAAATGGATAATGAACTCAGACAAAGATGCAAGAATACCCCCTTCTCACCAGTCACTCAAGTTCAAAGGTTCTTTAGGTCTTTGAGAGATGAAGTGTACCTGCCCATAACAAGACACCAAAGAAAAATATGGCAGTTTTCAAGTACAAAATGATGTTAGTGCTTCAAATAGACAATGAACCTTTGAAATATAAGCTAGATGATATAAAATTGCATCTAAATAAAATTTTACAACAGTAAGAATTATTTTGTAATAACTGCAAGAAATATCTCTCTAAATTTCCTGAAAAGACAGTGAAATGATAGCATTTATTAGGAAGATTGATAATTAGATGTCTCAAGCAAGTTTAGAAGTATTTAGCTAGAATTTAATATGGATTTTGCAGAAATTTTTCTGCATCAAGATGGTTGTAGAAAATGTTTATAACAACGGTAAGAATTAGTGCTCATAATTGCTTGAAAAGACAATAAAAAGTTAGCTTTCTACAGGAAAAATGATAATCAATTGGCATATGCAATTTTTGAAGTGTCTAACTAGCATTTAAGGTCAGTTGTGCAGAAAATTTGTTGTAGTTAGATGGTTGTAGCAATATTTTATAACAGCAGAAAAAAAATACAAGTAATCTAGACAAAGTTAGGGTTAGTTTTAGTTAGTAGGGTAGCAAGTAGAAGTTGAGTTTGAAGGTTGATGATTTCTCAAAGAGGGAAGAGGTGAAGACTAATGCCTTTGTGGGGGTAATGGAGTCAATAGTTGAGCAAACATTCATTTGGAATAAACAACAAAATGATTATGTTATCCAAGTAAAAGATGAATCTAAGAGGAGTAGTAACTTAAGTCCTCTTAAGATTCACCCTATGGGGAGGTGAGCTACTAGGGAGTAGGCACTTCTAGGACCTAGTGGTTTTCCTCCTTCTTAGATAGTTGAAGAAATATTTAGTTGCAATTATAATTGACCAAGACCTCTAAAGAGATAGCACTTTAGGGATTTAGAGGCTTGTCAAATATAAACCAATTAGGCTAAGTCTAGCAAATACAAAGTGAAGAAGTAATAACTTAAGTTCTTCACTTATAGGGTTTATCAAGCATGAAATTTCATAATA
Organism: Picea engelmannii; assembly: GCA_009831015.1. Lineage (NCBI taxonomy): Eukaryota > Viridiplantae > Streptophyta > Pinopsida > Pinales > Pinaceae > Picea > Picea engelmannii. The sequence continues at coordinate 270,417 of ML785410.1, forward strand.
TTTATCATGATCATGAAAATATAACATAACCATTCAAAAGTAATGACAAAAAACAGATTTACTTACTTCACCAAGAATAATCATGCATGAAAACACTAGATTACAAATTGACTTCACCAAAATTGATCCAAGTTGCAAAATTTAGCCTCTAAGATAAGTGCACCTCACTATTTCAGCCAAGAACTCCCAAATGGCGTGCACATTTTAGACCACTCCCTCTTGTGTGAGGAGTTGTTGTGTCAAAATGAATGTACTTTATCTCTATTTATACAAAACTTTTACCTTTAATTAATTTTAGGTCAAATAAAAGGTTGACTTGGCCTATTTACAAATAAATTCAATTTAGACATAAATAAAATTAATTAACATCTAAAAACACTTACAAGGGTGACGTAATGCCCTTATAGGGTGACATTGAGGCCCTTAGGTGAAATGTTGGGCCTAAAAGGTAGGGTGCTTGGCCTCCAAAGGCCCCAGATGAAGCCCACACGTGCCACTAGGATCATAAATGCCTCCAAAACAAAAACCCTAGCTCTGGATAATGTCCAAGGTCATGATGATGACATCATGGGCCTTCTAGGGCCAATGTCTATGTGGAAGAGAAAGATCCCCCTCGGTCTAGGTCTGCCAGGGTTCCTCCAAAGGTGACATCCTTCTTTCTTTTGGGTGCAAATCTCTTATGTCTTCTTTCCCCTAGATGGGGTTACAGCATCCATCTATGGAATTTCAGCACCATGAAGGTCTGAGATAATCATTCCCTCATGTGTACCTATCCAGCGGGTGCGGTCCTGCAGCAACAACAAGTACGCCCTTTAGGGTTTCATAAGTCACATGGATCATAACATGTAAATCACATCCAATAATTAAATTACCCAAACATGTGCATCAAAACACCCTTTACCCATACAAATGCTCAAACACGTTATTCAATTTGACAAGTCAAGTTTGGATAAGGTTTGAGGGTGTCCTATTGGGCTAATCCTCCTTAAGTTTGGGGTGTTTCCCAAGTGGGAGCCAATCCAATTCATGTAAGTGTATGAGGTTTCATGGGGTAAATGTTTGGGCATGGGGTGCAATGATAACAGGGAGATGTAAGTCTTACATGTGGGTGCCTTTGTAGAGGAAGAGTTGCACCTTGTCATAGATGTCATTGTTTCCTAGTCCACTTACTGCCTTTTACTCTTAGCTTTATTATTTTTTGATCTTTTGCTTTTGTGCTTCAAGGGAACAGTTGAGGGACATTGTCCTGGCTTGGTGACCAGAGGTGACAGCGTTATCCACAAACATTTCATGGAGATGAGAAGTTTGGCTTGTGATGAGACCCCCTTTCTCTTGGCTATGCCATCAAGAGCCACTACCATGGTTTTGTGACCAGATAGGTGGTATTTTCATACCACTACATTCCCATGGTCATAATAGGTCGGCTCGTGATGTGACCTCCTATCCACCAACTAGTACCTTGAGTGTTTATTTATATTTATGGGTTCCATTTTCTTACTAAGAATAATTTTATTACTTTCTCGGGAATCCCTAGGTGAAGCATCTCAAAGGTTTCAATATTGGCTTTTAACTCTTGCCGACTACTTTTACCCTCTGGGCCTTTAGCCCCTTCTTCCTACAAGGCAAGGTACAATCGTTCCTAGTGTGTCCAATCCAAATGCCCAAACAAAGGTAGGGGGAGATGAGAGGAACAAATATGGAAAGTGGTAAGTATGGAGGGAATGGATGCTGACCTTTCATGGTCCCACCTAGTGGAAACCCATCCTAAAGGGAGATAAGTGACTAGGGCACCATGTCACCGTTCTAGGTATGAACAAGTCAAAGAATAATTTCCAATCAAACGTTATGAAATGAAGGAGAATTCAATGCAACATATTCAAGTGCTTGAATAATCAGAGTGACACATACCATGATACCCAGACTCATTACCTCATGGTGCAAGACTTAATCCTACTTCAGGACCAGGCTGGTGGGATGGATACTGTGTTATCCACAAACCTTTCATGGATATTAGAAGGTTGACTCATGATGAGACCCCATTTCTCTTGGCTATGCCATCAAGAGCCACTACCATATTTTTGTGACTAGATAGGTGGTAGTTTCATACCACTACATGCCCATGGTCATAATAGGTCGGCTCATGATGAGACCTCCTATCCACCAACTAGTACCTTGAGTGTTTAGTTATATTTATGGGTTCCCTTTTATTATTGAGACAAATTTTATTACTTTCTCAAGAATCCTTGGGTGAAGCATCTCAAAGATTTCAATATTGGATTTTAACTCTTGCCAGCTAATTTTACCCTCTGGTCCTTTAGCCCCTTCTTCCCACAAGTCAAGGTACAACCCTTCCTAGTGTGTCTAATATAAATTCCCAAACAGAGGTAGGGGGATATGAGAGGAACAAAGATGGAAAGTGGTAACTATGGAGGGAATGGACGATGACCTTTCACAGTCCCACCCAGTGGAAACCCATCCTAAAGGGAGATCAACTTACTAGGGCACCATGTCACCCTTTCAGGTATGAACAAGTCAAAGAGAATAATTTCCAATCAAATGTTATGAAATGAAGGAGAATTAAATGCAACATATTCAATTTCTTCAAGAATCATAGTGACACATACCATGATACACAGACTCATTACCTCATGGTGCAAGACTTACTCCTACTTTAGGACTAGGCTGGTGGGATGGATAATGTTGTTGCTGGTAAATGGGATGCACTGAAGAAAAGAGGGGCCCTCCAAGGCCATGCTCAAGTCATTCGGATCTCAGCACTCCATGTCTAGGACCTGTGGTCCTTGAGACATGATCTCCTTAGTTATCCTTAGGGTAGGGGATAACAGTTACCATCGATCCACTTGATTATTGCACACCAAACTTGCGAGCTAATCCTAGCACCAATGTTCCTTTTATAGGTAATTCTTTCGGGGGGTACGAGAGTGTCAGCATAGGTATGTTTAAAGATCTATTTCTTTTGGGGATATTCCTCCTTCCTACACTCGACTACACATATCACTCCTATCAACATGATTTTCTCATCTACCAATGGATCTCTCGGGTCAGTTGATTCTTGAGTGGTACCTCATCTAGACGATGTTGACTCACATGGAGCATCCATGCCGCTCACCACGGTCGAGATTGTCGAGATGGAAATCCCTTCGGCATCCATTGATACAAGTCAACAAATCCATCCTCATGTGGATTTTGATCAACCTTCTCTACCCATATGGATTATTAACTCTCTTAGTTCACATGATTTCCTAGATACTAAGTTGCCTTTAGAAGAGGCCGTCTCGGAAGTCATGGACTCCATAGATAAGAACAGGGAAGATGAGCATCATCGAGAATCTATCCTCCCTAATTTGGAACTGGTGAGATTCATCATGATGAGATTCAACCTGGGAATGGGGGCATTTGTTGGGGCATCCAGTGAAACCCCTAGTATTAACCCTTTTCCTCCTCGGATTTCATCTTCATAACTTGCCAGTGAATTCTCTTCTACTCCTTCCATCCAATATCCACGTTATGTACTTCCTTCATGTCTTTATGGATCCCATCAAGGATCCATTGTAGCTCATGAAACCACTAATGATGAGTATCTTTGGCCGCATATATTCATTCATACGTTGCATGGCCTCGGCATGTTGTGCCATATGATGCCAATAATGGTTCATGAGTTTCTTGATTATGAAAAACATCCTTGGCCTGAGCCTCACAATGGGCTCTATTTGGCATAAATTATCAATATGTGTAGTGCCTTGTACATAGATGTGTGGTGTGAGTGTCATTTGTTTTGTGTACATCATATCCAAAAAATTCCAAAAATATTTTCTCTCTAGGATTTCACTATGCGTTTTGACCTTGGAATCTAGTTTACATGTGCTGACAAGATTCTAGGGACATTTTTATTACAACGATGGGGACATCCATTGAACTTGAGGAACGTGATCCCAAATTGGCATATAGGGATAGGTTATTCCCTACATTTCCCACCTTGCATTATTAACCATCCATACAGCCAGCACTATGCCTTAGGTTCAAACCCTATTCGTTGTGACATTAGCCACTATTTTTGCACGTCGTAACTGGGTCAGTAGTGCCTACCCATTTTTCCATCTGGTTCCTATGCTTTGATTTTCTCATAGGCCCGAGAACCCTTCGTAGTGATTTATCCTCCGAAATTGAGTCGCATTCACTCTCTTTCCTTATATATTTTTCATCCTTCCCAGAGGGGGTTCCAACCATTTTTTTTGTTTAAATGGTTGTGCTTTATTAGTATTGTTTTCTTGTTGCTTATTGTTACTACATCGCCATTTTCTTTCATTTTTTATCGCACTGCATCCAAGCTTGACTGCTAACCATCTATTTTCTTCCATTTTACAACGCCCCTAGATGAGAATTGTTGTTACGAGTGGTCATCATTTGTCCTATTTCTTTTTGCAGTCCATTTATTAAGTCATGTTCCATGTGCCTGGAACTTCATTGCAAACCACTTGTTCTCTCCAGCCAAGATTACTATTACCCCTTTTTCATGCTAAGTAATCAACCATGACAAAGGTACAACCTAGAGTCTCCTTTAAGTTTTTTTCAAACTCCCTAAACATGAAAATATTGTCGAGTGAGCTTATTCCCTTTCACACTTGTTAAATTCATTTGAAAGGACATATATTCAGTGTAAATTTAACCCTTTTTGAACCGGGTGGACTAATTACGAAAAAAGAATACTCTAGTCAACCTTGGCTAGAAGAGTTCTCCCTTGTATTATTTTATAATTTTTCAGGATCGAGGGACTAAATTTACAAAAAAGAATACCCTTGGAGTCTTCTTTAATTTCTTTTCAAACTCTCTAAATGTGAAAAGACCATTGATTTTACCTTCTCTGGACTCGTAAAATTATACATTGAAGGACCCATATGGGATCGATCCCCTCCTTCATCGGGTTCGCTAATCATGTGATGAGGGACTCATCAAATATGAGTTATATCGAGCATATGGTATCCTCCTCAAGATTGTAAAAAAAAGGGGGTACTCGTCGTTCATGGTGGGGAAAATTCAAGGATTTTTCAATATAGTCATCTTCACAAATGGCAGTCGTATCTCAAGTCTCCCTTGAACCACACACATGTTTTATGTATATGTACTACAGTTGGGTTATCCATTACCTCTGAGTCATTACCATATCCCTAATTTTTTAGAGTTTGTTGAATGCTCACTCTTCCAACGTCCCATGGCGAGTTTTTTGGTCATTATCGATTCAATGCTTCCAAGTCAAGTTATTTGTCGTGCATTTATGTTCAAGGGAAGTTCACTTGTGTCTGCCATTTTTCAATCCTTTGGCCCATTTATCTCGGTCATCCCTAAGTTACTTATGTTATAATTTTTACACCATCTACCTTTGTCTATTTTGTGTGGATTAATGGGGGATACATCAAGGCCCTCCTTTCAATGGATTGCATCCTGTCGACACCAAATAATTATCCAGGATCCAAATCTAGAAACCAGTTAGTACCTTGGGTCTTGTGGAAATTAGTGGTAGGTTCCCTTGCATTTCCAGTAGTGATTTTACATCATTGGCTCTTGTTGATGAGTCTACTAGTGTTTGACTACAGCTCGTCTATTCACACTCGCTATATTGTACTAGGTATATTGGGGTCCATCATCATCATCGATGGATTCCCTCGCGTCTATTAATGATTTCCATTAATGAATGGTAATCAAACAGTTTCTACCATGCTCGACATCATCTCATCTATTCGCATGTTGTATATTTGTACCATTTGGGGTTTGGGATGAAGACCTTAGGTTGGGACCACATCGTTCCTTTATGGCAGCCCCTCCCAAGTTGCAATGGATTTATTCATGATTTCATAACAGATCACTTGGGCATCGAGTCAACTCACTGATTTGTATACTATCACATAGATCTAGATTTGTACTTGTTCATGGCTATGTATTCACTTGTGACATGGATACCTAGTGCATTAGCTTGTGGCCATGATCTAGTCAGTTAAGTCATGCATGGATCCTGAGTGTACTATTTTTGCAGTTACACTTAGTTTCTCTTACTGAGAATGCGTATGTCTGCCTCAGGGATGTTCTTGTTTGTGCGGGAATGATGCTAGCTTCTTCTCATCTTCCTTTGCCTAAAGCTTCATAAATTTTATTCATAAATTATTTCGACCATCACCTCTTCTGACCTCATACTTTTGGGGGCATTTTTTATACAGTGATTTTCCACCTGATTACATGATGGATATTCTCTAGAGGTTAGCAGGATGAAACACTGAGTTATGTCACTTTTCCCTTGAGTGTACACCATCCTTTATCCTAGTCGCAAGTTGTCCTTTTAAATATCGTGACCCAAATTGATGCTTGTGCCTTTTTCTCTTGCAAATCGTGATCAATCACATCCTATAGGAATGTAGGCCGCAACCAGGTCTATTACTCTCAAATTAGGAATGGTTACAATGAGATGGGATCAAGATCGGATTTCTTGTAATTCGACCTCGAGAAGATTTTTATTTTGAGTTTCTAAGAGTTATCCACCATCTCATCTCTTTCATCTTGTATATTGAGGGCCTCTCTATCAATGTTTCATCGAAACCTGCACAGGAGATCTAGATAAAGCAAGTAAAAACAAGGCTTATCAAGAAAGGACGAGATTCAATATGGAAGAATGAGAAAATATATTCAGACTACTCCATTGAGCTAAACAATGATGATGATTGTGATCATTGTGATACAATGAATGAGTGGAATACCCTCATATATAAGAGAAATAATTCCATAATTAAGAAAAGAAATCAAGCAGTTAGATTTCCTTAGGAATGCATGCATGCATAATAGTGATGGTTTAAATAGAAAGTTTAAAATTGAACTACTCAATTAACTCCTATTGAACTAGTGTGTCGAAAATAGTAATTTCTCCAACACCCCCTTGAACATCACTATGGAGTAAAAATGAGTCCCGACAACTAGGCCATATTAGATACTCATGTACAATGCAACTAATGAAAACTAAATAAAAATTAGGAAAGAGGGAAAACCATGTGGGAACAAAACCCCCCCTCAAAAGACAATGCATCAAAAGAAGAAAAGGCAGTTGCTAGGAAACTGTGTTCTTCACTCCAAGACAATCCCGAAAAGTATGAAACTTATGCTCACTGAAAGTCTTCGTGAAGATGTAGAAATATTTATGTATTTAATGATGTACTTTGACAACATGTCTAGCCTTGTACCTCTTGATCCTGTGGACCCATCTGCACCTAAAAATATTCATTTCTAGTGGAAGTGGAACCAGATCCAAAGTTTGATTCTTTAGGAGTGCTTCATACTCCTTCTGCATGGCTGCTTTCCATAATGGATTTCCCATGGCCTTATTGTAAGTATGTGGATCTAAAGATTGAACCATATAGCAATGCATGGGCATCGATGGTTCGGAAGCTAAAATTACATGAAAAGGCTCCCCATGATGAGATCGAGTCCTCCTCAAATCCAATGGATTCCCTGCAAGGACACATGTTTCCTAAAGTGTGTATTGTTCCCTCTTGGGCATTTGTTGAAGCTTCAGCGTTGGCTTCTTATCTGGTTGTACTACCTACTCAACTCCATGTACATAATCCTTTGTATCTGAGTCTAAATGTGTAGCATCTAAGTGTATGGAATCATCTTTGATGTCTGGAACTGATGAAAACACAAGAGTATATGCATGTTACACTGGAGGTGCATGTAAAGTACTATCCTTATGTGTAATTAGTAAAGAGGATTCATCATCAGAAAAATTAGTGAAATTATACAACCTTGATTTATGATCCACCTCACCAATTGCAATAATGGAATTGTCATGCATATCAAGTACAAAACTTGAATCTGATGTAAATTCAACCCGTTTACCTTTCTAAGTGATCTGATAAACTAAGAGAAGATTCATAGAAAGCTTTGGAACATGTAAAATGTTCTCAAAACTACCATTATGGAGATCCAATCTCCCCTCTCCTGCTATTGCTACTGGAGTATCACCCCCCATGAGAATAGGGGGTTGAGCATGAACTCAAAGAAGTGAAAACTTCCTCTTTTGTTGCCATATGATGTGATGCACCAGAATCTATAATCCATGAATCAGATGAGAAATTAATTGCAACAAGAGCATGATGAATACCTTTCTTAGGAGCAGGATCTTCTTCCTTCTGCTTCTTGACTCCTTCTGGAATGAAGTTTCCAAGGTTTTTCTGCTGAAGTACTTGTGCCATAAGATCGATTTGCTTCTTCATGCATGTATATTATTCATGATTTGGTTTACTACAATAAGTGCATTGCTTTCCTTTCTTCTTCTTCTTGGAATCTGAAGAGTCTTTGGAACCTGAAGAATCATTGAAGGGTTTAGAATATCCCTCCTTCTCGTTTTGTTTCTCCTTTATGTTATATTTGGATGATCATTTTCCATCATGCATGGTGAGTGCATGTTCTTTGGGATCCTTGATTAGGCCCATTTGAATGAGTTTTTCCTGCTCATGTGTGAGAGAATCGATGAATCCATCCATGGTAGGATTCTTCCAATTTGTTCCCATGAGATATCTGTCAAAATGGAAATTGGAAACATAGACAGCATATTCTGGTCCTAGCTTATCCAATATTGTTAGAATAAGTTGGTCCACTTGTTTAGACTTATCAATTCCACAATATGCTAAACTCAATATCAAATATTTAAACTCAGTAAATAAATCATGTATATTATCAAAAATTTTAGGATCCAAAGTATTCAACTCAGCCTTAAGCATATGACCTCTCATCTGATCCTTCTTTCCAAAGAGAACTTCCAAGGTGGTCTAGATCATGTTTGGAGTCTTGCATGCGGCAACATGAAACCATAAATTAGTTGAAATCAATTCAAGAAGAAGTCTTGTGGCCTCATCCTTTCAGTTTTCCCATCTGGTCTTCTCTATTGTTGATATAGGTTTTGTTTCTGTCCCCATCATCAAATTGTATAGTCCTTTCCTTCTGAGTTGGAATTGAGCCTTGGGATTCCAATCAAAATAATTGTATGGTGTGAGGATTACCACCAAGTTTTATTGTAGAATAAGTGTCGTATACATCTCTCCCACTATGTCTAAGAACCCTTGAAATTCATATCAATTTCAAGAGACAATATTATGGCTTCTTTTCTGAACAAACGGTGAGGAATTTCACCAAACGGTTGAAAACCCACTTCCGAAATGGGTCTATTTAACTTCATTCCAAACCGCTTCCATAGAAAATTAACACTTTGGAAGAAATAACTACAAAAAGGTTCGACCACGTATTCGTATCAGTTTCAAGAGGAAATCTGTTGGCTTCCTTTCTAAGAAAAAGGTGAGGAATTTCGCCAAATGTTTGAAAACCCGCTTGCAAAATGGGTCGATTTACTTCTCATTTGGGTTTTTTCCTCAGAAAGTTAATATTTTGGAAGAAATCATTGTATAAAGGTACGACCACGAATTCGCATCAGTTTCAGGAGGCGATATTCCGACTTACTTTCTAAGCAAACACTGAGGAATTTAGCCAAATGGTTGAAAACCCACTTGCAAAATGGGTTGATTAACTATATATGTAGGCCATTTCCTAGAAAAGTTAATATTTTGGGAGAAATCACTGCAGAAATGTACGACCATGGATTTTTCTCGTCGAAACTCTGATTTTCCTTATTCTCTGGCTTGTCTGGATTGCTCCAAGCAACTTATCTCTGATACCATGTCAATGTTTCATCGAAACCTACACAGGAGATATAGACAAAGCAAGTAAAAACAAAGCTTACAAAGAAGGGACAAGATATTCAATATGGAAGAATGAGAAAATATATTCACACTACTCCAATGAGCTAAACAATGATGATCATTGTGATCATTGTGATACAATGAATGAGTGTATTACACTCATATATGAGAGAAAACATTCTATAATTAAGAAAAAAAATCAAGCAGATAGATTTCCTTAGGAATGCATGCATGCATAATAGTGATGGTCTAAATAAAAAGTCTAAAATAGAACTAGTCAGTTAACTCCTACTAAACTAGTGTGTCGAAAAATAGTAATTTCTCCAACACTCTCATGGGAAAAGAGGAGGAAAAGATAAAGTGAACTTGTAATGTTAGATTTATTATGGAGCTTGGGCAAGGAAATTGGGAGAAGCTTCATCAAGCTATTTGTATGTAAGTTGTGAGCTTTTTGCTTTATTAATAGAAGATGCACATCATTTTCCCCTCTAATTTATTGTATATGGTGATCATAATCTTCATAGAGAGTTAATATTGTCATTTCTTTGTGATATATTATTAGATATATGGTTTATACATGTTACGTTTGATCTCGTGAGAGGTGCTTGTTTATTCTCCTATGTGTGTAAACCTGTGTTCGTGAAAGTGAAGGATATATTCAAAGGAGAAAATAAACAAGGAGCGTGTAGGGAAACCGTCGAAGTATCGAGTATGGTTCTCATCCTCTTATCTCATAGACCTTTTCATGTATAATTTAGATCTAGGAAATTTTTTAGCTTGCATGTTTATTATGTCTTAGGTCTAGGAAGAGCCTAAGGGAGGTAAATCTTGCAGGGTACATTTATCCTACAACACTTATGCATGTGGGATTTTTATTTGCAGGTTAAGGATCAACGGCCCAGATTCACCCATAGGGATGATCAATAGTTGTTGAGTGATATTTTTCAAACAGGAATAACTTGGGTTGTAGGTGTCAGAATTGGGCCCATGATACCTTGTTGGAAAGGTATCATACAAAGGAATGCAGTGGAAGAGGTATTCAAGATAGAAAAGTGACATAGAACATCAGAAAACACAGAAAACAACAGACCATAGATTTGGGGGAAGAAATGACTATGCAGAATTCTAGAAGCCATATCCAGGGCTATGGGAAATGAAATCAAGCACAAGATAGATCATCGAAAAGATAGAAGAGAGAAGAATGGGATGAGATATCAAATGTCGGTATATTGAGAGTAGAAATTGTCTAAAAATGTATAACACATAAGAAACTTGAATTTATTTGAAGAACAAACTATGTTATGTTCCAGTAGTCATATCTCAAGCTACAAGCATCGAAATCAAGCCCAAAATAGCTCAATGGAAAGATGAGACAGAAGAGAAGAAGAACAAAATATATTGATTAGTAGGTAGACACCAGAAACTCCCAGGATAACTCAAGGAGCATAAGACGATTCCAACATGAATAAATACTAATATTTGTAAATGAATGTCATTTATGAACTATCTGAGGGTGAAAATAACCACCCAAGAGACTCTCCAGCTTCCATTTGTAACTCTTTAATATTAAGTTTCAAAAATGTAAAGAAAAATAGGGGAAAACAAAATGGACAACCACGAGAGATGAAGAGTCTCTCTTGTTTTATAAAATAGATATCACTCAATGTAAAAAGGAATTTTTCTCTTTGTGAGTGATAGATAGTACTCTTACTTCCAAATGAATAAAGATCAAGATGCATTTCATAAATCTATGATTTTGGTAGATGTACATGAGACTATTCTTTGTGCATTTGTCTTTTTCTTGAGTAGCATCGAATTTTGTTGCATGAACTATTTCTTCACTCTGTTTTATATGCTCATGTCATCATATGTTTCCTTATGAGTACAAAAATAATGTTATGAATGCATTATACAACTAATTTTTTATGTATCTGTAGCATTTTAATTATCACTTATCATTAGCATACATGAATTATTTATAGTTCTAATGATATTATCTTTCATTGTACTCATTCATGTAGTTGTTCTCTCATGATATGTTAGGAGTACTTAGATTAGATTAGTTTGCTTTCAATTACATTAGACTTAGAATTATTTATAACTATTTTGGGGACATTTTGTTTCTTTTCCCTTTTTTCTTTTTTTAATTTTGATTGGCAATGAGGCTGACATACTCGTTGGAAACATTACACCAAACTAGAGTAGGTCTAATTGGGACCTGCCATCGGGAAATATCCCTTACCTTATTGATAGGCCATTTGGACCTGACAACACCTAGGATAAATCCTTCAATAGGAAAGCATCCTTAAAGCTTCTCGAAGTGGAGGAAAAGATTGTCTCGTTGTTAATTGATGGGTCAATTGGAACTCTATCTAATGGCGAAGAAGAAGCTCTGGGAAATTTTTTTAAATGGAAGCAGGATATTTTGTCTTATGAAGAAACCAAGTGGTGTTTAAAGAGAAGAGCCACCTAGTTATCATAGGGAGATAATAATACCAAATATTTCAACAACTTTTCAAATTGTCGTAAGGTGCCAACACCATATGGGAAAAAATATATTATAATGGTTGGGTGAGGACTTCGCATGGAAATATAACTGAAGTCGGGAAAGAACATTTTTCCAATCTCTTCAAAGAGACTATGGGAGGTCCTATCAATGAGATACTAGATGTTATAAAAAAAAATCCTGCACTCCATCAATGAAGAATTAAACAAATCTCTTCAAGAGGAGATCACTAAAAAGGAAATTCTCTCAATTTTATCTTCCTTTCAAAAATGAAAAATATCTAGTTATGATGGTTTGACAATTGAGTTTTATCTAAGGCTTCTATGACTTTCTCAAAGGAAACATTCTAAAAGTGACAAGGGAATCTTAAATACGGGGAAAATTTGGGGGTTCCCTCAATTCTACCTTCCTCGCATTAATTCCCAAGAAGGAGGCTCTCTCCTTTGAGGACTATAGGCCCATTTCATGTTGCAATCTAATCTACAAACTTATTTCAAAAATCATCACCTCGTGCCTTAATCCCATCGTACTTGAAATTGTTTCTAAGCAACAATATGATTTTTTGTTTAAGAGACAAATTCATGACACAGTTTTCATCTCTCAAGAAACCCTTCATTCTATCAAATCAAAAATCCCTCTCCTTAGTAGTCCTGAAAATACACCTTTCTAAAGCATATGACAAGGTCAATTGGACCTTTGTCAGGATTTCCCTAATTCAAATGGGAATGGATTTTCCTTTTTTCAATTGGATTATGAGATATCTTGAATCTTCATCCTTTGTTGTCATCATAAATGGCTCTCCCTCACCTCTTTTTTGTTCCTCTAGGGGCCTATGTCAAGGATTGTCGTTGTCACCTTTTTTATTTCTTTTAGTTGTTGAGAGACGAAGTTTACTTATCAATAATTTTAGAAGGAATGGTCTAATCAAAGGGATTAGAATATCTGATTCAGAAATAATCACACACGTACTCTTTGTTGACGATGTCATTCTTTTTGGTGCAGGAAATATACAGGAATTTCAAGTTGTTAAATAAATCTTAGATCTTTTATATAGTTCTACGAGGATGCAAATAAACTATGATAAGTCTAATATGTTTCTTAATTAATTTCAGGATGAATAAATGGCACAGATATCAAAGGTTCTTTCCTTTTCCTGGAAAGGCATTGATTCTAGACTTAAATATTTGGGGTTTGAACTCAAACCAAACTCCTACATTTATGAGTATTGGATGTGGTTAATCAATAAAATAAAAGGGGGAGTATATCTATGGGTGAATAGATGGCTCTCAAGAGGAGGGTGACTAATCTTGATCAACTTTGTACTTTCAAGTATATCGATATATTGGGCATATATCGTAAAAATTATGAAAGGGATTTTATCCAAGATCGGGAAGATTTGCTTTCATTTTATTTGGTCCGATAGGAAGGAGCTGGGAGGTATCCCTCTGGTGAAGTGGTCAAGACTCGTTATGCCTAAAGATCCAGGTGACTAGGGGATTAAAAATATATATTGGTTCTGCAAAGCCATAGCTGCAAAAAGTATGTGGAGGTTAATTCACAACAGGAGCCTATGGGGTAGGGTGATTACATCAAAATATCTTTCAGGAAACTCTTTTGTGGAATGGATCAGAGCTCCAAGAAAACCAATTACCAATAGCTCAATTTATTGGAAAGCCTTGGTGGATGTCTTTCCTCTTATTGGATAATGGACTATGTGGCAGGTGGTAAATGGAAAAAATGTTAGGATTGGTGAAGACCACTGGATCAGCTCGAGAGATGGCTTCAAACTATCAAATGAACTAGTGGGTGATATACATGACAGGGGCAGTTACTCCCTATGGGACGCAAGGCTTGGAGGGATGGATCAATTTGGAAGAAGCCTTTGGAGAACAATTGTAATGTTGGACCTTGAAGGGAACAAAGAAGATGACTAGGAAGATTTCATCGGCCTTCTTTATTCAAATTTAATCTCTTTATAGTAGGAAGAGGAGGATACTCTTTTGTGGTCCATAAATTAAAAACAAACAAAATACATAGTAAAAATAGGTGCTAGGTCCTACCAAAAGGTCATTTTAATGGGCAGAAGAAATGGTGGTGGAAATTCATCTGGTCAATCCATGCACCTCAAAAGGTAAAAATTCTAAGTTAGTTATCTCTTGACAATAGGTTGTTAACATGGGACAATGGAATAAATATGGGATGGACAGGTTTGGGTCTATGTGCATTGTGTATGTGAGATGAGGAGACAATTCAATGTATTTTCATTTCATGTTTTTTCACCCAACGGATGTGAGATTCAATTTTAAAAGTGTTGAAGGTTTGTCTTTAGGATTTGGGTGGAGGATTAGTCGATTGGATGAAAATATGGAAAGAAAATGAGAACTTGTCTACTTTTATCTATCTCCCTCTATTATTATATTATTTCATTTGGTGGGCTCAAAACCTTAAAAACATTCAGGTTATCCATCCCCCTTCAGAGGTGGTTTCATCTTTAATTGACAAATTTTCTTTGGAGCACAAGTCAAAATCCAAAAAATGCAAAAAAAAGGAGTTTTCTTTGCCTCCTGTGGACGTGACTATTCCTTGGGGTTTTTTCAAAGCGGCATCCCAAGAGAATCCTCCTTCCTGCGGTGCAGGGGTGATCCTTTATATTTATGCTTCACACTTCTACAAGATCAAATACACACCCAGAAAATGATCCAATATGAAGGCAGAGCTATCATCATTATGAGCTTTGTTATTCATGGTGAACACATTAAGCTTGAGAAAAATATAGATCATGGGTGATTCAAATACTACAATTGATTCGGTGAGTGGGCACATAAATATTCAAGTTTTGAGACTACAACCATTTCTGAAACAAATCATGGATTTCTTATATGCTTTGGAATGGTTCTTCATCTCTCACATTTTTAGGGAGATCAATACCCTGGAAGATGAACTATAAAAGAGGCTCTTCTTTCAAATGATGGTGTTTTCTCTTTCCAAGAATTTTTCGAAGGATAGACATGCGATGGGATGACGTTTAGGTTGTAGAGATTTAGAAAATAAGAAAGGTTTTTTGTTTTTGATGATGTAAGTCGAGATAAGGATAAGGTTTTGATATGAAGAGTATGGAGAGTTTTTTTACAGTGTAATGATATGAATGGACAGAAAATAGACACTCAATGAAAGTCCTTATATGGATAGCAATATGTATATTTCTTTTTATAAGAAATATATTTTTTTTCTTTCTCAAAAATATATATATATATATATATATATATATATATATATATATATATATATATATATATATATATCAAAGTTATATTCCCATAATTGACATGTTGAGATCATAATGAGTATATTATTGTAGCGGCTTGGAGCCATGTTGTTGACCTAGTCTTATGCCCTGAAGAATATAGGGTTTACCCTAGGTACCATTTTCAAAATGAGAGGAAGTGCTCAAGGATTGTAATGATCCCAAGCCATTATGCAAGGATCATCACGGTTTTGGTGTCTTTTTAAAACTTTTTCTGAGTGAGATATTTCGTCAAACACTTTGTTGTCCTACTTGTTTACTGTGTTCACTTGGTGAATGGCCTCTTGATTTCGGCCTTAGGGTTTACTGATGTGTTTATATGTGTGTATGCAGCAAATAACAGAAATAGACAACCATGGAAGATACCTCAACCATATGCAATATGATAGACAAGCCAAAACATCTCAAATAGTTTTTATTCATAAGATAGAGAACCGGCTACAATGAAGATGTCGATATGGAATGCTCAACAAATGGCCAAGAAGATAAACAATAGAGCTGATACAAAATGCTCCAATAGAAGACTCCAACATGCCTCCAAAGGTTTGATATACAATGAAGATTGAATACAATAGATCTAGGCCATAAGAATGCTAAACCCCCAAGCTGGAAGGTGCCATGCTCTGCTAGATTGTTGAAGCCCTCAATAATTCGGCCCTGCTGCCAAAAGTGTCCAATCACCCTGAGAAATATGCCAACTGATAGATCGGGCAACTGTAAGGATAACCCAAGTGTCCAAATCTCCCAATCCACTCTCAAACTCTACAGATATGAACTCCTCCACTGAATGGTGCGCCCCACTGGATGACTGAAGCCCTAGATAATTCGGCCCTGCTGAAAGAGGCCTCCAAATGCTCTGAAACTCCCCAGGAATATAGATCGGGATA
>ML785410.1:298370-312216 GCA_009831015.1 Picea engelmannii
AAAAAAAAAAAAAAAAAGCAATAAAGGAAAGATAAGGCAATAAAGGGCTTGGAAAAAATGCATCCATGACGGGTACATCTCGCCTCCTACAAAGGCACCCACAGACAACACCTGCCCTTGGTCTTACTATGACTAGACATCCCTAAAACCATATCGCATCGTTATACATGGTTTGAATAATCCTTTGAGGAAAATTTCCATCTCTTGTGGGTATTAGCCCAATAGGTTGTCCTTTTGGTTTCCTTAGCTTTGTATAGTAGATCTATGTAATGTCTTTGAGCTCTTAGATGATGTGTTATGGATTTCATGCATATATTTGATAACTTTAATAATGATATATGATTTACATTGCTATGATCTCTAGGACTGATGAGCCCATGGAGGGCGTAGTCTTTGATGTGCAGGACCATACCCGGTGGACAGGTACCAGAGGACCAGTACACATGGGGAGATGATTAGCTCGGACCTCCATGGGGCTGAAGAGCCCATCAGATGGTTGTTGGGATGGCAGAGGCAGGACAATGTCATGATGAGCCCCTGTATGAAGAAGACAGAAGGATGCCCTCACCAGGACACCGTGGCAGAGATTTGACCTATGGGGGACCAGCCCTGGCAGATGAGATGATGGTCTTGATGGATAGGATGCCACTAGGACAGGCTGGACGTTTTTTGGAGCAGATGGCAGTGTGCTGGGATTGTTTGGCACATGTGACAGGTTGCAGGAGCCCCAAAGGGGCCAACGTTCTGCTTTCTAGATGCTGGTGATGCCCAAAAAGGGCCAACGTCTCCCTCAGAGGGGCCTGGCGTCTCCCATTTTAGCTCTATTTTGACATTTTTAGCATTTAATGTGACAAATAATGAAATATTGTTAAGTCATCCTTGTCGGCTATTTTTAATGACCTATTTGTTAATTAAAGGTCATAGAAATGATATATATTGAGGACATTGAGCCTCATTTTGAAATAACATAACTTGCTCTCATTGTGAGAGGTACTTCTTAGCTCTTGTCTTGGTTATTCTTGGCTCTTGGAGTGAGGCGCTACTATTGGAAGGATTATCTTTGGCATATGCATGGTGTTTTTATCATTGGAAGGTGTTACAACTAGGGTTTGATTTGTCTCTTCATTGATTTGTAAGTATATTTTGTATGCAAAACTTCTTTATTGAATGGTTGTAGTTGGAATTGCTTACTTTTATGGTTACATTGTTATTATTTGCTTAATCATTGAAACCCTAGGGAGCAAACACACAAGTAGGTTGTTGCTTCATGTCCCCGTGATAAAGACTTATTTAGCCATTTGATTAAGAAGAACCTAGCCTAGCCATAGCTACACTAGTTCATCTTTTTCTTGAGTTAGTTTGAGACATAAATTGAAGAAAGAAGACGTCCTAGGCCTAATTTATTTTACACCTAGGGTTTGACTTCTAGGGTTTGAAAATCCTTGTCCCCAAGCAACACTTTTTAGCCATAGATTTATGTTTTATAGCTAGCCATTTTGACAAAGAGTCTTAAGGAAAGAGGGAGGAGCATGAGGCCTAGCTTTAGCTACACTGGAATGAGCCTCCTCCCCTTAGGGTTTTGATTTAGTGGCCCTGCCATTGCAGCACCATTAAACCTAACCCTCCCGTCCTTAGGTTTAAGTCTTTCCAAGCCATTAGCCTTTCTCCATTTGACTCCATTAACCCAAGGCACTAGTCTAAAACTAAAACGTTGAGTCTTTTATGTTCAAAAACATCTTTCAAAACTTTCTTGACTTAAAACCCTAGCAATGTTACTAACCCTAATCTATTGATGACGTCTTGCCTTATTTGAACCTTTGTTTGGACTAAAAGTTGCGGCTGACTCATCCCTTGATAGCCATAGAGGTGTTGAGAAAATTCATTGGTTCAATTAGTAAAACGTTCACCTCTTTGTCTAGCTAACTTAACCCTAACTAGCTAGTGACGTCACACCTATTTAGAACTCCTATTTAGCTTAAAATGTTGTGATCTTGTCACCTAGCACTTGGCATCGATGTGTAGCATATTTTCATTGGCTTAGTGTGTAAAACGCCTACCTCCTTGCCCAACAAAACTAACCTAGAACAAGCTTGACATCACCCTAGTAGCATAGTGACGCAGCAACAATATTTATGTATGAGCATATTTATTGCATTGTGATATACAAGGATTTGATTTTACACATTGAATGCAAGTATCCTTTTTGTATTTATTGAAGAAGTATTATAATCCTTTGTATTTAATTGCAATCATTGACTTCGTCAATAATTACATTCATTATTGCTCATATGTATTAAGATAGTCATTGATATTTTGAAGTACTAACCACTGCAGCACATTCTTTTAGTTTTATTTGCCTTGTCTCGCAAACAGGTGCTCTTTCAGTGAAGTCTCTTATTCTTTGACTATCCTTTTGGCAGTAATCTGTGAAGGGAAAACTTACCTCAACCTTTGAGCCTTACACCCTAATCCTTTCCCTTCAAAAACCCCAGATTACTAGGGACGTCTCCCTTGGGATTAGCCACCCTAAATAGAAAGAGCTCCCCATCGAGGTGACAGTGGGTGGGGAATCTCCTGTTATGCCAGTTTGAGCCTTGACTTCAAGCTACCTAAACCTTTCCTACAAACTGTGCGATAATAGGTAGCACATAAAAAGAGAGGATAGTGATCCAAAGCCTTTGGCAAGCTCAAAACAGAAATTGACAATACACATTCTTTGACTCGATTAGATTTATTGAACTCTTATTAGTCCCTGTCGAAGGCATATTGGGACTATAGCGATCGATAAATCGTTGACTTCGTACTAGTTTGTCCTTTGACCACAAATATTTGCATAATATCTATTGTTGGAACTAGGGAACTAAAAACATTGATTTTTATATAATAAAAAACACCCTATATGTCATGGTCTGATTGGATAACAGATTGGAGGTCTTATTGTCGGCTTCGCTATTCCCAATGTTATATATGTTGGCATATCCAAAGTATTTGATCGTATACGATCTTTTTGAATCATATATGTTCTTATGCATTGCTCGAAAGTGGATTAATGCTAGCATTAGTTCGAATATTTGTCTTAGCATTTTCTGCTAGCATTGTCTTAGATCATATACGGTGAGCCATGGTTTATAGTGATCGATAATTCCAAAGTTTATAACCTTGTATTGTGATTTATTTTTTTATTTGTGCTATTATTATTATTATTACTCATTTTTATTTGTATTGAAATGTATTGGCACTTTTTTTGAGGTGCTTGAATGGGCCTGACAGCTTAAATGTTTACATGACACAAGGTCCTCCAACAGGCCTGAAAGCTTAAATGTTTGCATACCGCAAGGCCCTTAGACAACCTGACAGCCTTAAATGTTTATCTAAATACTTCTCGGAGTACATTTTTCCTCGAAATTTTCCATACAATGTTGTATTGATTTTTCACAATATTGTTGTCCACCGCCAGTTGAATAGGCATTGTATGTTTCATCCTTCTTCTATCCTTGCAATTCAATTTCGTCATCGTTGAAGCTACATACATTGTTTACTGGTTCGGTGACTGCTTCTTCTTCGTTGGTTCGTTAGTTGTTTGGTTGTTGTTGTTGTTTGGTTCATAATTCGACCTGCACTTCTGCCTTTCATCTTTTCGGAGTAAGTTTGCATGCCATAGTTTCATTTTATATTCCTTCTTTGTTGTTCAGTGTTTGCAGTTTGCAAGTAAGAATGTTTTCTTATTTCTACTGGCATGCTCATCATATGTTTTTGGTTCCTTTTGTGCTTCGGTTGCAGTTTCGTAATCGTTGGAGATACATATGTTGTTTATTGGTTCGGTGGTTATTGCTTGTTCGTTGGTTCATTTGTTCGGTGGTTGTTGGTTGTGTTTGTTTGGATCAAGTTTACGCTTTGGGGCCCTCGCGCTGGAGTTGGGCATGTTCGTGATTTCTCGCCATTTTGGTGCTTTCTGTTTTCTTTTGTTTGCTTTGGCTTTGCAGGGTGGGGTCTTGCGCCGACAGTTGGAACTGTTCTTTTTTTGTGTATTATTATTATTTTTTGGGTGCTTTACGGTGTTCATCCCCTGCACCCAGGAGTGGATATGCGGTTATGTTATTTGCTCTGTCTGGCAAGGTCGATATATGTTCTGCTATGGGATTTTGCTGGTGCTTCAGTGTTGACATGATAGAAAATAGTTGCATGAAAAATAGTTCGAAAAGTACATGTCAAATTGCAATATTCATTGTTTTTTTGTTAAAATAAAACATATGCAAGTTGCACTTATAAACCATGTATGGTGAAATGTGCCCATATGATAATACATGTTCTTTATCCTCTGGACAGACTGGTGTGACCACGATACAATTTGTCTTGTACTTGAGATATGATATGTAGAGAAAAGATACTGCAAAATCACATATCCATGTGTGGAATCATATCTAGGTGGTTTGCCATGGAAAACCAAAATCTTGTATCGTGGGCACAGCAGTCTGTGTAGAGGATAAAGAACATGTTATTCCATGGTTGGACGCATATCTGGATACTTTGCGACGGAAACCCAAAAATTGTTTGGCTATGGCCATGCAATTTCATAATATTTTGTGGCTTGTAATATATTTTGGGCAGGGGAAAAAAAATATATATTTACAGCTATGGATGGAGAAGCGCAAAGGTTCATGTTTTTGCCTATATTTTATTTTATTCGTTGAGTCTCATTTACTGTATATGCATATTACTTGTTCTCCGGTGCATACCATCTTCCATTCATGTTCATTTTATTTGGTGTGTTCTCACATTCAAACAAATAGAATAGCTGGAGAAAAAGATGGAGTCTCGACTGCATCGGTTGAAGAGGAGATAGAAAGGTGTATGCTTGTATCGTTATTTCATGTTGTGTTGTTTTGTATTTCATTTATTTTCTATATATGTGTTCACCTATTTTATTGTATGTATATGTTGCGTACCTCCCTACATATTAACTCATCTTCATTACATGTCTTCCTGCATACTAACCTCCTTTATATCCATTGTATTTTTCCTGCATTGCTACATTTAAACAAATAGAATGGTTGGAAAGGACGATGGACTCTTTGGCAGGAATGTAGATGAGGAGTTACAGAGGTGGATACATGTACTCTTATTTCATATTCCACTGTTCAGTATTTCATTTATTGTTTGTATATTTGTTGTGCTTGTTCTGCTGCTTTGCGCCCTTTTTTTTTTAATTTTAATCAAATGTAATTTTTTTGGTTTACCTGTATGTATATACTGCGTATCTTTTTGCGTATTCTCGTGTGAATCGTATTTTTTTTGTTTTTACATTGGAATAAATAGAACTTTTTTTTCTTTCTTTTACATTTTTGTCTTCATACTAACTTGCCTTGATGTCCATTGTATATTCGGCGTTGCTACCTTGGAAGAAACAGGTCGGTTGGATAGGAAGATAAATTGTTCTGTGCAATAGCAGAGGGTTTTGTGGTACAATCTTCGAAAAGGTATACCAATTGTGCTGGTAAATTAAATATACAGACCAAGTGGGGGCATATAATATTAGACTAGAAAACGATGACTTGGCAGCAATGGGCCTTTCTGCCCTCCCCATTTCTACTTTTTCCATTTTTTATTATCCCTTTTGCTTTATAATTTATCTGCTTAGTGGTCTTTTCAAAAATGCCTTCGTGCGTCGGTTGGTGGAGTAACGGTTTCACATATATGGTAATGCTTCTACCTTATTCCATACTTCCCCACTTTGTCGATTGTCGGTGTCGGGCCGGCGGGTTCAAGATTTCTCCCCTGGCTTCCAGGGGTCCACGATATATAGATTGGCCTTCGTGCCCGACCATCATGCCCTGTTTACTGTTACACATTTTTCCAGTCAAAAAATCAAAGGCATACAATTTGACGCTCAGGTGCTCATGTCCTGAGTATATTCCTTGACACCCCACTTCATATTCCATCTCCTTCCACCCTGCATGTGACATTAAGAACTATTATGGACAATATACAATGCATATGATTTTTTATCCCTTCTAATGTTCATCTACACATGCTTGCATCAGAAAAAGTTGGACTAGTGACATGGCCATGAGAAGTCAGTCATCCCAGACATCAGCAGACCCACAAGGCCAAAGGTAAATATGCATACATTATTTTCCTAGTATGTATACCAAACAAATATCCTCAGCTATTTATTCATCTATGGCATGGTAAATATGTTGATGTCTTCTGATTTACATGGTTTGCAGTTCACAAGAAGTATCAACAAGTACAAGCGAGACGTCGAACATAAGGCAGGTTTCGCAGACTAAGAGGTGTGGTTGCAAAAATCTCGTTCCATATTTCATCGAAACTATGCGTCTACTTGTAGATTTATGCCAGTGAAAAAAGAATACAAAACAAAAATTCACACTACCATTCACTTTAGTTTTCCTGTTCAAAAATTGTCAGTAGGTCTAGAGTTGTAACACCCAAAGCACTATCAATAGAGGGCTTGAACAGTCGTTGAACTGGACAAGTGTTCATCGGGGACATAATGGTTGTCTATAGCACCTACTTGGACAAAGCAAGCAAAACTAGATCCATTATGCATGCTGACATGACAGACATGGAGGCCATGATGAAAGTCACACTGACTATTCCTACACAACTTGTCCAGAAACATACAAAAAAGATATTGTTAGGTAATGGGATATCCATTACAAATTGTAATATATTGCCCAAAACAGTATATGACCGTGGTGATTTTGATCGTATTATTTTGCTTAATGAAACAAGTATTGTGGAAAAAATTCTCGTTGTTTGTTCAAAATATCGTTTGTCCTGGACGCAACTATCAGCCATCTTGCAAAGAGCAATGATATTTACCCAATCGGAACCATTGGCACAGTTGTCAGACTAGCAAGAAAACTTGGCTCACAACACATTCTCCATATAAAGGATGGAGAGTCGGACAGCAACAAGGCAATGGTACCATTTTCCATATCCAGTTTTGTCCTTTACTTTCGCATGTGCATGTATCTCGGGTAAGCTAAACAAATATTGCATTGTTCTATGTTGCAGCTGCAATTGTTTGATACCTATTCAAATTTGTTTCCGTCAATGGAACAACAATTGCATAAAGGATAGTTTCCACTTATGCTCTTCAAAAATATAACAAAGAAAAGGGATGTTAGAGAAAGGATATCTCACACAACCCAAGCAACATTTGTAACAGACTTGCGAGCAGACATAGTACAAGATCTGAAGAAACTAGTTGGCTCTATAACTGTTGTGTGTATACACCCACAGAATCATCCTCACTTTGCTTATACAAATAGCCTTCACCAAATTTCTGCAGCTTGTTTTATTTTTATTTTTACTTTTATTTTAAAGGGGGGGGTGCAGTTGTGTATTATATTGTTCATTGTATTAATTCCTATGCTCGCGTTTTTAGGTTGAAGGGGTTTTGGTTGCAATGAATACGTACTTGACCCCCTTTGAGCCTATATGTGTGAAATGAAACTCTTCTTCTTCTACTTCTGCTTTGATAAGTGATGATACGATTGATTGTCTACGATGCGGTGAAAAATGTCCATATATATATGGACATTGCCTCAATGCTTCCATCCAAACTGTGGGAAACACAACCGTGCATTGTACAATTAGGCGACCTTTGTTACAATATGTGCTTCCTAGGTTGGCAGAATTGGCGTATGCAGCATACCTACAGAAAAAGGCAAGAAGTGTCTACATGTTGCGTGACTTTCGGATACACAACAAATTTACCTTAAATGAGAACAATGCAATATTGCATATCGGCTGAGGAAGAAAGAAAAGACAACAAAAAAAAATATATCAAGCTTTGGCAGGAAACAAAAATATCTCATGTATCTCTGTAATATTTCTTCAACACCCAGATGAATGTTCGTTGGACTCGAGTACTTGAGATTGCATGCGCATAAGATTGTTCGGTCCAAAAATAGTGAGCATGGCAACAAACCCCATATATCCCATGGCCCCGGTTATTTTCTCGTGGGAACATATACCAGATGTAAGAGAAAACCAATGACGCGACGTGTTTTCTTTGTATATCAAATTGTTTGATGCAAAGGTCGATGTGTGCTGCTCTATGGAACCTTGTGGGATCTTGCTTGCGGCATGTTTGAAGTTTAGTTGATTCTTGGTTGTATGCTTCGTCTGTCCATTTGTATATCGCGGAACTCCGAGTGTTATTTGAAGGAAATGGAACAATAGAATTGCAATTTTTTAGCCAGCTAGCCCGCAAGTCCGCCTGTCAACTTGTATGGCGATGTGTCGCAAATGTAATATGTGGCTTGTTTTAGAACTTTTCCTTGATCGATGAAATTTGTAATCTTAATCTCCTGGAATAATTTAAAATAAACGAATATATATTGTGCGGAGTCCAATTGTGCTATCATATCAACAGGAGGCCCTTAAAATTCAAATTGGTCGTTGTTATGCTTGCGGTGATAGAATTTAAAAAAGCTTTGTTTGTTTCCTTCATTTTTTTTAAAAATAAGAGATTTAACATCCTTTAATAATTTTATGTAATTAAATTGTACAATATCAATATTTAATATTAATAATAAAGTATTTGAAAATAATGTATTTAGATAATGTTAGATAGTTTATAAGCATGACCATCCGTAAACAATCGCAATCTTGAGCCCGCCATTCCTAGAGTTCGTCTGTCAATTTGTATATCGTGGAACTCTAAGTGTTGTTTGGAGGACACGGAACAATAGATGTACAATGTTGAGCCAGCCAGCCCGCAAGTCCGCCTGTCAATTTGTATATCGCGAAATTTTATGTGCTATTTGTAGGACACGGAACAATAGAGGCCCAATTTTGAGCCCGCCAGCCCGAGAACCCGTGATCCCAAAAAGTGGCCAAATATGGAATGAGGGATCTGTACATGCTCTGTAAAATCTAATGTCCATACTTTATAAAGGTACATATTTATTATGTATTCCTCGGAAAATTTCTAGGTGCAGAACTTGGCAGATACAGGTGTTCAGATTTCCACTTACTTTTATATTACCAGCCCGACCGACCGCTTCCCCGTTTCATATTGTACAAACTTTTTAGATCGCGAGTTTACGAAGACACAGGTTTTTCTTTTAAATAAGATATTTAACATCCTTTAATAATGTTATGTAATTAAATTGTACAATATCAATATTTAATATTAATAATTTAGTATTGAAAATAATGTTTTTAGATAAACAATCTGTAGATAATAGTTGATATGGATCACCATTCGTAAACAATTGCAATCTTGAGCCCGCCAGCCCTAGAGTCCGTCTATCAATTTGTATATCGCGGAACTCTGAGTATTGTTTGGAGGACACAGAACAATATAAGTGCAATGTCGAGCCAGCAAATCCGCCTGTCAAATTGTATATCGCAGAATTGGAACTAGGGGACTAAAAACATTGATTTTTATATAATAAAAAACACCATATATGTCATGGTTTGATTGGATAACATATTGGAGGTATTATTGTGGGCTTTGTTATTCCCAATGTTATATATGTTGGCATATCCAAAGTATTTTATCGTGTACAGTCTTTTTGAATCATATATTTTCTTATGCATTGCTCGAAGGTGGATTAATGCTAGCATTAGTTCAAATGTTTGTCTTAGCATTTTCTGCTAGCATTGTCTTAGATCATATACGGTGAGCCATGGTTTATAGTGATCGATAATTCCAAAGTTTATAACCTTGTATTGTGATTTATTTTTTTATTTGTGCTACTATTATTATTATTATTCCTTTGTATTTGTATTGAAATGTATTGACACTTTTTTTGAGGTGCTTGAATGGGCCTGACAGCTTAAATGTTTACATGACACGAGGTCCTCCAACAGGCCTGACAACTTAAATGTTTGCATACCACGAGGCCCTTAGACAGCCTAACAGCCTTAAATGTTTATCTAAATACTTCTCGGAGTACATTTTTCCTCGAAATTTTCCATACAATGTTGCAGTGATTTTGCACAATATTGTTGTGCACCGCCAGTTGAATAGGCATTGTATGTTTCATCCTTCTTCTAGCCTTGCAATGAAATTTCATCATCGTTGAAGCTACATACATTGTTTACTGGTTCGGTGAGTGCTTTTTCTTCGTTGGTTCGTCGGTTGCTACTTGTTGTTGTTGTTTGGTTCACAATTCGACCTGCGCTTCTACCTTTCATCGTTTCGGAGTAAGTTTCCATGCCATAGTTTCATTTTCTATTCCTTCTTTGTTGTTTAGTGTTTGCAATTTGCAAGTAAGAATGTTTGTTTATTTCTACTGGCATGCTCTTCATATGTTTTCAGTTCCTTCTGTGCTTCGGCTGCAGTTTCGTAATCGTTGGACATACATATGTTGTTTACTGGTTCGGTGGTTATTGCTTGTTCGTTGGTTCGGCGGTTGCTGGTTGTGTTTGTTTGGCTCAAGTTTACACTTTGGGGCCCTGGGGATGTAGTTGGGCATGTCCGTGCTTTCTCGCTAGTTTGGTGCTTGTTGTTTTCTTTTGTTTTCTTCGAATTTGCAGTGTTGGGGTCTTGCACCGGCAGTTTGAGCTGTTTTTTTTGTGTGTGTATTATTATTATTATTTCGGTGTTTTACGGTGTTCATCCCATACACCAAGGAGTGGATATGCGATTGTGTTATTTTCTCTGTCTGGCGAGGTCGATATCTGTTCTACTATGGGATTTTGTTGGTGCTTCGGTGTTGGCATGATAGAAAATAGTTGCATGAAAAATAGTTCGAAAAGTACGTGTAAAATTGCAATATCCATTATTTTTTTGTTAAAATAAAACATATGCAAGCTGCACTTATACATCATGTATGGTGAAATGTGCCCATATGACAATACATTTTCTTTATCCTCTGGACAGACTGGTGTGACCATGATAAAATTTGTCTTGTACTTGATATATGATATGTAGAGCAAAGATACTGCAAAATCACATTTCCATGTGTGGAAGCATATCTGGGTAGTTTGCCATGGAAAACCAAAATCTTGTATCATGGGCACAGTAGTCTATGTAGAGGATAAAGAACATGTATTTCCATGGGTGGACGCCTATCTGGATACTTTGCGATGAAAAAAAAATAATCGTTTGGCTATGGCCATGCAATTTCGTAATATTTTGTGGCTTGTAATATATTTTGGGCAGGGGGGAAAAAATTACATATTTACAGCTATGGATGGAAAAGCGCAAAGGTTCATGTTTCTGCCTATCTTTTATTCTATTCGTTGAGTCTCATTTACTGTATATGCATATTACTTGTTCTCCGGTGCATACCAGCTTCCATTCATGTTCATTTTATTTTGTGCGTTCTCACATTCAAACAAACAGAATACTTGGAGAAAATGATGGAGTCTTGACTACATCGGTTGAAGAGGAGATAGAAAGGTGCATGCTTGTACTGTTATTTCATGTTGCGTTGTTTTGTATTACATTTATTGTTTGTATATGTGTTCACCTAGTTTATTGTATGTAGATGTTGGGTACCTCCCTACATAATAACTCATCTTCATTACATGTCTTCCTGCATACTAACCTCCTTCATATCTATTGTATTTTTCCTACATTGCTACATTTAAACAAACAGAATGGCTGGAGAGGACGATGGACTCTTTGGTGAGAATGTAGACGAGGAGTTACAGAGGTGGATACCTATACTCTTATTTCATATTCCAGTGTTCAGTATCTCATTTACTGTCTGTATATTTGTTCTACTTGTTCTGCTGCTTTGCACCCTTTTTTTTTAATTTTAATCAAATATAATTTTTTTGGTTTACATGTATGTATATACTGCGTATATTTCTGCGTATTCTCATGTGAATCGTATTTTTTTTTATGTTACATTGGAATAAATAGAACTATTTTTCTTTCTTTTACATGTTTGTATTCATACTAACTTGCCTTGATGTCCATTGTATATTCGGCATCGCTACCTTGGAAGAAATGGGTTGGTTGGACAAGAAGATGAATTGTTTTGTGCAACAACAGAGGGTTCTGTGGTACAATCTTCGAAAAGGTATACCAACTGTGTTGGTAAATTAAATATACAAACCGGGTGGGGGCATATAATATTAGACTAGAAAACGATGACTTGGCAGCAATAGGAATTTATGCCCTCCCCAATTTCTTCTTTTTCCATTTTCTATTATCCCTTTTTCTTTCTAATTGCTCTGCTTAGTGGTCTTTCCGGAAATGCCTTGGTGCGTCGGTTGGCGGACTAATGGTTTCACATCTATGGTCATGCTTCTACCTTATTCCATACTTACCCACTTTGTCGATTGCGGGTGTCGGGTTGGCGGGTTCAAGATTTCTCCCCTGGCTTCTAGGGGTCTGCGATATACAGATTGGCCTTCGTGTCCAGCCATCATGCCTTGTTTACTATTACACATTTTTCCAGTCAAAAAATCAAAGGCATACAATTCGACGCTCGGGTGCTCATGTTTCCTGAGTATATTCCTTGACATCCTATTTCGTATTCCATCTCCTTCCACCATGCATGTGACATTAAGAACTATTATGGATAGTATATAATTCATATGTTTGTTTATCCCTTCTGATGTTCATCCACACATGTGTGCATCAGAAAAAGTTGGACTAGTGACATGGCCATGAGCAATCAGTCATCCCATACATCAGCAGACCCACAAGGCCAAAGGTAAAGATGCATACATTATGTTCCTAGTATGTTTACCAAACAAATATCCTCGGCTATTTATTCATCTATGGCATGGTGAATATGTTGATGTCATCTGCAATACATGGTTTGCAGTTCACAAGAATTATCAACAAGTAAAAGTGAGACATCGAACATAGGGAAGGTTCTGCAGACTAAGAGGTGTGGTTGCAAAACTCTGGCTCCATAGTTCATCGAAACTATGTGTCTACTTGTAGATTTATGCTAGTGAAAAAAGAATACAAAAACAAAATGCACACTACCATTCACTTTAGTTTTCTTGTTCAAAAATTGTCAGTAGGTCTAGATTTGTAACACCCAAAGTGTTATCAATAGAGGGCTTGAACAGCCATCGAACTCGACAAGTGTTCATCGGGGACATAATGGTTGTCTATAGAACCTACTTGGACAAGGAAAACAAAACTATATCCATTATGCATGCTGACATGACAGACAAGGAGGCCATGATGGCAGTCACACTGACTATTCCTACACAACTTGTCCAGAAACATGCAGAAAAGATATCGTCGGGTAATGGGATATCCATTACAAATTTTAATATATTTCCCAAAATAGTATATGACTGTGGTGATTTTGATCGGATTATTTCGCTCAATGAAACAAGTATTGTGGAAAAAAATCTCATTGTTTATTCAGAATATCGTTTCGTCCCATATGCAACTATCAGCCAACTTGCACAGAGCAGTGATATTTACCCAATCGGAACCATTGGCGCAGTTGTCACACTGGCGAGAAAACT
This sequence comes from Picea engelmannii, assembly GCA_009831015.1. Classification (NCBI taxonomy): domain Eukaryota; kingdom Viridiplantae; phylum Streptophyta; class Pinopsida; order Pinales; family Pinaceae; genus Picea; species Picea engelmannii. The sequence goes on from ML785410.1 coordinate 311,805, forward strand.
TGGCTCGTAACACATTCTCCATATAAAGGATGGAGAGTCGGGCAGCGACAAGGCAATGGTATTGTTTTCCATATCCAGTTTTGTCCTTTACTTTCGCATGTGCATGTATCTCAGGTAAGTTACACAAATATTGCATTGTTCTATATTGCAGTTTCAATTGTTCGATACCTATTCAAACTTGTTTTCGTCAATGGAACAACAATTGCATAAAGGACAGTTTCCACTTATGCTCTTCAAAAATATAACAAAGAAAAGGGAAGCTTATGCGACTAGACATAGTACAGGATCTGAAGAAACTAGTTGGCTATACAACTGTTGTGCATATACATCCACATAATCATCCTCACTTTTCTTATACAAATAGCCTTCACCAAATTTATGTGGCTTGTTTTTTCTTCTTCTTTTTTTTAAA
>ML785410.1:312232-408307 GCA_009831015.1 Picea engelmannii
AATTGTGTATTATATTTCTCAATGTATTAATTCCTATGCTCGTGTTTCCAGTTTGAAGGGGTTTTGGTTGCAGCGAATGCGTACTCGACCCCCTTTGAGCATGTATGTGCAGAATGCAACTCTTCTGCTTCTGCTTTTGTTTTGATAAGTGATGATATGATTGATTGTCTGTGATGCGGTGAAAATTTTCCATATATATATGGACATTGCCTCAATGTTTTCATCTGAACCGTGGGAAACAAAACCGTGCATTGTACAATTAGACGGCCTCTATTACAATATGTGCTTCCTAAGTTGGAAGAATTGTCGTATGAAGCATACCTACAGAAAAATACAAGCAGTGTCTACATGTTGCGCGACTTTCGAATACACAGCAAATTTACCTGAAATGAGGACAATGCAATATTGCATATTAGCTAAGGAAGAAAAAAAAAATACAAGCAAAAAAAACATATCAAGCTTTGGCAGGAAACGAAAATATCTCATGCGTCTCTATAATATTTCTTCAACACCCAGATGAATATTCTTCGGACTTGATTACTTGAGATTGCATGCGCATAAGATTGTTCAGTCTCAAAATGGGGAGCATGGAAGCAAACCCCATATATCCCATGGCCCCGGTTATTTTCTCGTGGTAACATATACTAGATGTAAGAGAAAAACAATGTCGCAACGCTTTTTCTTTGTATATCAAATTGTTTGATGCAAAGTTCGATGTGTGGTGCTCTATGGAACCTTGTGAGATCTTTCTTGCGACCTGTTTGAAGTTTAGTTGATTCTTAGTTGTATGCTTTGTCTGTCAATTTGTATATCGCGGAACTTGGAGTGTTATTTGGAGGACACGGAACAACAGAATTGCAATTTTTTAGCCAGCTAGCTCGCAAGTCTGCCTGTCAACTTGTATGGCGTTGTGTCACAAATGTAATATGTGGCTTGTTTTAGAACTTTTCCTTGATCAATGAACTTGGTAATATTAATCTCCTGGAATAATTTGAAATAAACGAATATATACTATGCGAAGTCCAATTGTGCTATCATATCAACAAGAGGCCCTTAAAATTCAAATTGGTCATTGTTATGCTTGCAGTGATAGAATTTTAAAAATCTTTGTTTTGTTTCCTTCATTTTTTTTTAAATAAGAGATTCAACATCCTTTAATAATTTTATGTAATTAAATTGTACAATATCAATATTTAATATTAATAATTTAGTATTTGAAAATAATGTATTTAGATAATGTTAGATAGTTTATAGGCATGACCATCCGTAAACAATCGCAATCTTGAGCCCGTCATTCTTGAAGTCCGTCTGTCAATTTGTATATCGCGGAACTCTGAGTGTTGTGTGGAGGATACGAAACAATATAAGTGCAATGTTGGGCCAGCCATCCCGCAAGTCCGCCTGTCAATTTGTATATTGTGGAAGTCTGGGTGCTATTTGTAGGACACGAAACAATACAGGCCCAATTTTGAGCCCGCCAGCCTGAGAACCCAGGATCCAAAAAAGTGGCCAAGTATAGAATGAGGGATCCGTACATGCTCTTTAAAATATAATGTCCATACATTATAAAGGTACATATTTAGTATGTATTCCTCGAAATATTTCTAGGTGCGGAAGTTGGTGGATACAGGTGTTCAGATTTCCAGTTACTTTTATATTACCAGCCCGACAGACCGCTTCCTCGTTTCATATTATACAAACTTTTTGGATCGCGAGTTTCCGAATACACGGGTTTTTATTTTAAATAAGATATTTAACATCCTTTAATAATGTTATGTAATTAAATTGTACAATATCAATATTTAATATTAATAATTTAGTATTGAAAATAATGTTTTTAGATAAACAATCTGTAGATAATAGTTGATGTGGATCACCATCTATAGACAATCGCAATCTTGAGCCCACCAGCCTTGGAGTCTGTCTGTCAATTTGTATATCGTAGAACTCCGAGTGTTGTTTGGAGGACATAGAACAATAGAAGTGCAATGTCCAGCCAGCTGGCCCACAAGTCCACATGTCAATTTGTATATCGCGGAAATTTGGGTGCTATTTGTAGGACACGAAACAATAGAGGCCCAATTTTGAACTCGCCAGCCCGAGAACCCGGGATCCAAAAAGTGGTTGAGTATGGAATGAGGGATCCATGCAATATGTATTGCTCGTTTCTCAGAAAATTTCTAGGTGCGGAAGTTGGCGGATACACGTTTTCATATTTTTACTTACTTTTATATCACCAGCCCGACCGACCGCTTCCCCATTTCATATTGTACAAACTTTTTGACGCGAGTTTTTCTTTTAAATAAGATATTCAACATCCTTTAATAATGTTATGTAATTAAATTGTACAATATGCCTGCAAGTTCGCCTGTCAATTTGTATATCGCAAAACTCTGGGTGCTATTTGTAGGACACAGAACAATAGAGGCCCAATTTTGAGCCCGCCATCTCGAGAACCACGATCCAAAAAGTGGCTAAGTATGGAATGAGGGATCTGTGCAATATGTATTGCTCGTTTCCCGAAAAATTTCTAGGTGCGGAAGTTGGCGGATACACGTTTTCATATTTCCACTTACTTTTATATCACCAACCCAACCGACCGCTTCCCCATTTCATATTGTACAAACTTTTTGACGCGAGTTTTTCTTTTAAATAAGATATTTAACTTCATTTACTAATTTTGTGTAATTAAATTGTACAATATTAATATTTAGCATTGAGAATCCTTTAATAATGTTATGTAATTCTGCAAGTCCGCCTGTCAATTTGTATATCGCGGAACTCTCGCTACTATTTGTAGGACACGGAACAATAGAGGCCCAATTTTGAGCCCGCCGGCTCGAGAACCTGCGATCCAAAAAGTGGCTAAGTATGGAGTGAGGGATCCGTGCAATATGTATTGCTCGTTTCTCAAAAAAATTCTAGGTGCAGAAGTACATGTTTTCAGATTTCCACTTACTTTTATATCACCAGCCCGACCGACCGCTTCTCTGTTTCATATTGTACAAACTTTTTGACGCGGGTTTTTCTTTTAAATAAGATATTTAACATCCTTTAATAATGTTATGTAATTAAATTGTACAATATCAATATTTAGCATTGAGAATCCTTTAATAATGTTATGTAATTAAATTGTACAATATCAATATTTAGTATTCATAATTTAGTATTGAGAATAATGTTTTTAGATAATGTTAGATAGTTGATAGGGATCATCGTCCGTAAACAATCGCAATATTGAGCCTGCCAGCCCTAGAGACTGTCTGTCAATTTGTATATCGTGGAACTTTGAGTGTTGTTTGGAGGACACGGAACAATAGAAGTGCAATGTTGAGCCAGCCAGTTCGCAAGTTCGCCTATCAATTTGTATATCGCGGAACTATGGGTGCTATTTGTAGGACACGGAACAATAGAGGCCCAATTTTGAGCCCGCCAGCCCAAGAACCTGCGATCCAAAAAGTGGCTAGGTATGGAATGATGGATCCGTACAATATGTATTGCTCATTTCTAGGAAAATTTCTAGGTGCGGAAGTTGGCGAATACATGTGTTTAGATTTCCACTTACTTTAATATCACCAGCCCAACTGAGCGCTTCCCCGTTTCATATTGTACAAACTTTTTTGATAGCGAGTTTCCGAATACACGGGTTTTTCTTTTAAATAAGATATTTAACATCCTTTAATAATTTTATGTAATTAAATTGTACAATATCAATATTTAATATTAATAATTTAGCATTGAAAATAATATTTTTAGATAATGTTAGATAGTTGATAGAGATCACCATCCGTAAACAATCGCAATATTGAGCCCGCCAGCCCTAGAGTTCGTCTGTTAATTTGTATCTCGTGAAACTTCGAGTGTTGTTTAGAGGACACAGAACAATAGAAGTGCAATGTTGAACCTGTCAGCCCGCAAGTCCGCCTGTCAATTTGTATATCGCGGAACTCTGGGTGCTATTTGTAGGACATGGAACAATAGAGTTCCAATTTTGAACTCGCTAGCCTAAGAACTCACGATTCAAAAAGTGGCTAAGTATGGAATGTGGAATCTATACATGCTCTATAAAATCTCATGTCCATACTTTACAAAAGTACATATTCAGTATGTATTACTCGTTTTCGGAAAATTATCCTTAACATCCTTTAATAATGTTATGTAATTAAATTGTAAAATGTCAATATTTAATATTTATAATTTAGTATTGAAAATAATGTTTTTAGATAATGTTAGATCATTTTTTTGTAATCTTTGGATTGCAACGCCCCCTGTGCGGTCCAAGGTTTAGGTAGCGATAACATAAACTTCGCGATCCAAAAAGTGGCTAAGTATGGAATGCGGGATCCATACATGCTCTATAAAAGCTCATGTCCATAGTTTATAAAAGTACATATTTAGTATGTATTAGTCATTTTTCGGAAAATTATTTTTAACATCCTTTAATAATGTTATGTAATTAAATTGTAAAATATCAATATTTTATATTAATAATTTAGTATTGAAAATAATGCTTTTAGATAATTTTAGATAGTTGATAGGGATCACCATCCGTAAACAATCGCAATCTTGACCCCGCCAGCCCTAGAGTCCATCTGTCAATTTGTATATCGCAGAACTCCGAGTGTTGTTTGGAGGACATAGAACAATACAAGTGTAATGTTGAGCCAGCCAGTCCGCCTGTCAATTTGTATATCGCGGAACTCTGGGTGCTATTTGTAAGACATGGAACAATAGAAGCACACTTTTGAGCCCGCCAGCCTAAGATCCCGCGATCCAAAAAGTGGCTCGTATCGAATGCGGGATTCGTACATGCTCTATAAAATCTCATGTCCATACTTTATAAAAGTACATATTTAGTGTGTATTACTCGTTTTTCAAAAAATTTCTAGGTGCGGAAGTTGGTGGATTCACGTCTTCAGATTTCACTTACTTTTATATCACCAACCCGGCCGACCGCTTCCCCGTTTCATATTGTTCAAAAAAATTTGTCTAATTAGATTGTACAATATCAATATTTAATATTAATATTAGTTGATAGGGATCACCATCCGTAAACAATCGCAATGTTGAGCCTGTCAGCCCTGGAGTTCGTCTGTCAATTTGTAAATTGTGGAACTTCGAGTGTTGTTTGGAGGACACGGAACAATAGAAGTGAAATTTTGAGCCAACCAGCCCGCAAGCCCGCTTGTCAATTTGTATATCGCAGAATTCTAGGTGCTATTTGTAGGGCACGGAACAATAGAGGCCCAATTTTGAGCCCGCCAGCCCGAGAACCCGCGATCCAAAAAGTGGCTAAGTATGGAATGCGAGATTCGTACATGCTCTATAAAATATGATGTTCATACTTTATAGAAGTACATATTTAGTATGTATTACTCGTTCTTCAGAAAATTTCTAGGTGTGGAAGTTGGCAAATTCACGTCTTCAGATTTCACTTACTTTTATATCACCAGCCTGACCAACCACTTCCCCGTTTCATATTGTACAAACTTTTTGGCTTGCGGTTTTCCGAACAGGTGAGTTATCGAATAGGTGGGTTCAATATTGTGTTTACATTGTTCCTCCGCCTGCAAATAGCACCTGGACTTTGTCGTTGTTATACTTACAGTAAATCTAACAGTACAAAAACTTTACTTAAACATCCAAAAATTGATTTTTTTGTAACTTTTCGACGCTTCTCTTATACAAACAAATCCTGGAAACTATAAACATTGCTCATTGTATCTATTCCTTGATTGAATAACCTGTTAACGTGTTTAATGCACTCCATAGTTATTGTTAAGACCATCAATGGTGCTTTCTTACAGCAATTCCCGCTTCCGAAAATTGCCATCCACTTTCTCTGTTGCCCTCTGCTTTCCCTTTCTATACTTACTCATTTTTCGGAAAATGTCTAGGTGTGGGATTTGTCGGATTCACGTCTTCATATTTCCATTGTTTATTTTATATTGTCAGCCCGACCGACCGCTTCCCCGTTTCATATTGAACAAACTTTTTGAATCGTGGGTTCCTGCATAGGCAGGTTCAACATTGTGTTTCCATTGTTTCGTCGCCTGCAAATAGCACCCCAGACTTCTGCGATTTACAAATTAGCAAACAAATTCCCCTTCATCTCGTATGCTTTCGCTTTCTGTTTACTTGGTCATTTTTTCGAATGTCTCATACTTTTATATACAACACCCAAAGTTTCGCAATATACAAATTGCCCTCTCGACATTGTACTTCCATTGTTCCCCTACGCACAAACAGCACCCGAAATTCCGCAATATGCAAATTGACGGTCAAAATTTGTCACTGACATGCAATATGGCCATCAGCCCCTCACGTCTCCTGGTTATATCTTCTGACCCTTTTTTTTTTTAACCCGCCTGACCGCTTTTCATACTTGGGCATTTCTTGGAATTTGTTTCGTGGGTTGGCGGGTGGATGAAATGTACAATGCTTGGTTGCTCTTTTCCATCACCCCTACCTTCATACTTATTTCCAGATATCCAATTATTAAGCTTTAATGCAATAAGCAATTTTATCAATAAAGTTATGTCCTTTTAAAAAATTTGTAATAGATATATTAATCAAGATATGAAAGATAAATTAACAATCAAATCAAATCATTACTTTTAGTTGTCATTAATAATGGTAGTTTTGATATTTTCAATCATCCTTTATAAAAAAATGAAAGGAAAATATTATTTTATGTTTCTTATCTATTTTATAGTAGCAATGCTTAAATTGAATATAGTTGCAAACAATTACCTTTCCTGTCTCGTGGAAAATGATAATGGTATTTAACCACAAATAATATGTTTGATTTCGATATATATATTTATATTTAAACAAAACATCTTTTAAAAATAAAAACATATCTAGTAAAATATCACATGACATTAGTTAATAAAATATTATATATTATAGTTAATATTGTCATTAATGTTTGGAAGGCCGAAGAAGATTTGTCATTACTATGAATTAAACCAAGATTTGTGGAGAAGAGTGTTATGCTTAATTGCAAAGGTGGATTAATGCAATCTCTTTTGTGCGTCGTCCGGTTGGCGCCTTTAAGAAATCTCTAATTCTTAATCGCTCTTCGTCACTGGCACCTTCACACTTTTTTCTAAATATGCAATTAGTGAGATTTAATGGTAACAGATCATTACGCACGAACCCTGGGGATTTTCATTGATTAGTGAAAGGCTCGAGGAGATCTTCCATTGATACGCATTAAACCAGGATTTGCGGAAGGTTATATTATCCCTCCCCAAATTTCATTTCAAACATCGTCTGCAGCAAATGGAAATTCTCGTTAACTTGTGGAAGAAGTTATGTCCAGATATAGTAAACACATTCGGGCATGATGGCCAGAGGTTCCAGTATTCCAGGGCATATTCTTACTACTCATCTCCCTCCGCCCAGGAGAAAAAAAGGAGACGGTCCCTTGGTACACCGAGAGATATATTTCAAGCCAAAGAATTCCAAGGCAACCCTGCCTGCTCAGAGAATCTGCCCAGTTGCATTGATGGTTAGCGCAGAGGTTGATGCCATGGATTCCGAGCTGGAAGAAGATGATCTGATGGACGATGATATGGCAATGATGATGGCAATGCATACATTGTTCCCACTCCTACGCCCAAATTTAAATCAACCATAACGGGCGGAACTTCCCGGCTCAGTGATGGTGGTCCTAACAACACCAAAAGAAGGAGTTTCAAAAAAGAATCTGATGTTGCACGCAATATCCGCTTTGCAACTCAAAAGTAGGAATTCTAGAGGTCCAAATTAGTCATTTCTGGGCGGAAGACTTTCGTTGTAAGGAAATGATATGTTGATGCATAGATGTATTTCAAGCCAAAAAAATATTCAATTGCGGGACTACTGTCATGTTCTATGGATATACAATTAACATCTTCAGGAATGAGGACCAGAACTCCCACTGGTGCAAGGCATATTTCTACTAGTCATCTCCTTCCACCCAGAATGGACTAATTTGGGCCTCTGAAATTGCACGTGCAACCTGTGTCCCTGAAGATTTTCGACTGTGGAGAGGCAGTTTCTTGGTGTGTCCTAGCTTTAAGTTAAGGGCTATTCCATTTTCCCTACAACTTTTTCCGTCTTCTTCCTCATGGGAAGCTTCTGAGAACTATCAATTTTACCATGGGATGATCCATCAAGGAGAAAACTGCAAGGATTTCCTGGAAAGAAAAAAAAACATGGTAATCAGTTTTGTATGCATGTTGAAGAGCATCTCGATGTCTCATGCATGTTGTAGATCCCGTGCCTATGTTTGTGGCAAATATTCTCAATGTTCTGGCCCAAAGAACTGGGTACAGTTTCTAAGGATAGATGTACAATACTTGGTGTTCTTTTTTTTTAAATGGATTTCCTATTAAAAAAAATTGCCTTGGAGTCTTCGTTGTTGCTTCTTTTCTCGATTTAACGCCTCTTCTCATTGGCATTGTTCGGTGGTCTCGTAGTTCTTTGATATTGTATTTTCTTAGGTAATTTGTTCTAAGATGGAGCATCTAACAATTATATTCCAATGTACTGTGTCGATCCATCAGGATTTTATGCAAACAAATAATGGATTACACATAGTTTCGAACCAACGTTCAATTCTATTCGCAATGCAAATAGAACATAGCAATACCAAATCACAATGTTGCAGCAAAATCGTCATTCTTGTTTCTAGGCATGCAATTATTAATATTTAATGCCAACAACCCATAATGCAAATAGTTTAATACTTAAGTTAATATGTTACAGTCATGGAAGAATGTATCAAGAACACACTTACACCCACAAGTTGCAATAAAATCTAATCTTCAGCAAAGCATTTGCTGACAATTACTAGAAAATGATGGTTTTGCAACAATGGGGCTTGTTTCAAACCAATTCACGCTTACGAAAATTGCCCTCTGCCTTTCTATTTTCCCACTCTTTTATCCCTTGTAATTTCTCTTTCTGGTTACTTGATCGTTTTTTTCTCGAAAATGCCTTGTTGCGCGGGTTGGCAAATTCACGCATTTCGACCGGGCACTTCCCCTTTGTCTAAATATAAGTGGAAATCTGAACACGTGTATCTGCCAACTTCCGCACCTAGAAATTTTCTGAGAAACAAGTAATACATACTAAATATGTACTTTTATAAAGTATGGACATGAGATTTTATAGAGCATGTACAGATCTCTCATTCCATACTTAGCCACTTTTTGGATCGCGGGTTCTCGGGCTGGCATGATCAAAATTGGGCCTCTATTGTTTCATGTCCAGCAAGTAGCACTCAGATTTTCGCGATATACAAATTGACAGGCGGACTTGTGCGCTTGTTGGCTCAACATTGCACTTTTATTGTTCTATGACCTCCAAACAACATTCAGAGTTCCGCGATATACAAATTGACAGATGGACTCCAGGGCTGGCGGGCTCAAGATTGCAATTGTTTATGGATGGAAAGTATGTGGCGAAGCATGTCCTCTATAGTTATGTGTCCTACAAACAGCACCCAGAGTTCCACACTATACAAATTGATAGGCGGACTTGCGGGCTAGCTGGCTAAAAAATGCAATTCTATTGTTTCGTTTCCTGCAAACAACACTCAGATTTCTGCGATTTACAAATTGACAAACAAATCATACAACCAAGAACCAAGTAAATTCATGGATTGTATTCCTAGTCGTTGTTTTCTGTGCCCGCCACCTTCGCACTTCTTTCCAAGTATATATCTTGGTAGGAAATGGGATATATGTTACAGATGTGAATGTATTAGCCCTTATTTTCTGTCTTCTATGCTTAGCCAAATATATGTTTCTCTTTTCGATGAACTTTATCTTTCTCGTCACTTATTCATTTTTTTCGAAAATGTCTGGCTGCGCGGGTAGGCGTACTTGTGGGTTCATGTTTTCACTCGTGCTCTTATATCGCGACAGTGACCGACTGCTTCCCCATTCCATACCCACTCACTTCTTCGACCACACATTCCTTGTAGGCAGTTTCTAGATTGGACTTTTATTGTTCCATGACCTGTGAACAGTACCGTGACTTCCACGATATACAAATTTACAACCGGACTTAGATCATATCGTCTTTCGTATTACAGTCTACCTATCATGCCCTCTTTCATGGTACACATTTTTAACTGAAAACTTCTGAGACATACAATTTAAGCGTCAGGTCCTCACGTCTTTTGTGGAACTATTGTCACCCCATTTTGAAGCTCGTTTGTCTGCTTTCCATACTTCACCATTTCTTCGAATTTCTTTCGCAGATCGTCAGTTTAGCGGGTTCAAGAAATATCCAATTCCTAATCATTGTTTCATGTGCCCGTGCCCTTTTTCAATTAGCAATTACAAATTATATATAAGATCTTATTTCTAAGTATGCAATTAGCAATCATTAATGCTAAACCGAGATTTGAGGAAATCTCCCATTAATACGCATAAAACCAAAATTTTTGGATGGTTATATTATCCCTTCCGACTGTTTCCCTATTCCATACTTAGCCACTTTCCCGGAATTCCGCAAATATACAAATCGGGTGCTGAACTGCTACATCATGCTCTCTTCCATTTTACACGTCTTGTAGTTAAAAATTCTGATACATAAAATTTGGCCGTGGGACACTCGCCTCTCCTGAGTATCCCCCATAACCCTATTTTGAATCCCGTCCGACCGCTTTTCAGACCTTGCCATTCATTCCTTGCTCTCCCTCGTCTCCCCGACCTTCGCACTTGTCTATAATATATATATATATATATATATTCATGCTCTCTTCTGTTTTACACATTTTGCAATCAAAAATTTTGAAACATAAAATTTGACCGTGGAGCACTCGCCTCTCCTGAGTATCCCCCGTAACCCTATTTTGAATCCCGTCCGACCTCTTTTCAAACCTTGTCATTCATTCCTTTCTCTCCCCCATCTCTATGACCTTCGCAATTGTCTATAATAGAAAAAAATGTTTGTGTGTGTGTGTGTGTGTGTGTGTGTGTGTGTGTGTGTATCATGTTTCTAAATATGCAATTACTAACATTTAATTCTAACAGCTCATCGTCCAGGAACCGTATGGATTTTCATTGATGGGCGAAAGGCTCAACGAGATCTCCTATTAATATGCATTAAACCAAGATTTGTGAGGGGGTTATATTATCCCTTCCGAGTGTTGATTTCAAAATCATGAAATGTCGTTCGCACGTCGTCAGCTTGGCACGTTCAAGAAACGTCCAATCCTTAATTGCTCTTCGTCGTACCTGCCACATTCCCACTTCTAAATATGCAATAAGTAAGATTTACTGCTAACATTTCATCATGCACCATCCATACAGATTGTCATTAATGAGCGAAAGGCTCGAGGAGCTTTCCCATATATAGGCATTTAACCAAGATTATCGGCTCCAACTATTCATTTCAACCATCATCTGGAGCAAACCAACCTCCTCATAAACCTGTGGCATCAGCTCCATAGTAGTTATGTGGAGATACAATGAACATCTTGGGGCGCGAGGACCAGAACTTCCAGTGGTCTAAGGAATATTCTTATTAATCAACCCCTGCCACCTAGAACCAAGTAATTTGGACCTCTAGGATTGCTCATGCAGGCTGTGTCCCTAAAGTTTTTTACTGTAAGGAGTTGGTCTCTTGGTGTGTCGATAAATTTATTTCAGACAAAAGAATTATTCCACTACGAGACCGCTCTTCTGTTTCTTTGTCACCTCAGATCTTCCGCCAGATGTTAATATTGTCGAAGCCAACATTGACATTCAGAGGATAAGATTGCAAACAGTTCCTAGTAAAGCATAATAACGGGTTGGACCTCTTGCCCCATTTATTGGAAGACCTAATTGTAGTTCCTAAAGATATCACAAGCTTGCAGGTTAGTTCATTTAGAAATCCATTCCGCGAAATTGCCTGGTTGTTTACAAGAATAACAAGACAGGAATCCACAACAATTGTTTCCCGGATGGCTCTTTATATTTTGTATTTCACAGTCGAGGAACAAGCCATTTTTTATTGGGGCAAGTTAATTTCCCATGAAATTTGTTCCCAATTGTCAAGCTTCAAAAGGGAAAAGAAATTTTATATGTCATCCTACTTAGTTTTTGTGATAGCACATTGTTGCCAATTTCCAAAACTGTCTCTGTCCAAGAATGTCAACTGTGAATTTGACCCAGTAACATTTTGGTACCAGGCCTTGTGGAAGCACAAGGCTTCCCACTGTTTTTATGAGGTTTTTAATGGCTTCCTGTCTATCTTCAAAAAAAAATGGTTAGGAGAAGATGCTCCCCGCATATCTGAACAGGCAACCATTTTTTTGGACAAGAAGGAGACACTTGAACATTTGGATAATTACACTATCATAAGGATTTTTGGCTCCAGGGAAAAACCTGCTCTCCTTCCATGTCACATTACGGACAGAATATTTCTTGCAGAAGTAGCACGGCAATACAACTACTGGTTGCATCTATTCCAAGAGAAGAGAAAAAAACAGTTCATTCCTCTGCCTTGGAAAGTCGGGGACTTCTTGTTGAAAAACGTCAACAAAATTGACAAATTCGCAGCGCATTCTAGCAACTTCAACCTCAGATATTCTGAAAGCCTATCAGGGTTTGACCCCGATAAAAACATTTTGACAACATTTACAAACACTTGGCTTTGGCGATTGTTTTTTCAACAAACACCTGTCTGGAAATAGAAACACTGGTGGCAACGCTCCTTCTTTTGATGCCGGCGATGTAGACACACTACAAAGCAGCACCAAATTGTACAGCCAACAGGGGAAAGGCCCCGGTGACAAGAATGTTAAATCGGCGAATAGCACTCCAAAAAGTATGACATCCTAGAGCATCGCTCCAACGGCCCACCACAGCAACAAAGCAACTCAGATTTCTTCAAACAGAGGACATAACGACCCTCCTCAGTCTAAAATTGATAGTTCTCACAAGCTTCCAGTAGACGAAAAGAGAAAAAAAAATGTGGGACAGGCGGAAGAGCCCGAAATTCAGAGTGAGAACATGGAACTTGAGCCTGATCTGGATAGTGTGCTCCACTATCTTGAGCAGCCCGGAGACACCATCCAGCATAGTCGTCCAATGGACATATCCGATACCGAAAATTTTGACGAAGATGAATCCTTCGTTTTCTAGAGCGTTGTTTTTTACAGCCAGTCCAAAAAATTGATTATTGAAAAAAAAAAATTAAAAATAAGAAAGGAAAATCTCGTTCAGAGGTTAACCTTGTGAACATGCGATCGTCCCAAATCTGTCAACTTCACATGGCAAGCAGAGATGCACTTCATGATTCCATTGGAGGCATCGAGGCCAAGAATGTCGGATTGAAGGACCGAGTCAAGGAATTGGAACAGGCTTTGATTCCTATGCCATTGCTTGCCAATCCTTTGGAAATAGCCATGTCTGCCACCCCTGCAACCAACTTAAAAGGATCCTCCGTCCTCCTCGCATCCTGTAGAGGATATGTGGAGAATAATATCAAGAAAATAATGGAACTAGATACTGAGGTGTGGGAAACATCACAAACCATGACTTCCCTTGGAACCAGGGCGCATAGTTTGCTCAAACATTTACAGGTGGAGTTAAAAGATGAATAACATTTATATTTAAACACAATCCTTCCTTTTGGCACCATTGTCAACAACATGACAGAAGCAAGAAGAAGACAACAAGATCTTCCGTCCAAAAACTGGATCGGTCAATTAAATGCATGCTGGAAAGAAAAAGTGAAGAATTTGCATCTCATTGTTCAGTCATGTGAACAAGCCATATCAAAGAAAGAAAAATTATTCACAAGGATGTCCAGAATAGACTTAGTCGGAAGGACCAACGATCTCCAATACCCCAACTTAATCGTCAACTCCTTGCCCTTAACTAAGCAAGACTTCGATAAAAAGGTTGATATGTTTAAGGCGTTGTCTTTGGAAAAGTTTTACAGCATCCTTGAATATGGTCAAGATCATGTCGACGACTGGCTAGTCAACTATTCAGTACAGAATGAGGAAATTGATCAGGCTCTGCGCAATCTTTCTATCGACTTCGTCGAATTAGAAAATGAACTTTTCAACATAAAAATCTGGAATGAAATCAGCGTCGCCCCAATGAGAATTTGCATTGAAGACTGGCTCGAAAGGCAATTGAAGCAGGCCACAGACGAAAAGCAACAGGCAGTTGCCATGATTCCAGCAGTCGCATCCGCAAGCAAATAGAAAAGGGGTCATATGTACCATCACTATAAGTCTACTGGTCGCATCCTGTTTTGTTAATCAACCAAGATATTTCACTATTTTAAATAGAAATGTCTAGTCAAAGACCGATACCTTTCAATTTTATTTTTTCAGGTATTGCACTCTGTCGTAGCCCACTTCTTCTTTCTACAGTCCTATTTCTTGTACATATTTCTCTTATGGTCCGTGGGAGCCCCAATCCTAGTCTATATGACAAACGCATTGAAATTTCCAGAAATATGTAACAGACTTTTATTTTTTGATATATTTCAAATAAAATTGTTTTTTTTATCTCCTTTTATATGTATGTCCTCATACATTTTTATCTTTCACCAGTCAATATGGCAAATGCATTTAAATTTCCAGGCACTGATATGTTTCAAATAAAACTTTTTTTATCTCCTTTCATATTTATTTCATCTCCTTTAATTTTTATCTTCCATGTGTCATTTACTGCATGGATACCACATGTGCTTCATGTTGCTTGCCACATCTCCGATGCAATTTCCATCCCAATTCAATCCGGCAGGGACTACACTGCCTTGTTCAAAAATGAGTTTTGTTTTCTAACATCAAGTCCTTAATTTGTGTGGATATCCAATTTTTATACAAGCAAGAGTAACCATGGACGACTCAATACAAATTTTAAATTTCATGAAAAAAAAAGTTGCAGTAAACCTACTAATCCAAATGAAATGCATTCGTTATGTGTCTCTACTGTAATGTTTGTGAGATTTTTTAATGAGAATAATCATTAATGAGTTGATATGGTGGCCCTGTGTGCATTATATGAGTTATTTTTATAAAGAGAACCTAGAGTGTATTGTATCCATGCAATTGGAGTCTTGGACAAAGTAACAAGAATAAAGTCTGGGAATGGTATGCTACCTCTATACCTTTCATGTGCAGGGAACCTTGAATAAATACAACTGTTGCTAAATAGAATGACGCCATATTAGCAGAGAATCTCCACATTGACAATTGAAATCGTGCATGCATAGAGAAGAATAATTGTAAAAAAAACCTTTAATCCACAAAATTGAGGAGAATGGGAACTGGAAGCTTGATTCACATGAAATATAGAGGCAAAATAGTTCCCAGAAATCTCCTTTCCTACACATCAAGGAAAATAGAGGTTCTAACATGAATTTTAGGGGAGGAAGGTCATTTTCATATGCTCTCCCTCATAAACACGAGTGGGAAACCATTTTATAGTTTTTTTTAATAAATATCGGGCTAACTGTAGTAAACCACTACTAGGAAAAAAAAAATTGCCAATGAAAATTTCAAACCCCGGAATTTAGCTTACCCTCGAATTTAGCTTATGGGAAAAAATTCACCCCTAAAATTTTCTTTGCCAATTAGGTTGTTACATCTACTTGGATTGGGCTGGAGATGGTGACAAGAAGACAATGTCTGACTATGTATTTCGAGTTGGCTCTAACCCATTGTCCTCTCTTGTAAAAAGCATAAGGTGGTTTCTTTATCAACCACAGAAGAATAATATCATGGTGCAATGCATGCTAGCACAGATGTCGTGTGGATTCAACTTCTCATGGAAAAACTTGGCTTTCAAATCAACACAATGACCAATGTATTATGATAATCAAAATATGATGCCAATTGTAGAAATTCTTATTGCACACAACAAAATGATGTGGAGCTTCAAGTTCATTATTTGAGATAGTTAGTAAAAGAAAATATTGTAAATCTTGTTTATTGCAGGACAAATGATCAAGTTGTCAATATCTTTATGACACCTCTTTCAAAATCTAAGTTTGTGAAACTTTGAACCATGCTTGGGATTCAAGAATCTATAATTATAGGAATGTGTACAAAAGTGATTTCACCCTTTGAATCTCCAAAGCATTGTGTTGAAGGGGATTGTTGGAACAAAAAACTATGCATGTTCATCACACCTATAGAACTTCTGAAAACGATGAGTAGACAAACTCAAATCTACTAGAAGACTCGACTAAATGTTCAATTGGGAGACCCACGGGATAGTCAACTAAGCTTTCAACTACCTACTCAGTTAGAAGAAAATAGTCTACTAATGCATAGAACAAGGCAAAATTTAAGAAGTTTGTTATGCACCCTCACCAATCTATGTGAACCTTATCTTTCTCACTTTAAGAGATTTGGTCACATCTTGGTGCTATATAAGATGGTCTTCTCAGTTGATCTAAACACAAAAAATGTAAACAATATGTATGTTGAATATGGGGTATATATTATGAGCTATACCTGATTCTAGTCCTCTAATTATCCAACAAACATTATTTTCTTATTAAAGTACAAAATCTTGTTAATAGAAATGCATACAACCAATTTTAGCTTGTAAGTGTTTTGATAGTGCGCATCAACAATCCATATTTCATAGAATAACCTCCAAAGTTACGAATAAATTGTCAATATGGGATCCTCGTACTAAACTAAAAAGATCACTAACCTTGTATTGCCTTGTAAAAAAATTTTGTTAATAAAATATATTTTTTTGCTTTTATTTACCAAAAATAATATTATTATTTATCATTTTTTAGACCAGTATAATATTTTTATATAGAACATTATTTTAATGGTTTTTGGTTGTTGGTTTATTTTATTATTATGGTGGTTTTTTATTATAAAAACTACAACTTATCATTTTTTTAACCATTAATAATATTTTTTAAATATTATTTTAATAATATTATGTTGCTAATTTATTTTAATATTATATTTTGTTTTATTAATTTTTTTAAACCATTAATAATATTTTTTAGAATATTATTTTAATGATATTGTGTTGTTAGTTTATTTTAATATTATATTTTGTTTTATTATTATGATTGTTTTTTAATTTTAATATTATATTTTGTTTTATTATTATGGTTGTTTTTTAATGTTATTTTTTTTAATTATGGTTGTTTTTTTTTATGTTTTGTTTTATTATTATGTTGGGTTTTTTAACGTTCTTTTTTATAATTAATGGTTGATTTTTTTTTCACTTCTCCACCAAAAACCTTAACTTTCTTATTTTTTGTTTATTAATATTATGTTGGGTTGCAAATTTTTATCTATAACACTTCATTTCTCTCACTGAAATAAAAACAAATTGATTAATAATTTCTAAACTATATATATATATATATATATATATATATAATTTTGGCTCTTTACATTTCCATGACTATGAAATTCATTAATATTTTCCCTTTCTCAAACAAACACACATCTCCATAGAAACTCTTAAGTTTGTGTCATTTATATTTTGTTATATATTAACATATACACATTCATTTTATATTTACATGTATAGAAATGGATCATTTCACCTAAACCTAACATAGTGAAAATAGAACTCTACAACCTCTCTTAATTGTTAGATTCATTAGCATGCCAACCATGCATGAACCTTTCAAAAGTTATTATCATATCCAATGACTTATAGAACTTTTCATCAAAACTTATTGCAATCATAAGCTTCCTTCCATTTTTGTCTTGGGCCCAATAGAAGGGTTCATATAGGACTTGGTAACATGAGATTGCTTAATCCTTCTAGCCTTCTTCTTTAAACACGTCTCAATTACTCCATCTATTGTGAGATAGTTATTGTTATTTCCCATGCAAAATTGTTGTCCCTTGGGAAAAATTCAAATGATGGAACTATGAAAAATTGGATCGTTAATATCTATATGGGTAAGCATTTATCAATTGCATACTCATTATACAACATATTGTTTTTAGCACTAAATAGCACAACTTGTATTGCAACCTAATGATACAAATTTGTTATAATTAAGCTCACACATAGGAGAGGCACACATGAATTGATTCCTTCTATTTATGAACAAACTCATATGAAGATCATTGAATTATTGTGTAAGGGAGATTTAAGTGATGCATTTTAATGTCTCTAATGGAAAAGTATTATACAAGCATGTCTACCACTTGTTAGAAGACTTAAATTGATATCAAGATTATTGAATTCTTCCATAAGATTTAAGTGAAATGTTTAGTCTCTGCAATGACAACATATCTACCACTTGTTAGAAGGCATAAATTGATCCTTCGGTGTTTCATTAATTAGTGTGTGAAAGAAAAATTTGAGGATGACATCACTATAGGCCATGATGTTACCACAATTTAATCCCCTATTGTAGATCAAATCAAGGCAAAATTAAACTAAGAAAGTGAGCAACAAATGCAAATAAATTCAATGCACCACAAAAACTTGATAAAAGAGGAAAAGGTTTGTACATGTCATGTTGAACTTGTTAAACACATACACTCTCTTATTCTAACAACCTCTAGAAACATGGGCATGTCAACCATGGAGCTTCATTCCCCAAAACATGAGGTGTGCCACATTGTTTAAATTGTGTGTAGCACGCAATGTCTACTTTCAGTCTAAATAACACAAACATAACAAAGGTTTGTCACCTTTCTCTTGTTATCCTCTTTGGTAGGGAAATAACATGTTTTATGTAAATGGATCTTTTTTGGGATGCACAAGCATGTAGGTAGAAAGCGAATGAGTATGGAGAACAAAATTGAACACCAATATTGGCTCTATGGAGCACAAGCCCATTGTAATTTCATACAATAGTGGTGTTTTCACATGTTGTGGACTAAAACAAACATTTTCAATGACTTGGGATAAGAAAGTAAAATTCTAAAAGATTCTTGTTGATCCTAAAGGTTGGAAAGAGGGGTATGGTCAAGCATGTGTAGGTTTCTAATCCTTTGATTCCAAGAGGATTTGTAGATTTGGGATTGGCTACTCCAAGTGTAGATGGGAAAATTTATACATTATGTGTGGTTCAAGCATCCTAATTAACTAGCACTAGGGATTTCACATAATAAGTCAATCAATGGAAGGGTCAAACCAAACTATGGACATACAAAATGTCAACTAGCCTATTAGATAATGATTGCACAAAGAATACCAAAGATAACTTGAACTTTCTCTTACTTCCTCTTAAATAAAACATAATCTAGTTGGGATATCATTCACTATGATGTTAGTTGTTTTAATAAGGCTTGATATCAATCAAATTTTCACCGTTGAATTCATTTCGCTCTACGAATAGCCATGAACAAGTCCCTCTCAAAGTTGTGTACATTCTCCATATGCAATTTCAAAAACATTATCAACAACTTTTTTAACCTAATTGTGTGGAACCTACATCAACAACTAAAATAATTTCCATGATTTTTTTCACTGCGCTACTAGAGATCAAATTGTTTACATATGGAATTAAAAATACATTTTGCTAAGAGATTTGGAATAATATTGTAACTCAAAAACAAGGGGATCAAAAAATGAGCTTGAACGGAAAACCTAGGGCTACAATGCCCACAACAAATTGGAGGGTTCATAATTCTAGAGGACATGTTTTTCTCCCAATGTTCATAAGAACACCAATCTACTTCTTCCTTTGGGAATGGTTATTACCTCCCTCGAATCAAGGAAAGGAATGGTCTCATTAGGATGTAGGATTGTATTTTTCGATATAACTTTGGCTATACTAAAAACCGTTCAAGCAACCTCATCGGTGTACTAGAATACATTGTCGATGAAGAAGCAATAGAATTTTTTTACTGTTCCTCCTCAATTGTACTTAGGGAATATATTATGACCACAAGAGATGATTACGT
The DNA here is from genome assembly GCA_009831015.1 of Picea engelmannii. Taxonomy (NCBI): domain Eukaryota; kingdom Viridiplantae; phylum Streptophyta; class Pinopsida; order Pinales; family Pinaceae; genus Picea; species Picea engelmannii. Next base: position 332,100 of record ML785410.1, read on the forward strand.
GGCCTTAAATCACGATGGTTATCCCCCAAGGAATGATGGGTTGTTTGCCTCTCTCACACCCATGGAAATGTTTTATACTAGTACCATCTCCACTAAGCCATGGGGCAATAATTCTTTCAGTGTCACATGTGGTGGTGTTGACGAGTCAAAATGACCTTAGCCAAAAGCAGGGATTAGTCCCAATGAGAATTCCCAATTAGACCTCGCACCATTTATAGTAGGGAACCCATGCTGATTCTAGCCCAACAGTCATTACTGGTTTTTGGGGCTTACTGGTTTCGGCTTGGTCCACCATTGATGGTTTTTTTAAATTATATAATGAAATGAAACTAATCTAAAATGCAAATGCATGTGTCTGAACATGACTAATAGTAACCAAAAAGAAAGCATAGAACCATGCATGCTCTCGTCAATGACCCATGAAATAGTTCACTAAGAACAAAGACAAGAATATGAATAAATGACTGCAAACCCGGAATAGTCCAACATTAAAACAACAATCTATAGTCTTATTCTCACAAATTTAGAGAAGCATTTCCAGAAGAACGAAAATAAAAACGCAACTACACATACGAAGAGTCTACATTGTGAGATACATTCTTACACAACTCCAGTGTTGAGTAAAAGCAGCAGAATAGTCCACAGCAGGTACACACAAAATTAAAGTTCTCCAAAAAATGGCTTGGAAAAAAATGGATTCTCCTATTAAAAGTTCCAGTGGTAATAGTGAAAGTTCCAAGAGCCAAAAAAACTTTTTTCTTGAATACAATGACTATTTATTAAAATTCCTCTTCATTGTTCGCCTTCTATCTCATTGACTCTTAGGCTTCTACTTATATACTTTTGTCATTATCTTAAATAGGATGATGAGGATATACTTACAATAAAAAATATACATAAATTAAAATTTCATGCATCATGTACATTTACACCGCGAATTTTGTCCTTTAGTACTTGCACGCCAACATGGATTTTGGTACAAGTTCGCCTCACAATATAATCAATGATTTGCACACCATAGGTCTCCTTTCTTCTTTGCCTGGAATTTTCCTATGAGGAGAGTCCATGCCGTGCTTTAAATATGCATTTTAAGCTTTTTCCATTTGAGCTTGATGCCTTCATAAAAGTAGTAAAAATATGCAACCACGAAGTCCTTCCTTTTATGTGTAAAAATTCCTTTCAAAAGTGTTAGATGTGCTTCAATAGAATCATTGCAATCTTCAAATGCTTGTGTATGTGTCAACCTAAGTATGGAAAACTACTCCAATACAATGGTATACAACATTATTTTGAAACAACGATGTAGCCAATGTATGCAAATTAATAGCCTTGAAATATCATTTTGGAAGACATGGCAGCATTGCCTTAAATTGTGACTCTCTATATGAATCTGGTCTGGTTGAGGTGAAGAAGCCAATTGATAAATGAGGTTTCACCTACTCATCTCCAAACCTTGTGTCGATCTTGAAAAACATCCACAAAACATCTTGATGAAATGATGTGTTATCAAGTTTCCAGGGTATTGACAATGTGTTTTTATTCAAATTTTGCAAATTTAGAACAAATGGTCAGGAATATCCTAAAACTTATATAAAGAAGTTGCAGATCCCAGCAAGACCTTTCCAATGATATAAGGAGCGCAAAAAATAGAGTTCAAGGTAGTTAGGGAGGAAATACCCAAAAATGTGTTTTGTCTTATGTGATGTATTGCGTCCTTGGTAACTTATGATGTAATATCCCTATTTTTTATGCAGACTCATCAAAGCTTTTGTCTTATTCACACTTCATAATCTTTGGTTTAAAAAAAAAAATGAGTGTGATACACTCACACAATTTCTTGGTGGAGTGATATAGTATGTATTGCACTCGAATAATCTTGTTTGCGGTGCAATACATGATATGGGTCATGGAGTGTGTCGCATGGCACATAAGTTTTAGGTGCACATGGTATAAGCTTGGAGTGTATCACAAGGCACATGACTTTTACGTGTCGTGTACCTTTAAACATTAGATGATACGTACCTTTAAAACATGCCTCATGTACCACATCATGTATACTTACCAAAACTCATCTTTTGTGCACTTACTCTATTTTGTCTTATGTATAATCCATGAGACTTTTTCTTTCATGCACTCCCCTTAGAACCTTAAGATGATGTGAATCCAAGACATGCCTGATTCACATGGTTTTATGTGTATCACATCGGATTTGTTTTTGGTGTGATACCATGTTGCATCGGATTTGTTTTTTTGGTGCGATACATGTTTTGTGTGGGATTTTATTTTGGTGTGATACCATGTTCTGTGGCCCCTTTAAAACATGTTCTATGCATCATTAACACACATTTTCATGAGTCGTTACAACATTGGAATGATTTTTCTCTCACGAAACCTTGGGTTATGCAACTACTTTGAATAGGGGAATAAGTAACTTGGTCCTTGACATAACTTAATTAATTTTGACTTAGACAACTTATAACTTGCCCACCCAATCTCCAATCGAGATGCCACTTTTTGCAATGTAGAAAGATCGTACAAATCCATTCAAGATCATTGTAGCAGCTTTCATAAACAATGAGGCTCGTTTAACAGAAAATCCTTGATGCACATTCTTGCACTTTTGGACCTCATATTTGGATTATGTCGGTCACGTTGGGTTCGTAATCTCGCAAAACCTATCATAGGCCTGCTCTAAAGATAAAAAATTTGCTTTGACCAGTACCCATAATTATGTGCAAAAGCATTTTTTGATAAAATCCCAAGCCTTGTTCTTGTCATCGCTTAATCCTAATGTAGTTCTATCAACTCTTCTAATATATGTGTTATACAGGCTTTCAAGACGTCAATTGAAACCAAGGTTATCCATTAGCAACTGAGAGACTTTATCCTATGAAAACATCCCATTGACATTTAGAGCACTTGGTGTTGAGTACTTGGTGGAAGTGCCAATTCGTTTTGAAAAACAATTTAGAGCCATCCTATGCCTTCCAAATGTTGCAATCAACCCAAGTGACGATATATGGCACCTTCATGGGCCAAGATTAGTCAAAGAACCAAGAGACGCAAAAAATACATGGAAATGTGACACATGCAACAAGAACCACTTTGCTATGCAAACAAACTCGATAAGACCCTCGCCATAACCAAGACTACGACATGTGGTGAAACAAAAGAACAAGTATTAAACAAGAATCATACATTCAAATAGAAAACGCTCATTGATTTAAAACCAAGGGAACATGGCCAATGAGCAAAGCTATCGAAAGATTTGATTTGAAAAATATTTAGGAGGGGCCCAAGTCGATGGACTTGGGGCGTTGTTTATGCCTCAACAAGGAAACACGTTGGACAAGGCCAGAATCTCTACCAGTCCCCCCTCAAATTATGAGCATGAAAAGGAGAGGATCGTGTTCTTACCTTCAAGGTCATTCCAAAATAATTGTGAAACATGTATCTAAAACCTTTCATCATGATGGATTTATTGGGCATGTCAACTAGTGGATCTTGTTCATTGTATTAAGGGGATGAATGATGATGACATTTATTTCCTTAAACTACGTCAACGATCTAGGCTAACATCTTCATCATAGGGCCAATAGAGATTTTAGGTATAAAATATATATTATCCTTCAAGTGTTGATCCATTGTTCGCGAGTATCCAATAGCCCCAATGGAGTCACCACGACATCACAGGCCTTGCTTTGTTGAAAGCAAGCATCCATAACCTTGGCAGAGATATTTACATGTCCCCTGATTTGATTGTGCTTCATTTCCCAGTGCTTCCCGGTTAACTCAATATATGCTTAACATCCAGTGGATGGGAGAAGCGGTGCCCCTCTTTTTTTCTCTTTTTCTTTAACTTAATAAAGGACCATTGCCATCTATTGGAATTTTTCTTATAGCTTTTCTACAACTGGATAATTAAAATAATCTCTTTTGGTTTTTAACTTGTAGACTTCGACATGTCACCCTTCATGTGAGCCACTGCTTAGTGTATGAGTGGATATTTTGTTACATGAAACTTGTTCGACAGCCAACATGCAATGATAACCACTGATTAGTCATTATGTCAAGTCATGGTCTAATCATTGTCACATTATTCCAAAGCATCCATGATTTATCTTCAATATGGCCCTTTGGTTCAACTCATAAACTAAGAAAAACATGCAAACTACTTCATAGATGTTTTCTAGGCATGGTGCTACCAAAGTGAGACAATGGAGTTGAGAAACATGTATATCATCAACCACAATCAATGAGTTCAAAGAAAATTAATTGAAAATGAATGTTGTCTTGAAGGGGAAGAAAGATTGTTAAATAAAACCTTCCAGTTACATTCAAAAGCAAAGATATAGCTTAATTCGAAACCAAAAATAAAACTGAAAAGTCAACCCTTTAGTAAACAATGAGTAAAGATAGGTAGTAAGCAAGGAAAATATTCTAAAGAAGAAAACATGAATATTAGCATTCCACGTGGCTTAAAAATGCATGCATCATAATGCAACAAGTATTCATGTAGCTTCTTGAAAAGACTAATCCCTGTGAAAGACTAGACATATAGTGACTCATCTAAATGGGCTTCAATGTTAGGTTGTCCAAGAATTGAATTTCACTTTTGATTTCTCAAATCCACTAACTCATCCTTATGGTCAATTCTATTGACGGGTTGAAATGACCTTTAGCCAACAACAAGGGTTACCCCTGGTGAGGAGTTTTAATTAGACCTCGCATCATTTAGAGTAGGGAACCCATCTGGATTTTGGCCTAACAGATACTACTAGTTTTTGTCTTTATCGATTGCAACCCGATCCACCGTTGATAGATTTTCTAAATTATAGAATGAAATGCAATTAATTTAATATACAAATGCATGTGTATGAACATGACTAACAATAACCAAAAAGAAAGCACAAAATTACATGACAATGCCATCATCTCAATTTGAGAGGATGCCATTGGGAGTCTTCAAAAAGGCCCAAGAAGGATAAGTGGCCACATGGGGAAACTACTAAGGATTTGAATCCAAATTCTAGCTAGAACTTGATGAATAGAGAATAGAGATAGAGACCCAAATGAGGAGGTTGAAAGGGTGAAGGTCTTGGTAGTATAATTTGAATTAGAGCTTCTTATGCTTGCAAAGAAGGGGCACTCATATCAAGAAATGGAATCAAATTTAAAGGAAGAATGAAGGGATGTCAGAGGTAAGGATTATAAATATTATGTTCCTCGGATCTGAAAATATAATCTAGAAGAGAAATCTTTGACTTCGACAATTAAACCAAATCATTCACCAAATAATGAACACAAGAGTTAGAGAAAACCCTTGAGGTAGGGAAACACCATATAGTATTCCTTGTCAAAGGAAATCACTCCTCAAACAAAGTTTAACACACTTACAATATTCTTCACCATGCTTCATTACATTTCTTATACTTCTTTATATAATATTATCTACCTCTTAAGAACATTCTAGAGAAGGAACCTTCTAGAGGTGGAAAGTCTTATTACAATAGTTGTGTTCACGCTACTACATAGGCCTTATTTACTAACCATGCTTCATTACATTTCTTATACTTTTTTATATAATATTATCTACCTCTTAAGAACATTCTAGAGAAGGAACCTTCTAGAGGTGGAAAGTCTTCTTACAATAGTTGTGTTCACGCTACTACATAGGCCTTATTTACTAATGATGGTCGTCATTACATAGCAATACATAACCATCTATCTATTTTTATTCCCCTTGGGTACTTCCCTAAGTACCCCATATTACCCCCCTAGGTACACTACATTCCACCCCCGTACAAAAGCATTATTGTCAACGCCTGCGATGAGGCAGTATAACCATATACTAGGATTCCGTGGATAAGTGTTGACCACAATGTTGAAGTAAGCCAAAGAACCAATGTTCCTTGTACAAGTACTAGCCACCATCTTGAAGTAGTCCCATAAGTTCCACTTTAAAACCGGGTCCCATGTCCAAGAGTTAATGTTGACTCCCCTTTGAATATACATGAACTCAATAGCCAAGTGAAATGATGCTCCAAATGCTTACCTCAGTCATGTGTAAATACATCCATATCCCAGAAATCATCCACATAACACACTAGTACTAGAGAATAGGCACACTGAAAACCAGTAGTCATAACCAAATCTTCACTTCCCTCCCTGAAGTTCTCTTCATAATAGAGTAGAGTCATCAAATAGAAGACAAAAATAATTATCATCCCAAAAACAACAACTATCAATTTATAAATCATTACACACATCCTCTAAATCATACCAGACACATATTTATTGGTTATATTATTCATTGATGGAACAATATATGGTCATAGAGTAATCCTAGAAGAGTTTTTTCATCAACATTAATATATTGTCGTTTCTCAAATCCATTAGGGTTTGAGAACAGAAATTTTCAATGGTTGTAAAATAGAAGATATTTATCAGAAGCAAAAATATAATATACCAAATCAAACCTTTGAAAATATTCTATCCAATGGTGTTGGTCTGATGGCAATCTGATAAACCTGTCAAAAGATATCCTCTCTACAGTCTACGCAACCGTCGTGAAAAATCTCCGAAATAGTTGATTTTAAATCAACAATTTCTTGACCTCCCAAACTCTGGTTAAGATGATTTTTTTATGAAATCAATTGTTTTTTCGAGAGGAACTCAGATCTACTATTGGTTTTGGCAAATTTTGCACCAAATGCTACATAAATTGATCAAAGTGTCACGACCCTCTTTTTTCATTCTTTTGAAAACTTGCAAAATGAATATATCAAAAAAAATAAAAATTGCCCATTTTCTGGCCAAAGAAAGAACTATGATACCACTTGTTATGTTCCTCAAATCTGAAAATACAATCTAGAAGAGAAATTCTTAATTTCAACAATTAAATCAAATCATTCACCAAAATAGTGAACACAAAAATTAGAGAAAACCCTTGAGACATAGTAACACCATATATTATTTTTTGTCGAAATAAATAACTCCTCAAACAGAGCTTGACACACTTACAATATTTTTCATCATGCTTCATTACATTTCTTATACTTCTTTATATAATACTATCTACCTCCTAAGAACATTATAGAAAATGAACCTTCTAGTAAATCTTCTTACAATAATTGTGTTCACACTACTACATAGCCCTTATTTATTAATGATAGTTTTCATTACATATCAATACATATCCATCTATTTATTCTCATTCCCCTTAGATACCTCTCTAGGTGCCCCATATTACCCCCATAGGTACACTACATTCCACCCCTCTTAAAAAAGTATTGTCCTCAATGCTTGTTGAGAAAAAGTACAACCATATACCAAGGTCCCGTGGATAAGTGTTGACCACAATGTTGAAGCCAAAGAACCAAGGTTCCATGTACAAGTACTAGCCACCATGTTGAAGTAGTCCCATAAGTTCCACTTTAAACCTAGGTTACATGTCCAAGTGCTCATGTTGACTCCCCTTTGAATATACCTTAACTCAATAGCCGACTGAAAATGGTGCTCCAAATGCTTACCTCGGTCATGTGTAAATCCATCCATTTCCAAAAAAAGCATCAATATAACACACTAGTACTAGAGAATAGACACACTGAAAACTAGTTGTCATATTTAGATATTGACTTCCCTCCATGGGGTTCTCTTCATAAGGTGGAGTAGAGTCACCAAATAAAAGATAAAAGTAGTTATCATCCTTAAAATGACAACTATCCATATGCAAATCATCACACGCATCCTCTAAATCATATTAAGCATACATTTGTTTGTTATATTATTCATTTATGGAACAACATATGGTCAGAAAGGAATCCTAGATGGTATTTTTCATCAATATTAGCATATTGTCATTTTTCATATCCATTAGGGTTTGAGAACATAAATTTTCAATGGCTATAACACAAAAGATATGGATCGGAAGCACAACATATAATATAGCAAATCAAACCTCTGAAAATCTATCAAAAGATGGCATTTCTACAGTCTACACGACCATCACTAAAAAAACTCTAAAATAATTGATTTTAAATCAGCGATACCTTGACCTCCTGAACTCTGGTTGAGACAATTTTCTTTTTTGAAATCAATTGTTTTTCCTAGAGGAACTTAGATCTACAATTGCTTTTGGCAAATTCTACACCAAATGCTACATAAATTGATCAAAGTGTCACAACCCTCTTTTTTCATTTCTTTGAAAACCTACAAAAAAAAAATGCCCCTTTTTTGACCCAAGAATGAACTCTAATACCACTGATTATGATCCTCAAATCTGAAAATATAATTTAGAAGAGAAATCCTTAACTTCAACAATTAAACCAAATCATTGACCAAAATAATGAACACAAGAATTAGAGAAAACCCTTAAGGTACGATAACACTATATATTATTCCTTATGGAAGGAAAACACTCCTCAAACAAAGCTTGACACACTTACAATAATCTTCACCATGTTTCATTACATTACTTATACTTCTTTATATAATATTATCTACCTCCTAAGAACATTCTAGATAATGAACCTTCTAGTAGGTGGAACCTTCTAGTAAGCCTTATTATAATAGTTGTGCTCACACTACAAAGGCCTTATTTACTAATGATGGCCTTCATTACATAGCCATACATAACCATTCTTATTCCCCTTAGGTACCTCCCTAGGTACCCCATATTACACCTTAGGTACACTACACAAAAGGGGAGAAATCAATAACACAAGAAACAAGTGTTGGTCCCACTCAAGAGGAAGGAAGATCTAAGCTTGTGGAGGCAATGGACCCTAAGCCAATGATCTCTCAAAGGAGATATAATACCATGTCAAACTTAGGATCTGATGTCGTTGCTCCCCCACTTACTCTCCCTAGAGTTCTAGAACAATCTGCTAGTAAAAGTGGTGTTAACCCTATTGTGGGAAGGAAAATTAACATGTCAAATTTCATTTCAAACATTGAGCAAGACGTTCAAAGTAGAAGACCGTTGAGTCTCAAAGGGGCCCTTTGAGCAAGAAAGTCGAGGTCTTGAAAATTCTCACATAAAACATTGGAAGAGTTGGAGCTACCCCCAAAAAAACAGCAACAAGAAAACACTTTGAAAAGGTAAACCTTGATTTATTTATTTTGCTAGAAACAATGGTTGAAGATCAAGTATGCATCTCATTTTGCTCTAAGATCAACCTTAGATGGGAGTTTAGACCTTTGGACTCAAGAAACTCTAGGGGGTAGTTATGGGATAGGGTCCTTCCTTTAGATTCAAAGAGGTTTTTTGTTTTGATTCTATCATCATGGTCACACTTTTGAGTAAGAAGGTTTCTTTCCTAAATATTTATGGACCTTCATTAGTAAGAAGGTTTCCTTCCTAAATATTTATGGACCTTCCTTAGATAGGACGACTTTTGGGAAGAATTAGAGAGCAAAGGAGTATTGGATTATCCCAATTTGATTTTGGGAGGGGACTTGAATTTTGTTAAGGTTTAAGCTATTATTAGAGTTCTTTTCATTTCACTAGATAACAATAGCATAAATGGGATCACTAAGAAATACACAATCACAAGAGACACATCATTTATCCTGGGAAACCCTCATGGGGGAGAAAACCCAGCAAAAACTTCCTTAATATAGATAGACAATACAATGCCAAGAGATAACTCAAACAAATACAGAAAGTCCTCTCCCAAGAATGTGCCTCTCTCTCTCTTCCTTCTTCTCCAACTGCAACTCCGAACTTGCTTCTTGATGAACAAGCGAGTGTGTGTCCAAATGAGGTGCTAGCCTCTTTATTTATACAATTCTGGCACGTGTGGACGGAGGTGTCTTTTCACTGGCAAGGCCGACTTCTTCTTCTAGGTGGTTATAATCACCTTTAATATATTATGGGGCCGACTTCTTATTCTGCCTATTACAATTAGGTTTTGAACAATCCGCAAAAGGGGATTTGGTCATTTACAATAGCTGACATGATCAATCCGCAAAAGGAGATTGATCTAATGAATAATACATCAATAATAATTAGAATACTCCTTGCAGTTACATTATTTCAACACTCCCCCTTAACAAGAAGGGTATTCTACAATAGCATCAGGCGAGAGAGAGGACAGCATCATCAACAACATCTTCGAACATTGACTAGCGTATCTATAAATCATCGAAAGTTTTTCTCATCATCCACATCATCATTCACAACGAAATGATATCATCATCTGCATCAACATGGATTAGTATAAAACTAATACATCATCATCACAGCATGAGGTTGGTCACATCATCACAGCATTTAAGCTGCCACATCATCACAACAATTAAGCTGGAAACACAACACTAGGTTGGCATATCAACACAACACTACTCCCCCTTTCAAGGGAGGTCATTTCGGACTATACCAAGCTTATCTCGAAAGTGCTCAAACTTTACATGAGATAGAGGTTTGGTCAACACATCAACAACCTATTCATTCGCGCTAACATATTGGAGCTTTATGGCTCCTTTCTGCACCATGTCACGGATGTAATGATATCGGATCTCTATGTGTTTTGACTTGTCATGAAATACAGGATTCTTCGTCATCTTTATGCAGCGCTGGTTATCACATAGGATCATGGTTGCTTCCATCTCTAAGTCGAATAGACCAATCAACAACTTACGAAGCCATATGGCTTCACAACTGGCAGAAAAGGCAACAATGTACTATGTTTCCGCTGTAGTGAAAGCAATGCTTGATTGCTTCCTACTCTGTCATGAAATCATGGCTGATCCCAAACTGAAACAGCAACCTGAAGTGATCTTCTTGTCAGAGACACTTCCAACCCAATCTGAATCAGTGTACCCACTCAATGTAAAATCACGATCTCCATTATAACTGAGACCACAATTTAGTGTACCCTTAAGGTACCTCATCACATGTTTTGCAGCAATTAGGTGAACATGTCTGGGTTCTACCAGAAATTGACTCAAAGTGTTCACAACAAAACAGATATCTGGTCTAGTGTTCATTAGATACATCAACGATCCAATGATCTGTCTATATAGTGTGGCATCAATCAATTCTAACGAAGTGTCGACCAGTAGCTTTAGCTTCGCTTCCATGGGTGTATTCATGGACTTGCACTCCAACATGTCAAATCTATTCAGGATTTCAATTACATACTTCCCTTAGTTAAGGAAGATTCTCTCTGGGCTCTGCCATACCTCAAGACCTAAGAAATAATGCATTAGGCCAAGGTCTTTCATCTCAAATTATGAAGAGAGCTTCTTCTTACATACGGTGATGAGCTTTTCTTCTCCAGTTAAGAATAAGTCATCCACATACAACAGTAATATCATTGACTCATCATTCATAACCTTGAAGTAGAGGTTAGAATCGGCTTTACTCTTGGTAAAGCCCAAGCTCGTCAGAAAACTGTCTATTCTGCCATACCAAGCTCCAGGAGCTTGTTTCAACCCATACAAAGCATTCTTCAACTTGCAGAGATGAGTCTTCTTGTCTTCAACTTCAAATCCTTGAGGTTGTTCTATATACACTTCTTCTTCGATGACACCATTTAGGGAAGTTGTCTTTACGTCCATCTGGTGTAACTTCCACTTCATCTTAGCTGCAAGGGCTATGATGGTTCTGATCGAAGTGTATCTGGCTATAGGAGCGAATGTCTCTTCATAGTCAATGCCTTCCTTTTGAGAAAATCCACGAGCGACAAACCTTGCTTTATACTTCTCAATACTTCCATCAGCAGCATGTTTTATTTTGAAAATCCATTTGGGAGATACCACATCCTTGCTCTTCGGTCTGGGAACTATTTCCCATACATCGTTATTTATTATGGATTGGTATTCTTCTGACATGGCATCTGCCCATTTTTTCTTTTGAATGGCTTCTTTAAAGCAGGTAGGCTCCTTCTCTAGGAGATCACACATCAAAGCCATATAACTGAAGAATGGCTTCGGTCTCTTCACCTGTCTCGTGGTTCCTTCGAGAACACCATACTTCTCTCCATCTTGAATAAGCTCTCTAGCCCAAGCAGGCTTTCTCTTATGGGAGATCGTCATCTGAGGAGGTTCTTGAAATTCTACTATGTCATGATCTTCTATAATTTCCTCATCAAGGGAAGCTATGACTTCCCTCACTAGTTCTGCAACTCTGGGAACCTCCCTCACTAATTCTGCAACTCTGGGAGCTACAGATTCCTCTTCATATACTTCTTCAAGCTGGCATCTTCTTGATTTCTTGAGCGTTGCATCTTCATCAAAGGTCACATCCCTGTTGATTTCAATGTGATGGTGACCTGGTATATAACATGAAGGCTTTGGAGGCCTCACAGGAACCCACAAATATTCCCTTATTTCCCGAGGGATCCATCTTGTTTCTATGTACGAATACTGGGCAGCCAAATATTTTGAGATGGCTTACCTCTAGCTTCTTTCCAGAGAACATCTCTTACGGGGTCTTGAACCCAAGTGCACTATGGGACAATCGGTTTTGTACATATGCTGTTGTTTTTGTTGCTTTTGCCCATAAGCACATTGGAAGATCTTGATCATGGATCATGGTCTTCACTACTTCCATTATCGTTATGTTCTTTCTTTCTGCTACACCATTTTGTTGAGGATTGTAGGGAGTGGTGAGCTCCATCTTGATCCCGACATCTTTGCAGAAGTTCACAAACTCTTTTGAGGTGTATTCTCCTCCATTATCTGACCTGAGTATCTTGATCTTTCTTTCAGAAAGATTCTCTATCAAGGCTTTGAATTCCTTGAATTTACTGAACACTTCATCTTTTGATTTCAAAAAGTAAACCTAGGTTTTACGAGAATAATCATCAATAAAGGATACATAGTATACATACCCACTGATGGAGGATGATGGCATTGGGCCACACACATCTAAATGAATGAGTTCTAAGACTCATTTTGCTTTGTTGTCTCTCTTCGAAAAAGGGTTCTTGATGTTCTTCCCTTGTGCACATCCATTACACACGCCTTCATGGTCAACCTTGAGTTCTGGTAGACCTGTGATTACTTTGCATACGTACAGCAATGCCTTGTAGTTAATGTGGGCTAATCTTCTATGCCAAAGTTCGCATGGATTTTCAATGGCATCGGTCATGGCAGCTTCTGAGTGACCATTTAACTTATACAATCCACCTTCTTTTCCAATGACAATTGCTTCTCTCATCCTTTTTCCTTTAGCCCACATAAGAACTTCTCCATCTATAAATGCAACTTTGAAGCCTTTATTTTCTAAAGTTGATATGGAGAGTAGGTTCTTTGTCAAACCTAGTACATAAAGTACATCCTTCATCTTCATTGAAGTCCCTGAGTTAAGCTTGTAGTTTAATTTTCCTACTCCCTTGATGGGATATTGATAATCATCTCCAAATGTAACCTTCCGAGAAATCTTCTTTTCTGAAAGGCAAGAGAGAATATCTCTTTGACCTGTCATGTGCTTGGACGCACCACTATCAATGAGCCAAGTATCCTTTCCAGGTGTTATCGATCATGAGAAGGTCGAGATTAAGACAGTCTTAAATGCGTTCTCTTATCATCTTTGCGGGTGGCTCTTCATCTTCAACTGCATGGGCATGGTGCCTCTTATTTTTCCTCTTGTATTATTCTCGTCTAGCTGGACAATGTCTCGCAATATGTCTCATCTTGTCGCAATGGTAGCATTAGTAAGATGAGAAGTCTCTTTCTCTTCTTTGTCCTTTCTTTGGAATCTCTTAGGTTGAGATTCTTTATGTATGAATTTGTTTTGGGGGTGAGACTCTTTATGAGTTTCTTTCTGGAAGTAAAACTTCTTTCTTCCTCCTTTGGTGTGGGTAGCTAGGGCTTGATCTTCATCTCTTGATAGTAAAGCTTCTCAGTTAACTACTCTTGATTCTTCTTGAATGCATTCTTCCCAAAGACTGTCAAACTTTAGTTTCGTTGTTCTGGCACAAATAGTTTGGATGAATGCATCCCAAGGTCTTGTGAGACCATTAAGGGTCGTCATTATGAGTTCTTCTTCATCTATGGTATCTCCAATTGCTTCTAATTGTTCTTTGAATTCTGATATTCTGGAGAAATATTCCTGGATCGATTCTCCTTTCTGCATCCTTGTATTCTTGAGTTGAATTCTTAGATTCATCTTCCGGTTTATGTTCTTTCTTTCATATAATCTGGTTAGGGCATCAAACATTTCTTTTGGAGTCTTCTTTGAAGACACTTGAGGAATCAAGTGATCTTCGATAGAATCTACAATGATTCTTTTAGCCCTGATCGTGTCCTTTTAGTGCTTTGTTTTATCTGCAGCATCGTCGGATTTCAACACTTCTTCTTTGACGAATCTTGCTAGGTCATTCTCTTCAAGAATGAGTCAAATCCTATACTTCCAGGCAAAAAAGTTTTTCACGCCTTCTAGATTGTCAACAAGCTTAGTGCTTGCAGACATCTTTTCCCTTAAGCTAGAAAAATGACCAAAAATGAAAATGCTCAAAATTGAATTATGAACTTACCAGGAGGTGCGCTTGGTTGAGGCAAGAAGCCTGGTGTGGTTAGATTTCAGACTTTTACCCCTTCAAACTTGATCTACAGATTTCTGGACTGGTGCTTCTGGTTTTCCGGTACTTCTGGTACTTTTGGTTTTCTGGTACTTCTAGTACTTTGTGAAAACTAGGGTTTCACTTTCCGAGAGATCTAGCCACTGAAAAGTTGCGCTGAGGATGCCAAAGTGATCCTTGAGGAAGGGCACACTTTTCTAGATGGTTTTAGGGTTGAAATATTTCATCAACAAAAAGCCCTAATTTGCATGTACGACAACAGTGGCATTTTTCACTTTCTCTTGTGAAAGATGCTCTCTTCAGCGTAGCTCTAATACCATGTTAAGGTTTAAGTTATTATTAGAGTTCTTTTCATTTCACTAGATAACAATAGCATAAATAGGATCATTGAGAAATACACGATCACAAGAGACACATCATTTATCCTGGGAAACCCTCATGGGGGAGAAAACCCAGCAAAAATTTCCTTAATATAGATAGCCAATACAATGCCAAGAGATAAAACAAATACAAAAAGTCCTCTCCCAAAAATGTGCCTCTCTCTCTCTTCCTTCTTCTCCAACTACAGCTCCGAACTTGCTTTTTTATGAACAAGTGAGTGTGTGTCCAAATGAGGCGCTAGCCTCTTTATTTATACAATTTTGGCACGTGTGGACGAAGGTGTCTTTTCACTGGCAGGGTCGACTTATTCTTCTAGGTGGTTATAACTACCTTTAATATATTCTGGGGCCGACTTCTTATTCTGCCTATTACAATTAGGTTTTGACCAATCCGCAAAAGGGGATTTGGTCATTTACAATAGCCGACATGATCAATCCGCAAAAGGGGATTGATCTAATGAATAATATATCAATAATAATTAGAATACTCTTTGCAGTTACATTATTTCAACAAATTTAACATTAGGGGAGAAAGGCATATGGGAAGAGAATGTCAAGAAGGCCTCTTTAGCAAAACACTTCTCTTTTTTCAGAGATGACCTTCAATAGCATGGAACCTTTGGACCACAAAGATGTCAAGTAGTAATGGCCAAGGGAAATTGTCATTTTTCATCGCTAAGACGTGGGATGTTTTTTGTGAGTGATCATTTATTGAACTCATTGTATTGTTTAGATCTTATGTTCTAAATTGTCACTTTCATAGCATTTTCCAATTGTATTGGAATTGGAAAATGGGGTTCCAAGCCAGCTTCCCCCTTCACGTTCAATCGTCATTGGTTTTGATGTGAAGTTTTGGAATATTGTGAAGTTCACTTGAGTACATTATAGCCCCTGATCTGGAAGACGAGCCTATGTAACAATTTCAAAACTTGAAGAAAATTAAACTACTCACAAAAAAGTGGATAAAGCCAAACTTCTCAAATATAGAATTAAAACCAAGGGGAGGTGGAGGAGACTTTGAGTCTTCCAAGGAAGAAAGCAAGGTAGAGTTGACAAATTTGGAAAGGGTAAAACTAAGAGAGCAAACTTCAGAGGGTAAGGCATACCAGCTATTACCTATTTCTTTGATAATATGTTGTACCCGAAGCAAAATGATGGTTTCTTGCCATTGATCAAGGATGGTCTTTTGAAGGTTGTAAAGGAGTCAAGAGTTGGTGGGAAAGTCTTGGGTGTTATGACAACTTTCATAGCATATATTCCAGAGTCTCTGACCCTGATAGTTTTTATTATATGAGGCCAATACCACTATGTAACATTGTCGATAAGATCATTGCCAAGACAATTCCCTGAGGACTTAAACCAAACCTGTCCTCAACCATTTCAAAAGTGTAGTTTGGTTTCGTCTCCAAGAGGAAAATTCACAATGCAGTTGGATATATGCCCATGAGGTATTTCACTCCATTAAGGTGAGAAAACTTCATGACTTTATCACAAAATCGGATTTATCAAAAGCTTACGATAAGGTGAACTAGTTGTATGCGAGATTATTAATGATACATGTGGGCTGTCAACCCAAGTTTATCAATTGTGGGGCAACTAGTTTCTTCCAACCCATCTAGGGGTTGAGACAAGGTTGTCCATTCTCCCCTATACTCTTCCTCGCTGCATAAGTCTTCAGTAAAACCCTAAAACAAGAAAAGGATGAAGGGATTTTGAAAGGAATCAAAATAGCAGACAGATATCATCACCCATTTGCTTTTTGTGGATGATATCTCATTTTTGGTAATGGATTTACCAGAGGGGCAAGAAAAGTCTTTGGGAAGAGCACTAAATGTTTTTTATCTCAGCCACTAGAATGGAGATTAATGCTTCCAAGTCCTCCTTTGCCTTTCACTTAGTTCCTCTGTCATGGCAAATGATCAATAAGTTTCTCCCTTCTCTTCATGTTGATTTCGAGGAACCCTTAAAATATTTAGGTTTGGACCATAAGCCAAACAATTATGGTATAAAGAACTGAAACCAGCTCAAAGGAGGATGTCTTTGGGATCGGGGGGCAGGAGGGGGCAGGTAGTGTTGGTGAAGGAGGTAATACCGATTTTGGATGGCCTTTAACCTTAAAGCAATACTTCATAATATTAGGATATTAACCTTTTATTTTCCCTTGAATGGTTCTCGTGGGTGGGCATTCCTTTAGTTAATCGGGAACAACTAACATAACCCAAAGCTATGAGATTGATCTCTAGAAAAAGGTTGTGGAAAAATATCATCATAAATAAATATTTTTTTCCCTGGATCACTGATGGAAAGGATTATATCCCCATATAAAAATATATTGGTGGCTCCCTTTTCTAGACAGCCATTGTAACAGGGGATCATCTTGTCTGGAAGATTGGGGACGGCTCTCTGGTCAAGATAGGCACTGACCCTGAACCTTGGATAGGCTTGGATGTAGATTTCAAGATGCCCTTGGACCTTGTGCAAAACCTTTACACTTTGGGTAAGTTCCCCATTACCAAAATTTACTATCATGTAACTGATAAAAGATGAGACCATAAATGGATGTCAGCAGATAAGATAGGATTGGAAAACGGACATTGCCAATAGTGGGACAGGTACAGAACACAGTTGGGAAAAGCAGTTAACATTCTCAAAGAAGAGCCAGATTTAATGAGATGGGGAGCTAATACTTCTTCAGGGGAATATATAGTAAACTTGGGTTATCAAGTTGCTTGCTCCTCTAATGCAGTGAGAAGAGAGAAGTGATCGTGTCCAAAGATTTCGAGAGTCGAGCACAGAAAAATATGTTTAATCTTGGCACTAATTTTGCTTCTGATATTTGAAAAGAAAGGATGTTCAATAAAAGAAGGGATGGTAATAACTTGAATTCTTATGTATGGTTGCAAACACAAACAGCAAAGAGTATGGAGTGAATACCTGCACTGAGGGATAGGCAAAATATTGGAGTATTGTTAATATCAGAGATACACATTCATGAAATAATGATCCAAAGGCATTATGAACAATATTGTTAGCCAAATTTTGAGGAAATCCCTTACAGTGTGTGACGGGGAGCTGCCATTTTGTAACTGTTACAGTCACAATAGCTTCAAGAGAAAACAATATAAACTTGTAGAGGCCACCACACTTAAGGATCTCAAATCCATGCATTTTCATGAGAACAAGCACGTGAATATAATGTCATTGAAAAAAGTAGCATAAAAGAGATGGGAAAAAGATAACAAATCAAGCCATCAAGGCTTCAAAGAATTTAGGAATGATCCACTGAACTAAATTGAGGAAAATATCATGTTATAATTTAATATAATAAACATTACCACCAAAGAATGCTCTAGTTGGCTAAACAAAACTTGAAAATTTTCTATGAAACGTGAACTAAGTGAAAAGCATATTCAGCATTGGTTTTTATTTTTTCTAAGATACCAGCTGATGTATATATAGGGATTATAAATCATAAAACTGTGCATTGTTTAAAAATTCTAGATAATAAAACTTTTGCATCATTTAGATATTATTATAGATCATAGTATAACTTTGTTTCTATGATGGAAAAAGGAATTGAAACCTAAGCCTCTATGCAACATGCATTTTGTGCAATCTGAGTCTCCCCAGTCCAAATCAAAATCAAAGATTCTAGATAATCAAACCTAAATATCTTTGCAACATTCATTTTATGCAATAAACTGATTTGATTGTAAACACTGTTAGTTTGCTTTTTTTTCATTTGGCATCATCTCCTATTTTTTAGGGATTTCCTGCATATTGGGAGTTACTATTTTAAGAGGCTGGCTAGGCGAGTGATTAGTCTTCATTATTGTATTTTGAATTTATAAGAGTGACAGCTCCACATCTAGAGACGTTCTCTCAGGTTCTCCTTGAGATTCCTCTTGCATAGTGCCCCCCACCTAGAGAGTAATTCATCAGATCTACTCAAGATCGCTTTATGCATGTCAGTGACCCTCCAAGGATAAACAATTTGTCAGTTAATAAGAGTTATGAGAGAGTTATAACTTCTTTATGCTCTGATTTGTCTCTCTCCTACACTTAGCTGCTTGAAAAAAGCATGGAGGGAGTTCAAGTGCCAGTTATGTGAGGTGAAGTCAGTCAAGGAGGTCATCCCCTATGCTAGGCACTATTCTGCCTTTGTTTTCATTCATTGTAATCATTTTTCATCCTAATTGTACTTTTGAGTGTTAGGTCTGCAAATCAGTTTGTTGCTTTGTGATTTTCAACAGGTGAAAAACTTGGATATATCACTCAATAAATGGCAGTTTGATCACAAATTCAGATATATTTGTCTGTCTTTCCCTGATCTATCATTCTACAGCTTTTGTTTCCGAAAAAGCAGCAGTTCTGATTGGTGTTTTGTGTGGCTTCTCTGTTTCAGATTTAGTTTTAGATCTTAGGGATCAAATCTGCATATCATGAAGTAGAGAAAATTAACATGGTGTCAGGGTGGGTTCCTCACATCTTTCATCCAATGGAAGGCAACTATCTATGAGAGGGAGTCATTGTCAAGGAGGATTTCAGGCAGTGTGGAACCATTAAGTACCTGTGAGAGGAGAGCCTCATAACTTTGAAAGGCTCAAAAAACCTATGAAAGCTCTATTTGTATTGGATCCCTGTGAAAGGATGTTGATTTGTTATTGGTTGAGCTGATAATTTGTTTCAGTTGTGGTCAAAGGCACTGTAGGTATCGCTAGCACCAATATGACAGGTCTCAGGAAGTGTGACTGATCAAAGAGAACTCTAATTTTACCCCTTGGAAGTTTAGGTTGCAGATGCTCATGCAAGAGCTTGATTTATGAGACGTATATACTGGAGGGTTAAGTGATTTACCCAACCAATCCTCAACAGTTACTTCAGTATGAAAAGAAAGCCAGTAAGGTTAAGAGGATAATTTTGGTCTCCGCAAAAGACCATTTAATTCTTCACATCGCTGGGAAATGGACAGCAGCAATTCGAGGCGTTCACTGTTGTTTATCAAAGTGTGGACATTTCATGGGAGATGCTTCTAAATAGCAAGATATCCCAAGTATGCACAAGTGATTCAAACACCCTGATAAGCTACCTCATCAAGATTACGGAGCTTAGAGGCCAGTGATGCCACTGGTATGAAGATAGCAGATGAGAAATTATGCTTATAGCACTAGATGGCTTCTCCCATGTATAGGTAACTTTTGTTTGAGGAGTTTGTGCTCAGGCAGCCCTCCCAACTTATAATAAGCTCAAGGCATTTTTGTCCAAGAAGAAACAAGATCAGAATCCGTTTCAGCCCAAAGAGAAGAGGCTCAACACCTAGCTCTCATCAGGAAGATGAAGAAAGATGGGGATAAAAAAGAAATCTGCAAAAAGCAAGGATGAAGCATTCTTTCTTGAGTCCAGTTCTAAGAGGAGTTAAGTGTCTTGTTACAAATGTCACAAGAGAGGACACTGTTGATGAATGTTCAGCGAAGAGAATATCTAGAAAAGGTAAAGGTAAGCAGCAATAGAAACAAGGAGTGCAGATACTTCCACTAAAATGGATGGGTTGGCATCCACATTAGAAACAATTGTTTCCATGATTTCAGCTCTCTCTACCAATACTACCTCAGGCGTTGGTTGATACTTTGATAGTGGAGCATCATGCCATGTGTCATATAATCGAAGTTTTTCAGACACCATGTGTCATATAATCGAAGTTTTTCAGCAAGCTTCATGAAAATCTAGTTTGCCATGACAAATCTAAGCATTTTGAGATCACACATCATTTCCAAAGGGGCGGGGTAGAGAGGAAAGCAAATATTGCTTCAGATTCAGAGGTGGCCAATGTTCTAACAAAGACCCTAGTAAAGCAGAAGTTCGAGTTGCTGAGAAAATTGATGAGGTGGTGAACACGTTCCTTGCAAAGAGGAAGTGTTAGTTTGTTGCTTTTAACATGTTCTCCATATCATTGTTCTCATCAGGAATCATCTCCTATTTTTTATGGATTTCCTATATTTTAGGAGTTACTATTTTTAGACATTGACTAGATGAGTGATTAATTATCATTATTGTTTCTGCATTAATAAAAGTAAAGGTACCACATCTAAAGAGATTCTCTGAGTTCTTGAGATTCCTCTTCCATAGTGCATCCCACCTAGAGAGTAATTCTCAGATCTGTGCAAGATAGCTTTATGCATGTCAATAAATTTTTAGTATGCATATCGCCTAAGTGGGAGTCGGGACAATCCTCCTAGGATAGTGAATGTGTCAATTAGTAAGAGTTATGAGTGAGTGACACATCCCTTGTGTGTTGATTCGCCTCTCTCCTACATTTGGCTGCTTGAGAAAAGCATGGAGACTTCAATGCCAGTTATGTGAGGTGACATCACTCAAGGAGGTCACCCACCTATGATTTCCCAAAGGGCGGGATAGAGAGGAAAGCAATGATCATTGAGTATATTTTCACATCCAAGTGGCCAATGTTCTAACAAAGCCTTTACCAAAGCAGAAGTTCGAGCTGCTGAGAGATGGACTTGGTGTGATACTTGATATGGTGGTGAACACGTTATTCACAAAGAGGGAATGTTAGTTTGTTGCTCTTAACATGTTCTCCATATCATTTCTTTCATTTGGCATCATCGCCAAATTTTTAGAGATTTCCTAAATTCTAGGAGTTACTGTTTTTTGACATTGACTAGATTAGTGATTAATCATCATCATTGTTTCTGCATTACTAAAAGTGAGGGCACCACATCTAAAGAGATTCTTCAAGTTCCACTTGAGATTCGTCTTGCATAGTGCACCCCACCTAGAGAGTAACGTTCAGATCTGTATGCATATCACCTAACTGGGATGATCCTCCTATGATAATCAATGTGTCAGTTTGAGTTATGAGTGAATTATAACTCCCTTGTATGTTGATTTGTTTCTCTCCTACACTTGGCTGCTTGAGAAAAGCATGGAGAGAATTTGAATGCCAATAATCATTTATGTGAGGTGCACTCAAGGAGGTCGCTCCGCTATGCTAGGAGCTATCCTCTTTTTGTTATTCATTCAATGAAGTTATGTTTCATGCTGATCAAATATGAGAGTTGAGTCTGCAAATCAGATACTAGGGACTCAGTCCTCTTCCCGGACTCTCAGAGGACTCAGCAGGCATGAGTGGACACAGATGGATGCTCAGGAGAGCGTGTAGTCTCCTAGGAGCATGTCTTCAGTTCGTGGAACAGCAGAGGTAGCAGCAAAGGATTCCAGTGCAGTGGGAGTAGTGGCTTCCTGTTCAGAGGAAGCAGAGACTTTTAGCACAGGAGGAGCAGCTATGGCAGCTGATAAGTAGGAGACGGATTCTAGTGGTGATACCAGAAGTACCTCTCTCACTAAGAGGGAGTGTTAGAATTGGTAGCTCGGAGGTACTTCTGCATAGGCGGCGCCCAGCATGGGGAACTGACCGAGCACATTTCTCCATAGTGACTTTATAATGTGTTTTTATAAAGTAACTTTAAAAAGTGATTTTATAAAGTTGGGTCTTTTAATTTTTAAATGTAAAAGTGACTTTATGATGTCATGGGTCACTTTAGTGACTTAAGTGACCTCAATGAATGATTAAGTCGTGACCGTTGATCTCAAGGGAAAGTGAGGAGTCACTCAAGGGAAATCAAGGGTTAGAAGAGTTACATTTCGAAATTGCTTAAAGGCAGCTCATGAGGGAGAGAGAGGGCGCACACTTTGAGGAGAGCTTGAGCAAGAAAGTGAAGAGTCACTTTTCTCAAGAGAGATATTGAGCTCATGGAGAAGTGAGAGTAACAGCAAGAGGAGGGCGCATTCTCCAAGGGAAAGAGGGAGGTCCGTACAAATAGAGGAGGGGCACAATTTCCAAGGAAGGAGAGGGTCCGTACAGCTGAAGGACACAATTTCCAAGAGGATAAGAGGGCATGCTTTTCCAGAAATTGCAGCATTAAATGCTGAGTTGACAGCGGTTAGAAAAGAGGTCGTACAGCACTGTTTTAGAGGTCGTACAGCTGCATAGAGACACAGAAATTGAGGCAAGAGGATGGCACGATTTTCTAAGTGTCTTGCTGTACAAAATTAGTGCAGAACAGTACTGCTTAAGTGCACAGAATTCGAGGTTGTATTTTCTGTTAAAGGGACTGTACATTGCAGAAAATGAGGTCTGTTTTGTGTTGTTTTTAGCACACAAATCGAGGAAGTCTGTTGGCACATATTTGTAGAATTTATTGCTTCTGTTACTTTCTGTTGTAAACTCTGATATGAAACTTCTCTGAGCTCAATAAGAATTATCTCCTTAAACTGTCATTTTTCCTGTGTATTCTTCAAGGGGCATTGCCCAGAATTTATGGTGCCAAATGTGTTATTTTGTCTGCTGTTATGAATTATTTCCGCTGCTGATTTAGTTTCAGATCTATATCATCTAGTGTTTCTGCTCATTAAGTACAGTTCTGTATTGGGTTTTAATACTTTACTGTTGAAACTTAAAAGGAGGTTGAAATCTGAGTTTGATATAGTGAGTTTTTGAGCTATATTTTCAACAGCTGTTTTGTGATTTTCTGCAGGTGAAAAACTAGAATCTATCACTCAATACTGGGAGGATTGATCTCAAATTTAGATATGTTGTGTCTCTCTACCTGATCTATCATTCTACAGTTTTTGTTTTCGAAGAGAAACAGTTTTGATTGGTGTTTTGTGAGTTCTCTCTCTTTTAGTTTTAGATCTTCGGAATACCATGAATTAGAAAAATTAACAAATATTCTTGCATTCTTTGTTTTATCTGTCCCTATACTTTCAGGGATAACACTGATTTACATAATTAGAAAGGAATTTGTTTTTATAATGGATCTACGAAGTTAAAAACTCTGCAAAAGAGGTTATAACCTTTAACCTGTCTATATATCAGTGAAAGAATATAGTAACCGTGCCAAAAACTTTACTTGCCAATTAGTTTAACAAACTGATTTGCACATGTATTGTGACTAAAACATTTCCATAATGAAATTATTCAATCACACATTCATGGTTGAGAAATCATCAGTTCCTATATGTTTTAGTATAAAAAGTTAAAACTCACCTGAGAATTAAAAGCTGCTCAAAAAAGAAATTTTAACCCAGTCCATCGATTATGATTGTTGTGGGAGTGATGCAAAATTGAATCATTCATTTATGATGTATCCTTTAATCCAAAATTCAGAGGACTAATCCAACAACACCAAAAATATTCTTATCAAAACTCCAGAAACAAAGGAAAATATTTCAGATCAGACAGAAATCTGTTTTAGTGCATCATGTTTTTCCTAGTCCACAACACACTTGTTCAAGACATTCTTCAGTCAGAAAGAAGAACTGTTTTCTATAAACCTTCTCTGTTTTCTGATTGAAGACGCACCAACTCATCCTGCAGATTGGAAATTGTCAGTCTTACTCATGTATGACATCAGAAAGTTTTTTGTCTTTACTACAGAATTTCAAATATCAGAAAAACTCTTGCAATCAGAATATTGATCTAACAAATGAGAGTACCAAGTGATTCAGGCACATATGTGTACACCAAGATTCAACCAGAATCCCCACTCAATTATGTCCAAATACAAGGAATACAGAATAAAATGAGATGCATATCCCCAGAACATCATTACAAAAACAGAGCTTTGATCTTGACTGCACTAAGGAAGTGCTAACTAAAGCCATAACAGCAAAGGTTTGATTTGTATTGATTCTCAACCAGGACTAAGCACAGATGTTAAAGAATTCATTTGGAACCAGAGTACTTGGACAAAAGATGCCATGACATTCAATTAATTTGGCCACTGTTTAAGTTGACAATTGACAAATTTCCAACTCAGTCAAAAGATAATCCTTAAACAAAAGTAACATATGTAGAGATTTTAATAGTGCATTGATATAAATAGAGATTTGAAGACAAGACAAGCAATTTGAACAATATATACTAAGAATCAGAGGCATTGAGCAACTTATCTTTCCCATAGAAAATGGGAAAATAAGACTTCGATGTAAAAGTTCATCGACCTGTTATATGAATTGATACTTGGCATGTATGATGACGAGGATAAAGTTCTGGTTGGCAATGAATGCCCGGAGATATCATGTGGTAAAGAATACTTTCATTAAGTCGGAGACCATTCAAACCCCTCAGGTGATGGGCCCTTTGTGCATCCTATGCCTTAGGGACATCAATGCCCAGAGCTACCATGTGGTAAAGAACGCTTTCATTAAGTTGGAGACCATTCAAATCCATCAGGTGATGGGCCCTTTGTGCATCCTATTCCTTAGGGACATCATAGACTAAGAATAGTATGTGGAAAGGACAGTTTTGGTGCCAACAGGGAAAATAAACAACAGGAAAAATCTCCAAATGCATTATCAATTTGTCATGACAGTAAAGAAGCTTGAGAAAGTGTGACCAAGATCAACAGCAACAAAAAGACAACAAAATCATAACCAAGTCGAAATGACCATATGAAAGGTCTCTGACTATTGAAAAGGGCCAATATCCAGTGCATATGGAACAAAATCCAATGGCAGATTTATGGAGGAGACACCTCGAGACAATATAAAAGCATAGGAACACTTCATGCCAGCTGAAGAATGAGTCACTCACTACTTCAGACTGCAATCTTGATGTAACATTTTGAGCTTACAAATTAATGTACATAATCAACTATAGCAATAATGTTCCACGTTATTCATTGCCTGCATAATGAACTGTCCCACATATTTAGGAAAAGGTATTTCGCCAGCTACTGTACCTCCCAATAGAGACCCTACTCCAAAGGTCAATGCCATGTCTTCAACTATAATAGTGTCGTTCCATTACCTCCCAATAGAGACCCTATTTCAAAGGTCAATGCTATGTCTTCAACTATAATAGTGTTGTTCCAAGTCATGCATTGCTTGCCTCATGAACTGACCCACATATTTAGGAAAAGTTATTTCACTAAATGGTAAATGCCATGATTTCAACTATAAGAGTGATGTTCTGAGTCATGCACTGCAAACTTAGAAAAAGTTATTTCGCTAGCTACCTTACCTCCTAATAGAGACCCTACTCCAAAGGTTAATGTCATGTCTTCAACTATAAGAGCGATGTTCCAAGTCAAGCATTGTTTGCACAATGAACTGTCCCAAATATTTAGGAAAGGCTATTTTGCCAGCTACCTTTACCTCCCATTAAAAACCCTAATCCAAAGGTCAATGACATGTCTTCATCATTACCCTAGAAGACAAGTACCTCGACATAACTCCACACCACATATATGACCATAGACCCAAGATCACTAACTTTGATGCCCCAAAGTCTATTATCACAATACGTAATATAACAAGTTACAACACATATAGTTGTCTCTGGGAGCTCAGCTACTCCACTCAACCAAGCTATAATTTCATATTAACCCCCAAGTAGCAAACTTGAGAAATAAATAATACAATATAAAACATAAATGAGTTAAATCATATACAATCAAAGAAAAATAATGCAAAATAATAGGTAATGTGACCAACAAGTACCCCACCATGATCTCCCATGATGTATATACTCAAACCAACACCCTAGAAGCGTGAAGATAAAGTATGCATGCAATAATCATAAGAGCCAAATGAACCAAAGGTACCAAAAAAAAGACAACATGAATACATGATCATTTTAGAATCATTATGATAAACAAGAGCAATGATAGTAATGGACGAAAAATGCTACACAGTAGATCATTGGGAAACAATCCCCTCATGGTCATATAGTATATTAATTCTTTCACCCTCCCTTGATGGTCATATCAGGTACAAATGCTTATACCAAAAATCACAAACATATTTGGACCAAGCGCATTTAAAAAGTACGCAGCTTGCCCCTGAATTGTGCGACGATGCAACTCAAGATCCTCACTCTCGACCAACCTTTACATGTGATGATGATAAATATCAACATACTAGAAACTCTCCAATTTGTTTTCCATACTCTCACATTCCAATTTTCTTTGTATGCACCACATGCTCCACTCAACTACACTCAAAAATCATATTTGTGAGAGGTAAAGTTGGTTGCATGGCATGTATCTAGTCTAGTTGATGTAGGAAATGCCAAGTTACCATGCTCCACTCAACTGCACTCAAAAAATCATCTTTGTGAGAGGCAAACTTGGTGGCATGGCATGTATCGAGCCTAGTTGATGTAGGAAATGGCAAGTTACGACATGTAGGAAATGCCAAGTTACCAACCACATCTCTAACCATTTACTCATTAGCCAAACTAGCATCAATGTTGGCCGAAAATTTCAACCCTAGTTCCCCAGATGCAAAAGCTGATTTGTACCCCAAAATGTGAGTACTTTCCACATCTAGGTAGAAAAGTATATCACTTTTCAAAACTAGGCCTTTGGAGCCTACCTTAACCTATAATGGCCATGTCCACAAGATTCCTCTTATCCACAAGCTACAACTTACATTGCAACACTTGTAGTTGATTGTCACACCATCCACTCGTTACATCCAACCCGCAAATCCACCATCCAAATTGTATGGCCATAGCTGGAACTAACCTGCATATATCTAACTTTGTTTTAGGAGCAAACTTTCTTTTAATCTTTGTGATTGTTTTGTTTGACTCATCTTTGCCTTCTTCCCAACTTCATCTCTACAAATGCTATGCTTCCTTAAAAGTGCTTGAGAGATAGTGCTTCCAAATCCATTTCTAGGATATCCCATTAGAAATCTAGTTATTTGATCATTGGTTAAACCTATAATCTAAAGACTTTCATAAGCCTATATAATACTAACAAAATCTGAAACAAAACAATATCAATTACAATAGCACATTCATGCAGTGTACACAAAATTTACCTTGAAAACTCTTAACCAAGAAAACCAACCTCACTAAGAGTCGCACCACTCTCTAACTCATTGTGTTAACTCAACAGTTCACCATACAATATTTTAGGATTATACAACTTCAATTAACCTTCAATTAACCCTAATCCATTACCCTGGGTTGGATTACAACCCCAATTCCTTAATCGGGATTAGATTACTATGGGGCAAAAGTTAAAACCACTCACAAAAATAGCACAATAGACCCTCGTGCCCCCTAGACGAGGGCATGGGACCCCCTTGAACCCCCACTGGAATGTGGCTAATGTTAATGTTTTACTTATACAGCTAGCAGTAATGGTTCTTCTTTATTATTACAATCATTTAGCACATTAGTTGCATAAATAAGATCACTCAAAGAGAGGCAATCACAGACACAATAGAGACACACAGATTGTCCTGGGAAACCCTCATGGGAAAGAAAACCCAGCAAAAACTTCCTCAATATAGATAGACCAAAAACAAAGCAGAAGATCCTCCTCTACTCCTTCATTAAGAAAGAGTAGTGCACTACTTAACCAAGAGATACCAAGACATAGACCAAGAACCCTCCTTGACATCACCCCCAGTTGCAGCAGCTACTCCCAGACTTGCACACTTTTTCCTCTTGTTATAGAGCACCTGAGTGAGTGTGCAAATGAGGTGTTGACCTCCCTTATAAATAGTGGTCTGGCTAGCCTAAAATTTGGTCTGGGCCGACCTGTCACTTTACCCTCTTAATTTACATTTAAATTGTCAAGGCTCAATAGGGCCGACTTTTACAAAGGCACAATAGGTCCTAATTAACAAATATAATATAACAATATTATTCAACACTCCTTCTTAGGTAGAATATTCTTCGAAGTTACAATATTTCAACACTCCTTCTTAGGTAGAATATTCTTCGAAGTTACAATATTTCAACACTCCCCCTTAAAAAGAAGGGTATTCTACTGACAACATCAATAACAACTAACTGGACTAAATACAAAATCAACAGGAGGAGACATCATCATCAACATCTGGAACATTGTCTGTCATATCTATAAATCATCAGAAGTTTTTCTCATCTTCAACATCAGTAGAAACTAAACATCGTAATCATCTGCAACGCGGAGCTGGAGTAACATCATCATCAACAGCATGAAGCTGGAACATCAACATCCACAGCACGAAGCTGGAACAACAACATCAATGGCAACAAAATGAGACAGGAGCATCAACAGCAGCAACAACAACAGTGGGCACTCTGACAGACCATCCATCCGGACCTTATGAGATCTGTCCAAGGATAATAAAATCCCCTAGGATATAAATCCTAATGAGTTGCCACACTACTGACCACAGCTAGTATATACATACATAGGCACTTCAACAGACCGTCCATTCGGACCTTACGGGATCTGTCCAGGGATGATCAATCCCCTAGGATATAAATCCTAACAAGTTGCCATGCTGGTGGTCATGATACCATAGTATCATCAGCGTCACTCCCCCTTTCGAGGGAATTCCTTTTGGACTACACCAAGCTTGTCTCGAAAGTACTCAAACTTCACACGAGACAGAGGCTTAGTCAACACATCTGCTATCTGCTCATCTGTGCCAACATACTGGAGCTTCACAGCTCCCTTTTGTACCATGTCACGAATGTAGTGGTACTAGATCTCAATGTGCTTCGTTTTATCGTGGAACATTGGGTTCTCTGTCATCTTTATGCACCTTTGGTTATCACAAAAGATCTCGGTAGCATCCATCTCTAAGTCAAAATAGACCTGTAAACAACTTCTGAAGCCATGTGGCTTCACAACTGGCGGAGCAAGCTGCAATGTACTCTACTTCTGTCGTACTGAGAGCAATACTAGATTGCTTCCTGCTTTGCCACGAAGTCGTGGCTGACCCTAAATTGAAACAACATCCTGAAGTGCTCTTTCTGTCTGAAGCACTTCCAGCCCAATCTGAATCAATATTGCCATACAATCTGAAGTCACAATCTCCAGTATAACAGAGCCCATGGTCCAACTTACTCTTAAGGTATCTCATCCCATGCTTTGCAACTACAAAGGTGAACACGTCTAGGCTCCACCAGATAATGACTCAAGGTGTTCACAGCAAAGCATATATCTAGTCTGGTATTCGTGAGATACATCAACGAACCAATCATTTGTCTATATAGAGTAACATCAACTATATATGACAAAGTATCAGCCAATAACTTTAGATTCGTCTCCATAGGAATAGACATGGCTCTACAATCAATCATGTCGAATCTCTTCAAAATTTCCACAACATACTTTCCTTGATTAAGGAAAATCTCTTCTGGGCTCTATCATACTTCAAGACCTAAGAAATAGTGCATCGGGCCTAGGTCCTTCATTTCAAATTCAGCGGCAAGCTTCTTCTTACAATCTGTGATGAGCTTTTCTTCATCTGACAAGAATAAGCCATCCACATATAGCAGCAATATAATTGGTCCATCAATCTCAATCTTGAAGTAAAGGTTGGGATCAGCTTTACTCTTGGTAAATCCCAAGCTCATCAGAAAACTATCAATCCTGCCATACCAAGCTCTTGGAGCTTGCTTCAATTTGCAGACATGAGTCTTCCTATCCTGTACTTCGAAACCAAATTTTCACATCATATTGTACCAACCTGGTACACTTGCTCAGTTGCAACTCAATCTGCATAATCATGTGTTGGTTCTATGTGCTTTCTGCAAAGCACTATTTGTCTCACTGCCTAAGAGTATGTCCTCTACTTTTTCTGCAACTATTCCTTCTGGAACTGGGACTTTGCACCTGCAGCTACTCTTTCTGAAGCTGAGAATGACTGCCCCATTCTCACTATAGTTGTTGAACTCTGAGGGTAGCTCCTCTACTCCATCACGGCAACAGCTTCATCTGAAACTGAGAGTGGCTCAATAACTGATGTTAGTTATATCTGGTAAATGATTACTATAAGCATTTATCTCAATAATGCTCACATGCTACCAAGTATAATACTTTCTAAGGATTGTTATCACAACTATAGTGTTTACTTGTAATGAGGCAGTTATCAAACTTGACATGTGCAAATTTGAATCTTATCAACTTAATCAATCAAACCTGGAACCTGGAGTCTTGTCCTCAAGAATGAGTGTTGTTGCTTTTCTTCCGAGTCTCCTTCACTCAAGATGACAAGTATTCTCTTCAACATGTCCTCTGTACTAAGATAATATGCTTTCTTGATAGAAATCTAAGTTAGAGAATAAACTTTATAATCTCAACCTTAATCAATCTAATACTTTTGACTTTAATTTTGACCAATGGTTAGTATGATGGTCATAACTTCAACAGATCAAAACACAACCTAGATGTTCATAAGATCATAACAAATAGAGGCATATTAAATTGATCAAACCTGAGGTGCATTGTCCTCTGAATGTGTTGGATCTGAGATCCCTCTGGATCTACGATTGTTGTTTAGACAAAAGATCCTTTCTCCTGCAAATACCCTTTAAAAATAATGATACAGTTTAAACATATGTAAGTGCATACCTCTTACAGTATCGGTAAGTAGTGGCACCATCCAGCAGCAGCGGCAATAAATAACAAACCTTTAAAACTTCAAAGGTGTTGAAACTTGTAATTTAAAGATAGTTGGAGATTTGCTAGGGTAAGGCGACTAGGAAACTAAAAATCAATCCCAACACTTCACAAAAACTCACTGCAATTGGTGCTGCAACTGGCATGAAGGAATTGGCACGAAGGAACTGGCACTGCAACTACAACTGATATTGCAATTGCAACTGCAACTAAAACTGATACTACAATTGCAACTGCAACTACAACTGGTACTGCAACTACAACTGCAACTTAGGGTTTTATGAGGAAACCCTAATTTCTCAAACTTCAAATTTTAGAATTCTGATACAAGGACTAGATGCGCCCTCCTAGGGCGAGTTCCTAGGTGTGGTTATTTTCTCCAACGTCCTCCTCAAACAAGGAAAATGTCACACTTAGGGTTTACACAGAAATCCTAATTTTGCAGCAATTGCAATACTGAAACTGAATCTTGGAGAGGGTGCGCTGAAGCTTGCCACTTCTTATAAATTGTGAGTTGGTCTCTTTCAGGCATGCTCTGATACCATGTTAATGTTTTACTTATACAGCTAGTAGTGACGGTTCTTCTTTATTATTACAATCATTTAGCACATTATTTGCATAAATAAGATCACTAAAAGAGAGGCAATCACAGAAACAATAGAGACACAGATTATCCTGGGAAACCCTCATGGGGAAGAAAACCCAACAAAAACTTCCTCAATATAGATAGACCAAACACAAAGCAAAAGATCCTCCTCTACTCCTTCACTAGGAAGAATAGTGCACTATTTAACCAAGAGATACCAAGACATAGACCAAGAACCCTCCTTGACGTCACCCCCAGTTGCAGCAGCGAGTCCTTGACGTCACCCCAGTTGTGTTTAGTATAATTATGTTGATACTCTTTATTAGTAACTGATAATATTGTTAGTTAATTGCACTTGTTGCTCTTAGAATTTATTAGAATAGATCTAAGTGGTTCTCTTAAAATTCTTAGAAAAAAAATTATTCTAATCTCAATGGCACCCTCCTAGGAAGGAGGGTTGTTACAGACACATCTATTGCCAACACTCGCAAATGTGGAATAAACATGCCTACAAAACATGCACCATATGCCTGTAGCATTTTATAGTTTAACCGTTACCTTTCGTGTTAGAAATTACTGCAACAAGTTGACTACCCATGCCTGCCACACTCGCATCAAATTCGCCAGAACAAACTGTCATCTGTGACCCTACTGTTTTTCTCTCGGTTACTAAAATTGTCCAATAAATATCTGCACTCTCTATGTTTGGCATCAAAGTTTACGATGCACCCACTGTCTAGGTAGACACACAATTATAGGTAGATGCCTATGGCTTTTACTCCTATGGGAATTTTATGACATGCGATTTTTGTGGCAATTTTGAAAAAGAAACAATTTATGCATGTCCTGTCTATTCAATTCAATTTTCATACTCCCGGTATATTCCTTCTATTTTCATTCTCCTAACATGTTCCATCTTTAACAATATAGCATTATGGGCTCGGGCCCACTTACCCATTTTGTTACACATTGTGAGAGTAAGTGGGGAATGCTCACAATGGAAGGAATAAGTAGGTAGTTCATTTTTATGATTTGTTGATTCATTTCCTTGAATAAACGACCATTCCCTACATTTTAGGAGGTTGGTTTGACAAGGGACCCACCACTAGTGATCACTCTTGAGCTACTCCTCATGATGGTATCTTTTGTTTTGTGTGAATGGGAAATTTTAATGGTTTACTTAGAACTATAGTTAGAAATGGCATTGACAAGCATCAACCACATATTTGAAGAAAACAATCACTTCTCACAAAGCAACAGCAAAGGCCATATCCCCACTAAGAGATGCCATGATCATTAATTACAAGGGGAAAAATACTAATGATATAGGCCAAAAGGAGATTCAATGGATATAATCTTTAAGGCCTTGGAATTGGCTTCAAAACACTAACTCTTATGAGCTCTTCCTGAACAACAACAATTCAAGGGGGATGCAAGAACCTCCCGACATTGCTGCTTTAGAATATTGGATCAAAAAACAAGGGAGATCCATGCTCTTCTTTAACAGGGCTTCAAAAAATAACCCATTAAAGCTGAGTGTGGAAGGTATCATTACAATCCTATAGGAGACTTTCAGGGACTTCCGATTGCCTCAAATAATTTTATTGAGGTTGCAAGGATTTTTATTGATCTCCTAATACTCCAAAAGGTTCACCAAAGGTTATTAGAGACTCTCTGCCAACCATCTCCATCTTGCATGGAAAGAGTATGACCAAAAACTTGTTAAAAGGCGTTGTGAAAGAGACGAATTTCTTATTCGGGAGTTGGGGCAGACCAAAGTGGAAACAAAGGATTCAAACTTGAGGAAGGAACACTCAAGCTTGAATTTCCAGATGGGAGAAGAGAGTTCTCCGAGGTTTACCCACCATGAAGAATCAGCTAAGAGGTAGATCACCTAGTGTTGGAAGGAGGGCAACCCTGACAACCTATCTCCGTCCTCGTGGATATCTCCATCAGAAACTCCAACACAAGCAGTGGGTGGCAAGGTCCTAGGTACAATGGGCCATTAATGGTAATATTTGAGGGAATGATTCCCACAACCTATGTTTCTTTCCCTCCTCAAAACTCGGGCTTGTCAAAAAGAGGCAATCTCCCTGTCTCATTGGTCCCAACCATCCTCCTCCCCTGACAGCATAACTTTTGACTCTGAAGACATTACGTTCAGCCACCATCACTTCGTCCATTCCAGTAATTGGGAAAGGATTGAAGCCAGGCTGATGGCTTGCATTTTCCGCGTGGAACTTGACAACTTAATTCTGAAGGACAAGGTGGAGGCAGTAAAGAAAGATCCCAGCAACATTGAGCTGGGTAATGCAAGACACGTTGGCATCAACAACAACAGTGGTAGTTAAGCTAGATCAATAAGAACTCCCTTATATTTTGTCTGCTGCAATTCTCTGTTTTCAGCGAAAATGTAATAGTTGTGCTTTCAAGTAGTAAAGAATATAAGCTTAAAAGCAATCCTTGGGTTTGCCTTACACGTGCTACTAAAATTTTGCATAATATAGCTGAAAGACCGGAGCCTCCAAAGAAAATTTATGGCCTCCGGCCATTTTGCTGTATATGTAAGTAAATATTTGAGTAGTTAATACAAATGTTTTTATTAAAAAGCCAGATGTATTGACAGGAACTCTCAAAATATCATTTTTAACTAAACTTTCTTTAATGTTTTATTGAATGTCTTTTATTTTAGTTTCTATTTGGTGGGGACTACTCACTCATAATTTAGATCAGAATAATTTTAAAAATTCATACTATGGGCATGCCATTTCTGTGCCTGAATCTGTCAGGAAATGTCTGGAAACTTTTCCCAGAAGTTTTCAAAGAGTTTCACTACAATTTATCTATGGGAAAAATTTCATGTATGCAAACAAGATCCGAGTCAGAAATTTTGGTTACGTGGCTTCAAATGTGCGCTTAAGGCATGATGTTGTAGTCTTCACTGGAATATAAAAAGGTTTTGTAAAGACATTGACCTTGGTTCTCACCATATCTGATTCTCTGTAGAGGTCTGCTCTTGCAGCTGAAATTTACTCGTAATTATCATATTATAGCCAGCATTCACCAGATGATTTTGACCAACATTGTGTACTGACAATACCTCAGCAGCACACATTATATGTCTGGTTTGAAAACTCAAAGTCAATTTCAGAAAAACAGGGTATCTGAGTAAAGTGACCAATTTTGCGTACCTCCATGAAAGAGAGAATTTATGACTGATATGATATGAGCACAGTACCCACAATATGAATACTCACTCACAAGAGAACATAAGAGAGCAAGCATGCAAGTATTAGAGGAGATTGCCTGAAATGTACACACGCTGTACACTCAATTGTATCACTGTATATAAAGAACAAAGTTGTGGGGAGAATGATCAAAGTTAATCATGTCTCCAACAAAATACAATAAAGTGGGTGAGTAATCCATTATTATTATGTCACCCAAAGAGATAAAGATAATATACAAGATAGCACAGTACAAATACAATGCATGTTTCATTAGACTGAGTCTCACCAAATCCTCCCGGCTTAGAGGAAATCATCCCCAATCTATGCTGAAGATGAGGAAAGTGCTGCTCAAATGATCATTGGGGCAACCACTTAGCTTGAGTGGGCAAAGTGCCTTTAAACCCACCAAGTAAGTGGTAATTCGACAATGCCTAGTGGATATGGTGCGGACATCAAAAAGTGTATTTTCAGGAAGGGGAGGTTGAAAAACTGGAATTGTGGCCTCCATATGTGTGACTAGAATAGATTCATCCAGGTGAGGTGGCTCATACAACTTCAATTTGCTGGCATTCACCACATCATGGACGCCAAGCTAAGCTGGGATGTCCAACTTGAAGGCACAAGGACCCATTTGTTGTATGCTGGTGTCATACCAAATGTGATGTTGCTGATTTTTGAAGTGTTGCTTATCCAAATGCAACCAAACTCAGTCACCAACTTAAAAATATGGAGCAACTTGGTGTCAATCATGAAGTACCTTATACTCAGCCTGTGTCTAGTGGAGGGTGCCCTGAACCCTATTGTGGATTTTGGTCAAGTTCGGCACAAATGAAGAAGCTGTATGTTGCTCCTTCCATTTGTGGGATGTTGTTAGGATCCAATCCTAACCCCTCTTAGTTAGTTATTAGTTAGAGTAACATATATTTTCCATGTAATAAAGGCCGAAGTTAGTTAATAAGGACTATTAAATAAATGTGAACAATTCAATGTAAGAAGACCTAATAGAAGCTTCCACTTCTAGAAGGATCTTCCTTGAGAATGTTCGTTAGAAGGTAGAACTAGTATAAATAAGAGTAGGAGGTATGAGAAAGGTGTCTGGAGAATTATTGTAAAGGAGCACTACTCTGTTGGAGGTTGCCCCCTCGAAGAGGCAAGTGAACTCAGCATCCTATTAATAAAGGTATCATTATTTGGTTGTGGTTCTCTATATTTTTGTTGTTCCATGGTATTTTCCTGCAATATTTTTGTTTTCATTTTGATATCTTAGATATGGTATCTTACAAGTGGCATCAAAGCTCTCTCTGGGGCAAGAACTATGGGTAAAAGTTTTCAAGGTAGAGACATATTCCGACATCTTAAAGCTAGAGTGATCTGTTGTTCAGCGCATAAATCCGCGGTCGGGGAAGCATACACGCAGGAACTACAAGTGTTTCTTAAGCACACACTATTGGCCACCCTTGTAACCCCTGTCGGTACCCCTTCAAGTGGTAGCGCATCAAACAACACCTATATACGAATTGGCCTAGTTATCCTGAAGCCCTCTGTAGATAAACCGATCGATCACCTGACTGTTATAGTGTCACCAAGAACAGCACACGGGAAGATACTCTCTAGTACTTGGATAATCGGGTAGTAAGGCTAAGGGTACGGTCTAGACTCCTTAGTCGGTGCCCTAAAATATTGGGCCGAGTACTATTGTTCGACACCACACGTATATCAGAGAGTTATAGCACAGGCAAACCCTTGTCTGTAGAAACCCTCAACACTCGAACCCTTGGGACGGAAACACAACAGAAACGGATCAGCGAAGATCTATTGTCGTGCAACCTTGCCTCCTACATTCGAGTTGCAAAATTACTACACATTTCGTCCTGTTAAGAATTTGGACATTTTTCCACAATAGTATTATTCAAATCGGAGTATAACTCCGCAGGAGTACAAGAAAAGAGTTTGGGGCCTGCCCACACCATTATTTGAGACCTATCCCATTGGCTTCCTCTTTTCATCCTAATCGTGGTGATACCTATCATTTTTTAGCCTCTTTTGTCTGCGGACCCGCTTTCCCCTACCAGCCACCTTCATTTGCCACCTATCCCACCAGAATCCTTATCCTGTGTTGCTCATGAAGGTATCACTCTCCATAAGCTTTAACAATGGCCCCTACCACCCGCTCTCAGACCCTCGAAGAGTTGGACACCAGGGTCAATGACCTAACCGAGCGCATCAGCTCCATAGACCAGACCTTGTCACGGTGCATGAACTCCCTTGATCAAAACATGACAACCCTCTCCCAGGACATTCATGCCCTTTTGTCGCACATCAAGGGAAAGCACCCCGAATACCAACCAGAGGCTTCTCATTCTTCCCACTATGAGCTTACCCCTCTTTCCCACTCCCCTTAGGATTCCCCCAATCACTGGAATAAGGTAGCCAAAGTTGACATGCATAAATTTGATGGATCAGACCTAGCTGGGTGGGTATTTCAAATGGAACACTACTTCTCTCTTCATGATATTCGAGATGATGAGACCAAACTCCATGTGGGGGTTCTGTACCTGGATCAAGAACGCTGGAAATGGTGGCAATGGCATAAGAACTGTTATCCAGAACACCCAACTTGGACCATGTTCACCAAAGCAGTCTGTGCCCATTTTGATAGGAAATCTTATTTTTTGGACCGACTCACCAAGCTGAAACAAACAGGGTCAATAACAGATTTCATCACTGCCTTTGAACAGTTGGCTATCAAAACTAAGGGCCTATCTGATGAGTTCTATCTTGAATGCTTCATCAGTGGCTTAACAGACGCCATTCAAGCTCATGTTTGCATGCACCATCCTGTTACTTGGTTACAGGCGTGCAAATTAGCATTGGATGTTGAGACCATTCTTCATGCCGCACCACATCATTTTGTAGTTCCTAACCGCCCTCATCCAAGGGCCTCCCCTGCTCCTACCCAAACTTTGAAAGTCCAAAAGATATCTCTAGCAGAAATGGTTGAACGAAGGAAGCAAGGCCTTTGTTATTACTGTGATGAAAGTATTTGTCGGGGCATAAATGTCGTGAACAAAAGTTCTTCCAAATTGATGGGTCAGAAGCCACCTCTGTATAGGACAGCCTGACAAGTGATGCCACCAAATCCGATGACACAGTCGACTTTCCCCATCCCAGATCCTGTCACATCGCCTGTGGAACCGGAGGAACCTGTCATATCTCTCCATGCCCTCGCATGTATTTCTACTCCACATACCTTAAAAATCAAGGGCTACATTAAACATTAGTCGATCGTGGTGTTGATTAACAGTGGTAGCACCCATAATTTTATTCATCGTAGGATCGTTGAGGATGTCAACTGCTTTGTTCGCCCAGTTTCTAATTTTCAAATCCTCATAGCTAATGGTGGTACAATGAAATGTGGGGGCCAATGTGAGAATGTCAAACTACAAATGGGGGATTATCGCCTGAAGACTCGCATGTTTTCCGTAGCCATGGGTGGTTGTGATATTGTCTTGGGGGTTGAATGGCTTCGCACTTTGGGACCGATTACCATGGATTATCAAGAGTTATATATGAGATGATCATAGCATCCCTCTCCTTCCAGACAGTCATCCCCCCAATGTACGCCCCATACAAGTATCCATTTGCTCAAAACAATGAAATAGAAAAAATAGTACAAGAATTGTTGGAGGTCGGGGTCATTCGCCCAAGTACCAACCCATATTCATCCCCCGTTGTGATGGTCTTGAAAAAAGAAGGTTCGTGGTAGATGTGTCCAGATTTTTGCGCCCTCAATAAATTGACCATTAAGGATAAGTTTCCCATTCCTGTCATTGATGATCTATTGGATGAACTCCAGGGAGCATGTTTCTTTACCAAATTAGATCTTCACTCCGGCTATCACCGGATATGGATGAACAAAGCAGATATTCCGAAGACTGTTTTCTGAACTCATGAAGGTCATTATCAATTCTTGGTAATGCCTTTTGGACTTTGCAATGCCCCATCTACCTTCCAAAGTCTCATGAATACACTCTTGAAGCCTTACCTCCAGAAGTTTGTCCTGGTCTTCTTCGATGACATCTTCATTTACAGCCGCACTTGGGGGGCCATCTCCACCATGTGGACAAAGTACTCCAATTGTTACAAGACAATCAATTGTTTGTCAAAAAGGCCAAGTGTTCTTTTGGGGCAAAAGAGGTCAAATGCTTGGGACACATTGTGGGTCGTGAGGGGACAGGAGTGGATCCCAAAAAGATTCAAGCTATGCAGGATTGGCCGAGACCCACGATATCAAAACACCTTCGAGACTTCCTGGGGCTCACGAGATACTACAGGAAGTTTGTCCACCATTATGGAAAAATTACCAAGCCATTGATGGACCTTCTTAAGAAGAATGCATTCCATTGGACACCGACAGCGGAACAAGCTTTCTCAAATTTAAAGCAGACCATGTGCACTACCCTTGTCTTAGTTGCCCCGGACTTCAACAAAAATTTTGTTGTGGAATTTGATGCTTCAGGCACAAGTATTGGCGCAGTCCTAACATAAGAAGGTAGACCTCTCGCTTCCACTAGCCAGACCTTAAGTGGACGCAATCTGGGTAAATCCACATAAGAACAAGAAATGATGGTCATTCTCCATGTTGTGCACACTTGGCGACCATATCTATTGGGTCGCCATTTTTAGATCAAAAATGATCACCATAGTCTGAAGTATTTCCTAGAATAGGTTATCCTCCCTAAAACAAAACAAGTACCTGACCAAAATGTTGGGCTATGATTATGAGATCATATATAAAAAAGGCAAAGACAATGTAGTGGTTGATGCCTTGTCACACCAATATGAGGGTGAAGGCTCCCTCTTTGCCTTATCCTTACCAGTTCCTAATTGGATTGAGGAAGTTTGACAAGAGTGGCTCACCCACCCAACTATATCACAAGTAATCCAGTGCCTTCAAGAGACTCGAACCCGCCCACTGGCTACACCTGACAACACAATATCCTCAAATATAAGGAGCGATTGGTTTTGTCTCCAATGTCTACACTTAAGCCCCACATCTTAAATGAATTGCATTCCTCTCCTCTTGTTGGACACTCAAGATTCCAAAAGACATATGCTCGTGCTCGTCGTTCTTTTTTCTGGGAAGGCATGAAGAAGGACATCCTTACTTTTGTCACAAAATGCGATATTTGCCAACGCAATAAAGGTGAAACTGTCAAGACCCCAGGAGCTCTCCAGCCATTACTCATTCCAGCTTCAATCTGGACTGACATCTCCATAAACTTTATAGTGGGACTTCCCAAAGCAGGCAACAAGTCTGTCATCATGGTCATGGTCGATCGTCTTTCAAAGTATGCACATTTTTGTGCCTTACCACACCCTTTTATGCCT
The DNA here is from genome assembly GCA_009831015.1 of Picea engelmannii. Lineage (NCBI taxonomy): Eukaryota > Viridiplantae > Streptophyta > Pinopsida > Pinales > Pinaceae > Picea > Picea engelmannii. The sequence continues at coordinate 372,654 of ML785410.1, forward strand.
AATATGGTCGCACAAGTTTTCATGATAAGATTTTAAAACTACATGGCATGCCCACCTCCATTGTGTCCGATAGTGACCCACGACCTTCACCAACACATTTTGACAAGAATTGTTTAAATCATAGGGACCACAGTTGAACATGAGCACAGCATACCACCCACAGACCGATGGCCAAACAGAAGTGGTCAATAAATGTTTGGAAACCTACTTGCAATATTTTGCCTCGAACAAACAACATCAGTGGGTGCAATGGTTACCCTTGGCAGAATGGTGGTACAACACTTCCTATCATACAGCAACCAAAATGACACCATATGAGACAATGTATGGCCAACAACCACCTTCTATAACTCCATATCATCCAGGCACATCCAAGTTCCAAGCTCTTGATAAGTTGTTGCAAGGTCGAGAAGCTACCCTCCAAGCTTTGAATGATAATCTCCACATGGCCCAAAATCGTATGAAACAACAGCCTAACCTGCAACGTTCAGAATGAGTCTTCCAAGAAGGTGATCAAGGGTTTCTCAGACTCCAAACTTACAAGCAAACCTCCCTCAAAACCCAAGGCCATCACAAGTTGGCACCCAAATTTTATGGCCCCTATCAGATTATCAAACGTATTGATCCAGTTGCCTGCAAACTGGCCCTTCCAGTTGCTTCCAAACTACATCTAGTATTCCATGTTTCATGTTTGAAGAAATTGGTGGGTCAAAATTGCAGGGTTTAAACCATCCTACCGAAATTAGATGAAGAAGGCTCCATTTGGCTGCAACCAAAAGTCGTCCTCAATGTACGTGAGCATTACTTGCGTGGTCGCACTATCAAAGAAGTATTAATCAAGTGGATGGACACATCTCCAGAGGATGCAACTTGGGAACCTGCGGCCATACTGCAGCAGTTTCCACATCTTCAGCCTTGAGGACAAGGCTACTTTTATAGGAGGAGAGCATGTTAGGATTCGATCCTAACCCCTCTTAGTTATTTATTAGTTAGAGTAATATATATTGTCCATGTAATAAAGGCCGAAGTTAGTTAATAAGGCCTATTAAATAAATGTGAACAAGTCAATGTAAGAAGACCTAATAGAAGCTTTCGCTTCTAGAAGGATCTTCCTCTAGAATGTTCGTTAGAACTTAGAAGGTAGAACTAGTATAAATAAGAGTAAGAGGTATGAGAAACGTGTATGGAGAATTATTGTAAAAGAGCGTTGATCTGCTGGAGGTTTCCCCCTCGAGGAGGCAAGTGAACTCAGCTTCCTATTAATAAAGGTATCATTATCTGGTTGTGGTTCTCTATATTTTTGTTGTTCCATGGTATTTTCCTGCAGTATTTTTGTTTTCAGTTTGATATCTTAGATTTGGTACCTTACAGATGTGGATGAATCTAGAAGAGCAATGAGAATCTCGTAAGTGGAGAGAAGCTAACAAACAAAACAAACCTCAAAGGGGGAGTGCCCAATAGAGATATCGGTTGCCTTGTTGTAGTTTTGTTGTAATACATGGAGTAAATGATCCCACTACTTATTTTGTTGATGATAGATGCAGAGAGAATGAACCCAGGTATGATTAACTACCTTGGTTTGACCATCTATCTAGGGGTGAAAAGATGTAGAAAAGCATAGCTTCCACAAAGATTTCTAGAAGTGGTTGATAAACCTAGAGTCATGATCAAGAATGATGGTCAAAGATAAGACAAAATGGCCCCATACACAGTGAAAGAAGAGTTTTGTTGCTTTAGGGGATCCAATGGTTTTGTAACAAGGTATGAATACTTCCATCTTCGAGAATCTCCAAACTACTACAAAGATACAATCATGTTTACATTGGGTGGTAGGCAAACCACTAAAAAAATCCATGAAGATGAATTCCCAAGGCCTGAAGGTAACCAAGAAAAAGTTGATACAACCCAAGCTTCTTATTTGCAGGTTTGCTTTGACTGCAATGTGAACACCTCCTAACATAGTCTTCCACTTGTTTCCATATGGAAGGCCAAAAGAAGTATCTTTGCAGGTGTAGCAATGTTTTCCCGCACAACGAAATGTCCCTCATAAGATGAAGAATGTACCTCCTTGATTAGAAGAAGGTGAGTTTGACCCACTAGTACACAAAAATGATTCATCTTGTACCTGAAACCATCTTTGATTATATTGTCGAGAAAGGGTGTATGTTTGACCATTGTAAGTTGTTGAAGAAAGCTTATGATAGGACCAAAGTAAGGGTCAATAGAACACTAGGTTTTCCATTCTTCAAATATTTCACATCTAACATTTAAAATAGAAAGAGCCTTCACAAAAGGTTTGCAAAGTACATCAACGAATTTATTTGAGCTACAATGAATAAATGAAATTATTGAATATAGGAAGCCCATTTTAAATGCCTTTGCTCTTGAATTTTAGACTAAGAATTCAAAAACTAAAGGGGTTGATGATCAATGTATCAAAGAGTTTCTTTACAAAGGATATAGTACCACCATTCCTTCTCATAAGTGTAATAGTTAAGCTTTGCATGGGACAACCTCTCTAAATGGTACCACTAGATGTCCTCCCTCCTTAAGAGCAATGCCTATGGCAGATTTTGAAGCTTTTGTCTCGATCTCAAAAGGCTATTGCAAATAAAGAAGAGCAAGCACTGGTGTAAAGCAAACAATATCTTTTAACTTTTGAAATGCTCACTCTGTGTTAGGAGTCCAATGAAGAGTCTTCTAATTATTGTCTTGATTCAACATGCAAGAAATGTGGGAGTAGTGGCGAATGATTTCCTATAGAAATCCATGCCTCCCAAAAAACTCTTCAGATCTGTAGTGTTGGTAGGTATGAGCCAATCCATCAAAACTTGAACTTTGGTTGAATCTGTGTGAACTCTTGTCTCATCAATCACAAAACCAAGGTATTGGATAGAAGTTTGGCCAAAGAATGCCTTCTTCATTTTGGCCTACAATTTATGTTGGTAAAGGAGGTCCAACTTGTTCGAACATGGTGCAAATTATTGAACCAAATTCTGTTGAAAACTAAAATGCCATCGAAGTAAACAACAAAAAACTTACTAAGAAGTGGGCAAAATATTTCATTAATGATCGACATGAAGGTAGCGAGGGCATTAGCGAGGCCTAACTTGGTCTTGAAAGTTGATTTCCATATATATGTAGGTTCCATCTAAACTTGGTGATAGCTTGAAGCGAGATCCACTCTGGTGAAGTACTTGGCCCGCTTGAGTGGATCAAGATGGTCATCAATCTAGCATAGAGGGTAGCAGTTCTTAACAATGACCTTGTTGAGAGCCCTATAATTTGTACAAAGTCTCCACTCCTGCTGCTCTTTCTTAAGTACCACTAATGCAAGAGATCTACATCGAAATGTAGCAAGCTCAACTTTTCCATCCTCCAAAATTTGTGTGATATGCCTCTCTATCTCTACACTCTCCTTGGGTGAGGTGCAATATGCATCAAATTTCTACAGGGAACAACCAAGAATAAGCTCACTGAAATGTTGTATGTTCTAAATGGGAGGTAAACCCTTGGACTCTTCAAACACATTTGTTTATGAGTCAATGATTTATTATATATATGGTAAAGAGGTCATTTCCTTTATTGTAGCAAGCTCAACTTTTCCATCCTCCAAAATTTGTGTGATATGCCTCTCTATCTCTACACTCTCCTTGGGTGAGGTGCAATATGCATCAAATTTCTACAGGGAACAACCAAGAATAAGCTCACTGAAATGTTGTATGTTCTAAATGGGAGGTAAACCCTTGGACTCTTCAAACACATTTGTTTATGAGTCAATGATTTATTATATATATGGTAAAGAGGTCATTTCCTTTATTGTCTTTCACAACTTGTCAGACAAAGCACAATGATGAGAATTCTATTGAGAAAAACGAACGTCCTATAGACACTTTGCGAGCAAAGCATCCTTGTACCCTAATGGGTAGAACCTCTTATGGATGGCTTCCTTCAACTTTGCACAGGTGTGGACTAGCGATTGGTTGTTGATCACTAAGTGTTGTGTGTGGGTTTGCCACTATTAAGGGCCTGGTCATCCATGTGAAATTCAGCAACAAGAATCTTGCTAGCCTCTGTCAAGTTCAACCGAGTTTTAAAATAAGTTTTCATGTTGCTTATCCAAGAATCAAGCTTGTCACCATTGAGAGCCACATCAAATTTAAGCATTGACAATTTAGAGTCCAACTTGAAGTAAAAGTGACATCCTCCTTTATATTTCATTTTCATCCTTTTACTTAATTTTTTAACATTACCATTAATTGTTTCGGGATGTTTGAGAGTGGTTCCAACCTCATTGGACTTCATATGGAGAAAGTTGAATTTTAGGTCCCATTCAAAAATTCAGCGGATTTAACGGTTTTCAAGGTTTCAAGATTGGCACGATTGCCATGTTTCTACTAGATTCTATCACGAGGGCATAGAACTAGCATTTAATCAAGAGCACCAAGCCCTTTATGTACCTTGATGTTGGTGGCACCGATCGTTGAACTCTTTTGTCATGACCCTAGTAAAAATGTACCCTTCACTCAAGTATAAACTCATTTGTTGAACTCTTCTCTTTGTCATCATGTCAGGTGACTTGGTGGTGTATGTGCACACCAACCTCCATCTTATTTACATGCAGAGAGATGAATGGTTGGCAAGAAAGACAAAGATGTTGGATGTGTTTCCTGATGATATGGGTTTGGACAGTAGTGTTGAGTTGGCATTAGCCAACTTGGATCTTAATGAACCAGTTGGGTTTGGACAGTAATGTTGAGTTGGCATTAGCCAACTTGGATCTTAATGAACCAGTTCTAGAGCCGATCACTTTTGATGATGGTGATCCTCTCGAGGGGTCATCCTCCACACCAACAGATGCACAGATTGCATTGGATAAAGAGGAGGAGGATGGAGGAGAGAGCACTGGTAGTGATGTTAATCTTGATGATTATGACATGGAGGACTACTCACAGTCACGACTCATGAGCTATGAGATTCTTCCATCTACGATTCTATTATCTACCCTATGGCTATTTTGTATTTGCCATTGGTATTCCCACCTATAGTATCGGTGACTCTGACTCGGTATCTATGTGCATTTTGATTTTGATGACTTATTGAGATTGAGAATGTTGCAACTTATGTTTCTAATTTCTTGTGTGTTCGCAATTTGTCATTTGATCATCATTGTTGTTACAATGTATTATGTAACATGTTTTAGATCATGTAAATCTTCTAGTTTCTAACAAACTATAAATCTTTATGTCTATATTTCATTTTTGTATGTGTAATTTTCAAAAAAAAAATCATATAATATATATAATGTGTCCTCTGTGTCCTATTTTCGAGGTCGTCGTGTCATGTGTTGGACACTTGTCTTTCTATGTCCTCTGTGTCCTGTGTCATCATGTCAAGTGACTTAGATCATATCATGTTTCATTTTAGCTTGGAACTCCAAATGTTATTGGACCTACTAGGTTTCTTACATTTGTTCAACCAAGTATTGGGCAAGGCTCGAGTCCTAGGAGTCTCCCAATTTACTTAAGCGTTAATGGGAAGCCATGAGACCAAGGAAATTCGGGAACACATAGGGTTTTAAGCCCGAAATAGGGTGTTGAGCCCAAAATAGTGATCTACGAGTTACAGGCAAAAATGAAGAACAAAATTTTAGGATCTCTTCATCCCCTAAATCCCCCTTAGGGGAGTAATTTCGTCTTATGCTCGAAATGTAAGTAGAAAATCCCAAAAAACATTGGAAATGGTGAACCCGAAATAGGGTGTTGAGCCCAAAATAGTGATCTACGAGTTACAGGCAAAAATGAAGAACAAAATTTTAGGATCTCTTCATCCCCTAAATCCCCCTTAGGGGAGTAATTTCGTCTTATGCTCGAAATGTAAGTAGAAAATCCCAAAAAACATTGGAAATGGTGAAGCTCACGAGAAGCCCTAATCTTATGGCTTTGATACCAAATGATACGATCACAATACCAACAGTGCAAGTATTCATACACAAGAAAACATAAGAGAGCAAGCATGCAAGCATTAGAGGTGATTGTCGGAACTGTACATATGTTGTACACTCATTTGTATTACTATATATAGAGTACAAAATTGTGGGAGTAGTGATCAAAATTGACCATGTCTCCAACAAAATGCAATAAAGTGGGTGAGTGATCAATTTACATTAAGTCACTCAAGAGAGATAAGGATATAGTACAAATATAATGCATGTTAACACATGTTCACTAGACTAAATCTCATCATCATTCATAGCAGGGCAATATAATATAATGCCGTCACAAGACACTCTCCATACAAAAGAGAATTAATACAGAGATAAAATATGAATATGAAAGCAGATCCCTGCTTGGGCTGATTAGCCTCTGCACCAAATAATATACTTATTTTGGTTGGCTCACTTGTACAAAAACTTGCAACACATATGCCATCAGTCCAATATCCAAAATTCAAAACACGTCTGCTTAAAACTAAAGAAAAGCAAAACATTTCTCTTAAATCAAAAAACCTGTCATATTGATGAATACAAAGAAGAATCTAAAAAATCTTCAGAGCTTGCAGGATGTAGTTTTGTCTGCTCAGTCTCGAGGTACCCAGATATTAAGACTATAAATACTAAAAATGCCAAAATTTAATTCTGATGAAGTTCACAACTTCCAGAAAAAGATGCTAAAATGAAATCTAATAGCATTAAAGTCTGCAAATTTGGTGATAGATACTAAATCCAATACTACAAAAGGCTAGTATACCGTGTACAGAGCCTTAGCTTTTTCCTACTTTTTGCCACTACCTTTTAGCATTATCAGCAAACATTTGAGTCCAAGAACACGACCACTACTTCACATGGGTTCCATATTACTGCTTTAGGGAGGTGGCCTTTATTAATGGTTTCAGTAGATTAACCTTCTCTGATCTCTGATACCAATGTAATGATCTGTAAGCATTGGTTATCTTGCAAGTACTAACGTAATGGTCTGTGAGCATCAGTTGTGAATCGCGATGCAAGTACTAGTAGCAGATGCTAAACAAGTATCTAGTTAGGCAACCAGGCAGCAGTCACCTATAATAAAGTGCAATAGAAAGAATACAAGGTGAAGATAGGAAATAAAGACTACCTCAAAAGATCTTTTCAAATGATCGAGCTCTTTATCAAGATCATCGATTGCCAAGTTATAAGCCTGCATTGGAGAAGACTGGCTTGTAGTTTGGATCTGTTAAGCCACACACCATTTGAAGGCTTAAATATTTAGTCCAAAACATATAGTCATAAATAGACATCATAATATTCTCCTTGCACATGATTCTCTAAAAAGATTGATGATTTCAAAATGTAATTGAGTGAAAGATTGCTCCCTGCTGAAGCCATAAAACTGACCCTGAGAAGAATCTTGTACTGCAACGGATGTGGCAATTTGTAGCCAGCAAAGAGCACATTTGGATCCCTGTGCAATTGCCTGTCGTAGGTTCATACAATGTCAACAGCTATTTGCTCTCAGGACCAGGAATGAAAAGAGGAAATGAATGGAATGAAATGAAGAAAAACAGTGGCATATGTTAAAAGGAAAGGAATTCTAAACTTTCTCAATCTAGGCATTCAAAAGGACACAACAAGAGAAAACAAAATTTGTAAACAATTGGGGGCAACCCGCATGACCCCGATGACCTGCCGCCAGATGCTGGGCTTCCTTACTGCTGCTACCTCTTAACATGGGGCAAATGCCACTTGTCAAGAGGCCCAAACGATGATCAATTTCAAAGCCACTTCCTTTTCACCTAAAAAATTGCACCTCGCGAAAAACATGCTTGCAACGGCGAGACAGACAACAAAGGGCAAAACATGGCTCTGGGGAATTTGAACCTTGGTCATATATGAAACACCCCTAACCAAGACCGGTTAACCCTATCTTGCAGTTTCGACCGGTTAACCCACTTCGTCTTCATATGCAAATATGCAGGAGAGCTAGCAATACTTACATGCGAACGATGTTGCCAATTGTGTGGTCTTCTCTTTCGATGACGAAAGTTGCAGCATTCATAATCTTCATGTCCCGTTCATAGCTCACCCTGAACACACACGCAAACGCACCAACCAATAAACACCCATTTCGTTTCAGAACACCTAGCTGAAACCCAAATGCAAACACCAACTCGGGAAGCCAAACAGAACCCAAAAAAATAAAACATGGAAACAGAAAAAACCAGAATATAATGCAGGGGAATAGAGATACGCATACTTTTTAGTGCCCTCGGGCACCACAAACTTCTCATATCGGTCTGGGGCATTCATGGTGGCCTGGTGGTGCAGGTATAGAAAGATAGAAGGTTTCTGTGAAGAAAATGATGATTTCCGTGACAGCCTCAATTGCAGTAATGAATTGTTTGGCGAAGGGTTCGAATTTATATGTTAGCGAGATAAACTATCCGGCGGTTGACGAAAGAAAATATTCAAAACTTATAAATATAACAGTCAGAACTAATTTATTTATTTTGTAGAAATATCGTTCGGATGTGGTCTAATGGTTCGGGGAGAGTTGAAAGTTGTAATTTAATATGAACGTTTTTAAACTTGTGGTTGTGGAGACGTAATCGGTTAACATTGACATCCAATGGAATTAAATTGTAAATTTGTGGGTTAAAATATTATTTATGTTTTTTGTTTTTTCCATGAATCGATTTATATATATAATTTTAAATGTTTAATATATTTTTAATAGTTTTGTTTTCTTAATTTAGATTTTAATTTAATATATGTTAAATAAAAATTGGTTTAGGATGAAAATGTGATAAACAAAGAGAAAGCATATATATATATATATATATATATATATATTGGAAAAACATTATATTAATAATGAAAGAAGGAAAAATTGAAATTTTAAACATTTGGGTTTTGTTAATCGATGTAAAAGGGATTGTTTAAATTTCAAAGGTGTATTCTATTACTTTATTGGAATGTTTAGATTTCCATATGTAAAAAAAATTGAAAGAGCAAAGTGTGTGTTATGTGCCATTGAAAGCTTCTCCAATATAAAGTTCAAATAAAAGAAAATTTATTTTTAGGTAATTTTCTATCAATTTCCTTTAAATATTTTGTTGAGCAATATATTCACCAAGATAATATTAAAACTTTGTACAACTTACAATTTTTTAGAGCTTAGATAATATATTATGAAGAGTTTTGCAAAACCAAAGTATATTTTGTGTTTGTGTTTAGTATTAAGTTAAACATTGATTTCTTTAATATATGTGGATGATCAAAATATAAACTCATCATATTTAATAGCATTTTGTGTTTATGATATTTTTTAAATCTAAGATTGAGAGGTTATTAATTTAAATATTGGAACGTCGTAAATATTTTGTTTGATAGGCAAGGGTGAATGTCAAATTAAGTGTGTCCTTATGCAAATGGGTTCAAATCTTGGTTGATGCAGAGCTTGTTCAGTGCTTATGCGTTGACTGGTCTTTTCAACATATATAAATGTGAACATACCATGATTCTTATAATGTTCACAGAGGTAGTGACCCTCGCATTAATGTAATGATTGATTGGTTGTAGATTGAGTATGTTCACTCGGTGTCCTAGCATATACATCCCAACATATCATGATCTTTATAGTGTCCACAAATATAGTTGTGTAGGTGTGTCCACTTTAAAATATTTCGACTTTGTATATGTTATCACGTATTGATTGTGAGGTGTGGTATAAGGCAACATATAAATCTTCATGTATCATATTGTTTAAGTCAATGGGGGTGTCCATAGAGATAGTGTGTAATGTTCCTAACTTGGCTAGTTTGGGAAACACTGATAATCCAATGTATCTATTGTAGATAATTCAATGTTACAACATATAAATGACTATATAGATGATAAATGAGACAAAAGACTGCAAATCATATATTATGGTATCTTTGTGAGTACAATGTCGAATGCGGTTGAATAAAAATGAATCACTCTGCTAGATCAAATGACAAAAGGATCTTAGCCGGAATACAATAATCAAACTAAATGATAATACATGATAATAGATGAACATTGCGGGATCAATGGATGAGCTGGAACTATGGCAGCTCGCACTGTAACTATTGAAAGTCCGGAAAGTTTGCCCTGGTGGCTAAACCTCTCAAAATGCCCTGGAAATTGTCCTAAATGGTGTGCCCTGCTCTAGCTCTCGGTCTTGGTGATTGATCGGCCCCTCTGTTGGTGTGCATGGACCTCAGATGGATCCCCCTGGGGGAATGCACCCCTCTCTCACTGGAAAATTGCACCCTAATAATTCCACCGTCGGAATTGGCTGAGATGCGTCTCAAAATGATCGCCTCGGCCTACTGTGAAATGGGTCGGAAGGGTTTCCCTGGATCTGATATGATGATTGCTCGGGAACCCCAAATGTGTCCACCCAAAATGTCCCACTCCCAATGTCTGGAAAATGCGCCCCAGATGATTCCTCCGTCGGAATCTGACGAGGAACCGAGAAAAATATGTGTCTTGCCTTCTTCTCAACTGGGTCGGAGGGGAATCTATGAACTCTCCCTATATGGGACAAGTCGATCCACTGAACCTTCTCATAAGTTGCGCCCTCACCCTGAATAAGTGTGCCCTTGCTGCTGGAACCTGTGTAACTGTTGCTGAAGAATGATGGAAGACCTGTGTGATCTTCCCGGTGACTAGGGTGTGTCTCTCAACACCGAAATCATCCAACTGGTGTCTTCCTCCTGGAATCCACTGAACTATCTCTCTTGAGATGCACCTCTCTCCTCAATGACAAGTCAAAATCTACATAATGATGAATTAGGTCGTTGAACCTTCTCTTATAGCTGCCTAAAACCCTAATTCGTTGTTGAAACCCTAATTCATTGTTGACTTCTAATTTTAGCTCGTTTGTTCTATTTTTAGATCAAATTGTCTAAAAAGCGCTTTTAACCACTTTTAGCTCAATGTCACTTTCTGAATATAACACCTTTAACTGGAGTGACCTCTAGTAACCTTGTTTACCCCTTTCTAGCCCTGGCTATAGTCTAACGGGGTGGTTTAGACCATTAAGCCTCCTCTCTGGAGCTCTTACTTGGAAAGGGACATTACAGTCCTCCCTTCTCGAAATTGCTTGTCCTCGAGCAATACCAATCGAGGGTGTTGCAACACCTGCTCGCTCTCCCAAGTAGCATCCTCTACTGGAAGCCCTCTCCATCTGATCAAACACTCTCTAATGACCTTGCTCCTTAGTTTCTGCTCCCGGAACTCTAGTACCTCCTCCAGGCACCAACTCCAATTGTCCCTCCTCATCTAATGGGGGAAGCTCCTCTGATGTGCTAATGAATTGTCCCAGTGCCTTATTGAGGCAAGATATGTGGAACATGTTATGAATCTTGCTCCCCTTTGGAAGCTCTAGCTCATAAGCAACCTCGCCTACTCGGTGCATGATCCTGTAAGGGCCATAAAATCTGGGCTTGAGCTTCTCAGCCCCACTCTTCTTCAAAGATGACTGTCTGTAAGGTTGGAATCTCAAAAAAACTAGATCCCCAACCTCAAAGCTATGCTTTATCTTGTGCATGTCTGCACTCATCTTTTGTCAGTTCTGTGAAATCTGCATGTTCTCTTTCAGCAACTTGAGAATCTCCTGACTCTCTATGATCCAATCCTTGGCCTTGGGAGCTCTACTCTCCCCGAAAACCAAGTCTACCAAAGTGGGAGCATCATATCCGTACAATGCTCGGAAAGGTGTCATGCCAATGGACATGTGGAAAGTGGTGTTGTAACAATGCTCTCCTAAATGTAGCCACTTGACCCATGTTCTTTGTTATCCACCTACATAGGTCCTCAAATATTCTTCAACCCACTTGTTGATGATCTCGGTCTGCCCATCTGTCTGAGGGTGATAGTTGGTGATGGGTGTCAACTTTGTCCCCACCAATCTAAACAACTCTCTCCAGAATGTTCCAGTGAACTGACTGTCCCTGTCACTAATGATGTTCCTCGGCAACCCATGAAGTCTGACAACCTCCCTGAAGAATAGCTCGGTTACCTGAACTACATTGTACTCTGTCTATATGGCATAGAATTGAGAAAACTTGGTCAACCTGTCGACCACTACATAGATACAATCCTTACCCTGGACCTTGGGTAGGCATGTGATGAAGTCCATCGATATACTTTCCCATTTCTGCTCTATAATGGGGAGTGGTTGAAGTAGCCCTGCTGGAAGAGTATGCTCTGCCTTATTCTATTGGCAAGTCACACACTCATTGATGTGTCTCATAACATATTGTTTGAGGCCCTTCCATGAGAACATCTCCATGATTTGTTTGTAGGTTTTGAAAAAACCTTGATGGCCTGCTAGTGGTGAATCATGAAAGGTTGTGAGGATCTTCTTCTTGAGCCTCGAATCTGGCACCAAGTAGACTCTCTCCTTGTAGAATGTGACATTGTCAATGACCATATACCTGTCATCCTATATGTGCCCATCCATAACCTCACAAGTGAACTTGTTCTTCGAATATTCCAAAAACAAGTGGGATTTCCAATCTGTTGAAATCTCAATCAAAGAACATGTCGCAGGTCTCCTCGATAGTGTATCGACCACAATGTTCTTCTTCCCCTTGACATACTCTATGTCGAAGTCGAATGCATGTACCTTCATCACCCATTTCTGCTAGCACTCACTGAAGTCCTTCTGCTCAAGGAAATACTTCAAGCTGTTGTGATCTGTCTTGACCACGAATTTGTTGCCCGCCAAATATTGTATGAATTTGGGCAAGGCATGCATGTTTGCCAACATTTCCTTGTCATAAATGGAGTACAACCTCTCGAGATGACTAAGCTTCCTGCAAGATGACTAAGCTTCATACTCTCAAATAAAATGGCGTGTCCTCCCTGCATCAAAACTGCCACGATACCCTTGTCGGATGCGTCACACTCTAGTACAAATGGCAAGGTGAAGTCTGGTAATGCTAACACTGGACAAGTGCCCATGAATTCCTTCATGTGATCAAAGGATTTTTGTGACTCCTTGGTCCAGATGAAAGCCCCATGCTTGGTAAGATCTGTTAATGGTGCTCCAAGCTAAGAAAAAACCCTGACAAACCACCTGTAATAGTTGCATAGCCCGAAGAAACTCCTCAACTCTATCACATTCCTAGGCATCGGCCAATCCAGAATGGCCCTGATCTTCTCCTGGTGTACATGTAGCCCCTGTGCACTGATAATGTGGCCCAAGTAAAGTAGCTTTGTCATACCGAACTCACACTTGGACTCTTTGGTGTATAATGATTGCGCCTCCATGATGCTCAATACCTCATCCAGGTGCCTCATATGCTCCTGCCATGTCTTGTTGTAGACCAAGATGTCATCGAAGAAAATCAAGACTGATTTCCTCAACTGATCCATGAATATGTGGTTCATGCAAGACTGAAATGTAGTTGGTTCATTGGTTAGCCCAAATGGCATAACCAGGAACTCGAAATGTCCAAAGTGACATATAAATGTTGTCTTCTCTATGTCATGCTCTTGGATGATGATCTGATGATACCCAAGTCAATCTTTGAGAAGAAAATTGCCCCATGCAGTTCATCCATCAACTTGTCAATGCACGGGATAGGATATTGGTTCTTAATGGTTTTCTTGTTCAAGGCCTGGTAATCAATGCACATCCTCATGGTACCATCCTTCTTCAGAACTAAGACAATTGAAGAGGCGAATGGGTTGCTTCTCGGTCTTATGTGTCCCATCACTAGAAATTCCTTAATTTCTTTCTCTATCTCATCCTTGAACCTCCTAGGATGACAATAGGGGGGGTGTGATCATAGGTTTGGCCCCCTCCTCCAACTCAATGGTGTGCTCAAACCCCCTGTCAGGTGGTCTCCCTGGTGGAATCGACCCAAAAACCCGATGATGTCGTCCCAACAAATTCTTGATCTCTGTATGATATTGTTTTCGACCCTTTGAATCCTTCCATGTAGTGATCAAGCACTCTGCGACATATGCTACCTCCCCATGTCTGAATATGCCCTCCATCCTTTTGGTCGAAACTGTCCTGGGTGCTTCTATTGACATGCCTCTCAGAACAACCTCCTTCACGTCACAGTCTCTGAATCCTATCTCCAAGGTTTGGTAATTGGTGGTGATTTTGCCCAAGGTGATCATCCATTGGACTCCCAATACCACATCTATGTTAGATAGGTCAACCACATAAAATATGTCTCTCACTGTGTAGTTGCCTAACTTTATCTTCAAGTTTGGAACTCTGTCTAGACACTCCATTGTATGGCCATCTGCTACTACAACATCAAACCCCTCAAACTCCTATGTCTGAAGTGCCCATCTCGATACCAATGAAGCGTCAATGAAGTTGTGGGTGGCCCCACCATCCATCAGGGTGATTGCCCATTGCCCCTGAATAGTCCCTCTCATCCGGAGGGTATCATACATGGGAACACCATAAAGGGTCGCTATGACTCCTCCCTTTGTTGGTTTTCTTTTGTTAGCCTGCTTAGTAGGCTATGGAACTACCGGTGGGTGGGCCCCTACCAGTGTTAGTGGTCTACGGGGAGGTTGCTCCTCTGCCTGTGTTGACTCCTCCTCTAAGCTAGTGGATTCATTGTCTTGCTCCTCCTCCTCATTGTCCACGCTATCTATTGCCACCTCAATATAATGAATCTCTCCCTTTCCCATGCATCTGGGGCTTGGGACCCAAGGATCTCTACAGTTGAAGCAAAGCTTCTTCCTCACAAAATCTCACCTTGTCTCATCATCCAGCTTCTCGTTGCCCTTCCATTCTCTCTCGAATGGCTTCCGGTCTCGATTCTTCTGTGGTACGAAGGGTTTGGAAAAGGGTTTAGTTTTTGGCACTGAGTCTGCCAAATCTCGAGTGCGTAGGATGGCATCCAGCAAGGTGTGAGGCATGTATGCCTTCACCCATCTTCTGAAAGGATTTGTGAGTCCCTCTGTGAATAACATGATCAACCTTGGCTTTGATATATCTGCCACTGCCACTGCTACCCGCTGAAACTCCGTGATGAACACCTCAGTTGTGCCAATTTGTCTCAACTAGGCTAGATCCCTGAAGTGGATCTCAGGATCCCTCCTGTCAAACATGTCCATGAGTCTCTATGTGAACTCTCTGTAGGAGGTGATGTGATTGTGACCCAACGTCACCAATCCATGATGCCACCACTCGTGTGTCTCACCCTCCAAGTGTAGGGTAGTGAAATGGATGGCCTCTGTCTCGGTCATCTGGTTGAGCTTGTAGTATGTGTCTAACTTTTGTACCCAAGCTCTGGCGATGCATTTGGACGATCCGTCAAAAGAAGGTATGGTGAGTTTACCAACTTTCTGGATGAAATTAATATTATTCACATGTTGTTGATGTTGTCCTCCTCTATGTGGATCTCTGGGGCGGTTCTCGAGTCTGAGTCCACAATACTTGACCAAGGTCATGTCCTGATGGAAGTCATGGCCCAACGCTGCATACTCCTTCCTATACTCTTCAATGTCCTCTACCTGAGTGGGTGACCTCTGTGTTATCGGTTGTTGTGCTACTACTAGAGGTGCCCTCTAGAAACTAGGGAACAATGGCCCAGGAATCCTACTCGAAGAGGTGTATGTGTGTTTAGGACACTGGGGTCTATTGCCTGCCCCTGAGTTCCCCTATGTTGCATGTGGGGCTTGTGTGCCCGGGGTGCCCACTATGGCCAGTCTATCGGCCATTTGTACCAAGGAATGAGTCATGGCATGCTGACTGACTACCAGATTGTCAAGTACCTACATGAAGGTTGCTTATGGGTCCATAGGGGCCTTACCACTTCCCTCTGGTCTCTCATATCTGTCTTCTAACATCCTCTCCGCCTCACGCTCAGCCTCTCACTCTACCCTTCTCTCTGCTTCCCTATGTACCTCTTTCTCTTCCTCTAAGCTGGGAGAAAAGGGGGAAAATCATATCTAGGTATTCCCTCCTTGCATCTGTTGTGAGTGACATATTCGTCACCTACGTGCTCACGACCCCATGGGTCCTCTTCTGCACTCATCGTCTTTAGTCACGGGCTGGCATGACTAAAGCTCTGATACCACTGTAATGTTCCTAACTTGGCTAGTTTGGGAAACACTGATAATCTGATGTATCTACTATAGACAATTCAATGTTACATCATATAAATGACTATATAGATGATAAATGAGACAAAAGACTGCAAATCTTATATTATGATATCTTTGTGAGTACAATGTCGAATGCGGCTGAATAAAAATGAATCACTCGGCTAGATCAAATGACAAAAGGATCTTAGTCGGAATATAATAATCAAACTAAATGATAATACTTGATAATAGATGAGCACTGTAGGATCAATGGATGAGCTGGAACTATGGCAACTCACATGGTAACTATTTAAAGTCTGAAAAGTTTGCCCTGGTGGCTAAACCTCTCGGAATGGCCTAGAAATTGTCCCAAATGGTGCGCCCTGCTCTAGCTCTCATTCCTGGTGACTGATCGGCCCCTCTGTTGGTGTTTCTGGACTCCAAATGGATCTCCTTGGGGGGAATGCGCCCCTCTCTCACTGGAAAATTGCACCCTAGTGATTCCATCCTCAGAATTGGCTGAGATGTGTCTCAAAATGATCGCCTCAGCCTATTGTGAAATGGGTCGAAAGGGTTTCCTTGGATCTGATCTAATGATCGCTCGGGAACCCCGGATGTGTCCGCCCAAAGTGTCACACTCCCAATGTCTGGAAAATTCACCCCAGATGATTCCTCTGTCGGAATCTGACGAGGAACTAGGCAAAAGATGTGCCTTGCCTTCCTCTCAATTGGGTCGGAGGGGAATCTTTGAACTCTCCATGGATGGAACAAGCCGATCCACTGAACTTCCTCATAAGTTGTGCCCTCACCCTGAATAAGTGCGCCCTTGCTGCTGGAACCCGTGTAACTGCTGCTGAAGAATGATGGAAGACCTATGTGATCTTCCCGATGACTAGGGTGTGTCTCTCAACACCAAAATCAACCAACTGGTGTCTTCCTCCTGGAATCCACTGAACTATCTCTTCTAAGATGTGCCTCTCTCCTCAATGACAAGTCAAAATCTACATAATGATGAATTAGGTTGTTGAACCTTCTCTTATAGTTTCCTAAAACCCTAATTCATTGTTGAAACCCTAATTCGCTATTTACTTCTAATTTTAGCTCGTATGTTCTCTTTTTAGCTCAAATTAGCTTAAAAACGCTTTTAACCACTTTTAGCTCAATGTCACTTTTTGAATATAACACCTTTGACTAGAGTGACCTCTAGTAATCTTGTTCACCCCTTTCTGGCCCTGGCTATAGTCTAACGGGGCGGTTTAGACCATTAAGCCTCCTCTCTGGAGCTCCTATTTGGAAAGGGACATTACATAGTGGTCCTCCTACTTAACATGATTGTGATTGATATTTTATTATAGTTTTTACATTTTTAAAATCTCCTCTCCTTTTATATGTTATCCCATGTTGGTTGCAGGATAAATATACATGTTTGCTTGGCCTCCCTCTTCGCTTTTATAAAACATGTTTTTGTCTACAACCAATATTCTTTCTGAAAATATCACTTCAAAACATTGCATTAAGAGCGATAAAGAGGGATGAAAGGGATTAAGATTCATAAAGTCATAAATCAAGTTTCTTGAAAACCATACATAGGAAGGAGTAAATGGGAATGAGAAAAGGTACAAGGCAATGTCATAAAGTAAGTCCCTTGAAAACCATGCACATAGGTACATTGACAAAGTCATGAGTGAATGAAATTATTTGAAAGCCATTAGTGGAAGGGGATTGACAAAGTCGTAAATAAATAAAATTACTTGAAAACCATGTGCTACGTGAGATTGACAATGTCATAAATGAACAATGCGACGAGGAAAAAGAAATGATATCAGAGAAAAATAAAAATGATGAATCATAAAAATAATAACAAAGGAACAATGGAAAATAATGACAAGGAAAAATATGTGTCTTGACTTAATGACCATGATGATTTCATTGATTTAATGACCATGATGGCTCCATTGATCAATTACCCCTTTGTGGGAGCACATCAACGACTTCTTTGAAGAATCAAACCATGTTGAAGGATATAACATTACCCATCTTTCACCAACCTCCAACCTAGTAGAACACTATAAATTTCTCGAAGAGAAGAAGGAGAAATGTTGAGCATCGAGAAAGGAGAAATATAAATTGAAGGGAATTCAAACAATAACTTCAAAATGCCTAAAGAAAAAATAAATTAAGGGATAATGGGGGGGAAAAGAATCAATAACAGGGGAGAAATTGTTGTTTCGAGGTAATGAAATGGTTAAAGTTTAGCTTAATTTTAAGTCATCCTCTTTGTTTATGTTGTTATGGTTGTTTTCATTCACAATATCTTATCAAATAAGATATGAGAAATATTTGTGGGTTCTGGCCAAAACTTTGGTTTTGTCGAAATAGATATGGTACTTAGTGTGGTGAGAATGTTCAATAATGGTGGATTTGGTGACAAGGTTGTGCTTAGTGTTGTAAATATACTCTTTTGGACATGTTTGGATTGACTGGTCGATTTCACTAATCTAGGGTCCCCCTCAAGCCATCATGAGTGTTATTATCTCTCATACGTATTCTCTCACTAACTTCCTTTCCAACAATATCCAACCCTTTATAAGTCAAACCCATATGATCTCACAAGGGAAAATGACAAGTCTAGGTTTTATGTGGCCAAGTAAGCAAACGTGAATCCAATGGGAGGATGCAAGAAGATCTGAAAGATTATGCTGAAGAAGATGTTGAGGCCCTCCAAAGGTCCACTTTTGTAACTATGGAGGAGCTAATAGAGGCTCGAAATGGGTCCAAAGCCTTTAGCAAAAAGTGTGTGCTAAAGAATTCATTAGATTTAGCACAAGACGAGCCTAAGTCTACAGAACCAAACTCGTCAGAGATGAAGGCACATGTATGGTCTACAAAAAATATCATTGTAGGGGATCACTCAAGGCTAATGAATGTCTTAATAACTTCGATCCCTGCATCGTTGATTAGGGAGTTAGAGTTGTCTCTTGCCATCTAGTGTTCCAAGTCATTCATTGTTCTAGAAGGAGCCATCAATTGAGGCATGTAAGATATTGAGTGAGAAAGGTAAACAAGGTTTAGGGTTTGGTGTGTTATTGTGGGAAGAACTATTTAGGGGCAATCCCCCAATATTCGATGTTGAGGAGCATAAATAGGTACCTAGTCAAAGAAAAAAAATAGAAAAACAAAAAGTGTGTCTAAAAGCGTAGGGAGAAGAATTGTCTAGTGGTGGTAGAAGACGTTGGAATAGAAGATATAAATGAACTTATGAAAACTAACTGCTCTAGTCATTTTATGGGGAAATTTGTTTGGAAACGAAGTATGAAGGGATAGGTGAAGTTAAATTGGCTAGACCTACTATGTTATATTCAAAATACCACATTTTAATTAAGGGTTGGTTGGCATTCAAATTTTGGTCAATTTGTTTATGTGGAGAAGATGTTATCTAAGAGATAGTTATAGGGTCCTCTGTGTCTAGAGCTTCAAAGATGGAAATTGAGGTTCGACCCTAAAAGAGAGCCAACATACCCATAACTTGTATCGGTCAAACTTCTAGGCTTGCCATTGGAAATGTGGAGCAAAACCATTTTGAAATTATAGAGCATGGAATTGAGAAGTTTGCGGGGATAGAATAAAGATTCAATTCAAAAACTAACAAAATATTAGTATATATAACAGTGGAAATGGAACTCATAGAAGGATTCCCAGAAGATTTGGAAATCAAATGGGGGTAATGGCACTTTGAGCAAGTCTTGGACTACTAGAAAAATCCCTTTAGATGCTCATGGTGCCATGAAATTGGTCATGTCCAGAAGGAATGTACTCAACAGAGAAAGGGAAAAACCTAAAAGAATGTACTCATGCGAAGAAAGGAAAAAAACATGGAGAGTAAAAAATAATCCAAATTCTAGTCCCATGAAAGCATGATGTATTACGACTTGTTTAGTAGAATCCCCAAGCAATTTTGTAGAGAAGATGGTTATAAGCCCAACCCAATAATCAAATGGATCGAATAATCAGTAAACAAGTAAAGAAAGAGTGGGAATGTAAGTTATCAAGTCACATGAAATATGCATCTCAAAGATTGGAGAATTCAAACTATTAGTACAAGGTACAAACAAATATGATTCCAACCTTGCCTTTCAATCTCATTCTTCCAATATTATCTCAAAAGAAAAACTATAACTAGTCTCTAGTGGTTCATTGGGTAGGGAAGATGGGGTGGCGAGCCAAAAAGTCGTCCCTAATAATCTAGTTCCTGACTCAAATTAACCTGGAAAGAAATATGGACTCATGTATTCTTCAAGAACCTGTCAAAACCCTCCCTCCAAACTCTTTGAGATTAATTTAAAAAAAATTATTAATCATTTAGTAGTTTCCATACCCCAAGATTCATAATTCTTTACTTTAGATGACAATGGGGCAAAAGTCCTGAGGTATAACTCGAGGTCCAAAAGCCATAGTTTCTAAAAGGTGATGATGATATTGAAGGTGGTTTGACCTTAGACAATGAAAAATCCCATTTTGTACGTAGGAAATCATACCTCTACCTGGATAAAAAGAAAGCAATCAAGGAGGTTAAGGAAGTAAATCAATTGATGATCAAAGGGGGCTTAAAATAGGGAGAGCCTCTAGGAAGTCAAAACCACGATCATCCTATCACCGAATCTGGCAGGGGTTGTGGGAACCCACAAAAAACTAGCTATCGAAAGGTGTTTTTCCAAGTTCAAATCAACTAAAATACTTCTTTAGGAAACTATGTGTGAGGGGAAGAAAGTTGAGGCCATTATATTGACCATTCTAAAAAAAAGGTCTTTTAAAACCCTAGATTCTAAAGGGAAATTAGGGGGAGTCGTAACTTGTTGGAATGATTCTTTGGATCTCTCTAATGTATCCTTCTTAAATGCAGGTATTAGGGCTAACCTAAAATCCAAATATCTAGAAAAAAATTACAATTATAAACATGTATGGGCCATATGATGTTATGAAAATGTTTTGGAACAATTTTGAAGGAATTGAGAATGATAATATAATACTAGGTGGAGATCTTAATATAGCATTGAAGGTAGCAAAAATTTGGGTTGAAGGTGCCAAGTGGGACTCCTAGTTGGTTACTTTACCCAGATGTTTGAATAATTGGGTCTATGCCATGTTGAACCAAATGAATTAGTAGCAACTTGGAGAAATTTTAGAAGTGACATAGGAGTGTCAAAGAGACTAGATATGCTCATGGTGGATGAAAGGCTTCTTGAAGAAACTGATAGACTTAAATCATGGGTAGGAGACGGAGAAAGTTCAAATCACCTTCCCATTTCATTACAAATCTAAAAGGATTATCAAAAACCTATCAACCCCTTCAAATTTATTCTTCGGCACAGGAAGACTAATTCAAAAATCAAGTATTTATGAAATGGAGGAAGTTTGACATGAGTCTAGGAGAATCTACAATGTCCCAATTTGCATATAATTTGAAAAGGATAAAAAAGGTGGTGGTGGATTGGCCATAAAGAAATCCCAAGAAGCCCCAAAAGAACTATTAGAAACAAAAGATCAAATTAACTCAATTTAAAGAAATCCAAAGAAGTCCCAAACGAACTATTAGAAGCAAAGGATCAAATTAACTCAATTTATGGAATGAACAAAGTTGGTATTTTTTGAAAACATGAAAATTTTGATTTGAAGAAACTGGGAGAGACAAAAGGTAAGATTATAGAGAATGAAGAAATTACTTGGAGGTTGGAAGAGGGAGAGGAGAATACAAAATCTTTTCAAAACTATGATAAGCACAGAAAAAAACATCAACACAATATAGGAGATTAGGAAAAATGATGGCTCTAAGGCAAGGACATCCCAAGACATAGTTGAAGTAAGTGTTAACCAAATCAAATGCTTATTCCAAGATCCTCTTGGATGCAACATAGCATAGATTCTTAAACTATAAAACAAAAGGGGATCTTGAATTCAAAGATAACAAAGGAAGAATTGAAATTAATGCTTGAATGGGAGGTCAATAGAATTATGCTTGGGCCTCTATGATTTACTAGAGGACTTATTGAATAAAGAATCCAAAAATTCAAGCAAAGTCTTGGGGGTACTAAATGCCACAATCATAGAACTAATCACCACGAAGAATGATCCTTAAGCATCGAATGACTACTTGCATATCTCCTTATCTAACTATATTTATAAAAACATGTCAAAAATTATAGCAAACTAGCTCAAAGGTTATTTCATATGGGAAATTTAGGTTTCTGCATAATAGACAAATTCATGATACAGTTGGTTCTGCCCAAGAAGGATTGCATAAAATCAAGGTAAAGAATATCATGTTATGGTAATTAAACTTAATCAGGCTAAAGCCTTTGACCAAGTCAATTAGATGCATTCAAGGATAGTTCTTATTCAAATAAGAGTCAACATCCAAGTAGTGAATTAGAACATGGGATGTCTAGCTTTAGCCTCTTTTGTTGTTCTAGTAAATAGATCAGCCTCGAAAGCTTTTCATGCCATGAGAGGACTTAAATAGGGTTCTCCATTGTCTCCTTTCCATTCCTTTTAGTGGCAAAAGGTTTAAAAAGATTGATAACAACACACAAAGGAGATGGTTCTATCAAAGGTATACGAATGGGAGAGTCAATGTCTATGTCCCATCTATTATTTGTGGATGATGTCATTCATTTTGGGATGGGGACCAAAATGTTAGCTTATGGGATTACTCCAAAAGTTTTTACACCGTGCTTAGGGGTGCTCCATGATACATGGGGTGCATGGTGTATGGATGACCCTTCAATGTTCTATAGTAGACAAACACATGTGATGTGGTTTGCTCATTGATTTCTAAACGTTGGGTGGGTGCTTATGTGGTTTTCTTCATTGGAGTATTGGAGATATAGACAACATGATGAAGTTATTCATGATACATGCATGGAGAGTGAGTGGATTGCTTAAACGATGACTTGCTTTGAAGGAGGATGATTGGGCATCTTGGAGGAGAGCATTAAGCATTAGATGGCACACTTGGTTGCTTGTATATTGGCTTGTGCTTGACATGAGGACATCTAGGTCGAGGTCATGATCATGTAGGTGTGGTCTACCCATAGGAGCACATGACCTAGGAGAAGAGTTGAAGCTTTGGATATGGATATTTGTACCATATGAGAGGGTTTGTGCATCAAAGCCTTGCTTATTAGATGTCTTCACCTTGGAGCTTGACATGTGTTGCTTGTAGAGTGAGTGCTTCATGTGTGGACCTATCTTCTTGTGGATAGGTTGCTTGCACTAGATCAAGACAACTTCATATTATTGAACTCACTCACTCTCATGTAAACAGAGGAAGGAGAGAGTTAATTCTCATATACATTCAACCATCACTCATGCTAGAGATGTGAGGAATGGAGAGCATTGCTTCCTCTCTCTTGTGTATACACTAGGGTTCATGAGGAAGTTCAAGGGATATTTTAGGTCCATGTTTCACCCTAAGGAGGCAAAGAAACCAGGGTTTTTCATAACCCTAGAGGGATAGAGATAATGTTGTATCTTTTAGTTATTGTGAGAGGAGAAGACTAGGGTTTTGGAAACCCTAATGGTACTTGTTATGTTTATTGAGGAGGAAAAGAGAAAGATAAATTTTGCTTGGGCCAAAGAGGACTTGGTGATGATTATGTTAGCATGTCGATGATTCTTGGCAGAACAACTACTTATAGTTCTGAGTGATTCCTAGCTAGGAAAAATTGGTGGCTAGGGCTTTATTTTTTCACTGGCTAAGGTTATGGAGAGCTTGAAATTGCACCAACTTGTGATAAGCTATGGGTGTGTACATGTACTCATCTCCTATACATAAATGAAGTGTTGTAATTGTACAATAATTGTGTACTTATAAACTTGGTTTCTAGCTTTTGTTGTCTTCTTAATAGGGTAATTTATAGCACTTGGTGTTCATTATTATTTGACATGACACGGGGCTGAAATTGTTAAGTCATTTAACATCTATCTTGAAGATAATGACAATATATTTATTATTGCAAATTATGATGTAACAAAGTTATTTAAGATCTATTACATGCATGGAAAATCGTGCCCGAAGTGTTGCAGCTTGTTGCAATCAAGTACACATGTTTGATATCCTTCCTCTTGAGTTGCCTAGTGATTTGGACTAAAATGACGTGAATTATACACTATTGTTTGCTACTATGATTATATATTTCATATCATCTCCAAGGTTGAAATCTCTTAGGGGCCAAATTTGGGAAATCTATAGTAAGAGGTGAAATTTTGAATTTGAATTAATCTCCCTAGATTATAAATTTCTATATGGTTTCAAAGCTATTTCGACTGAGATTGGTCTATTGGTGAAGAGGAAATTCGATATTTTAGTTGTGTTGTACCTATTAGCAATACTTAATACCTAGCATACCAACTTGGATGTGATGCCCTTGGATGTTTGGAAGAAGTGCTAGAACCTTAGAAGGATTGTTCTACTTATTTTTTATTGATTCTTTCTTTAAGGTGTGATTCAAATTTGCAAGATGGTGTCTCTTGCTCTTAGAGAGTGTGACATGTTGGATGCTTCTAATTTCGTACCTTGGAAGCTCAGATTAACACTTATGGAGGAAGTCAAGATTTGAGAGCATGCTAAGAAAGAGATAGTTTCACCTACTAATTGACGAAGTCGCTAGCCCATAACAAGAAGGAGTCCAAGGCAAAGAAAGTTAATCCTAACTCAATGAATGATCATTTCATCCCTCACATTGTGGATAAGACAACTAGTAAGAAGATGTTTGATGCTCTGTTTATTTTATTTCAAAGTACTTGTGTTTCTTGACATATGCTCTTATGAAACAAGCTTTCATCGATCCACGTGAGTAAAACAGATACAATGATGAGCTATGTTGAGTTTTGGTGTACCTCAGGAAGTGGTTCCGTTATGGTTTGGAGCCTCTAACCACAAGAGGTAGATGTTGGTACTCTTGTACTTTGTACTTTATGTCTAATTTCACTTTGACTTAGGAGATTTAAGTCAAAAGTGAAATTTGGTCATTTTAGCATAAAGTGACTATTAATTCACTTTGTGGGTGAATTGAGGGACACAAAGTGAACTATGGAAACTTAACCCAAAGTGGGTTTTGAGTTGAGATTATTGTGGGATGATCTCGACCATTGACTAGGAATGGCTTGGGATGATCCTAACCATTCACTTTTAGGTTTCCTTATGATTTGCTCAAGGAGGGTGCAAGAGGCCAAGAGAGGCTCATTCACTCTTATGTTCACTTGGAGAGCTTGAAGAGGAGCATGAGCATGAGGTTGGAGGAATTGGAAGAGGGTAGCTTGGGCACTTCTATTCATGGAGGAGCTATGGGAGCTAGGGACCCTATTATTTAGTAGTGATCGCACTTTCTTGGAGGAGGGCGCACACCTAGCAGGGAAGAGCTATAGTTGGAAGAAGTCAGATATGTTTATTTCAGTGGAGAGGTAGCACGCAAGAGCACATTTGTGTGCAAGTGATTCTTCTTCAGAGCATCCAGGGTCAAGGGCGCTTCACTTAAGTGGATTTGACAATAAGAGGAAGAGGCACACTAGTCTCGGGTGCATTTCTTCTCGGTTCCTTTGGCAAGTCTCAAGAGGAGCTTGCTTTGTATAAAGGTTCCATCATATTGTATTTCTTGTTGTATCTCATGCTTTAGACACCACTTATATATACTTCCATTCCAAATTGGTTTTCCCCGGGGGGGAGGGGGGGGTTATCCAGGGTCATGTTGACCAAAAATAACTGTGTTCATTTCATGCATGCTTAAAGTGTAGATCAACTTACTTGTGTTGTTAAGATCTAGAGGAGTGTTACTTGTTTTGAGTTCTAGTGCATGTGCTAACTTTGGGTTACAAAAACACTTGCAAGGGCACCTCAAAGAACACTTAACATACAATTACTATGTGCAGAAAGTTATTGAACTGGTTTTTGTCCTAAAAACAACAAAGGACAGTTTTGAAGATTGAAACTTAGAGCCAATATCAAGGTCAAAGACATACCTTAGTTGGCAACCTCATAGGACCTCATAAAATCTTCAAGCTATCTAGCCAAGATCACAGATTTGAGAGATCGATTGGCTCCAGGGGGGGGTTTATCCAGGGTCATGTTGACCAAAAATACACGTGTTCATTTCATGCATGCTTAGAGTGTAGATCAACTTACTTGTGTTGTTAAGATCTAGAGGAGTGTTACTTGTTTTGAGTTATAGTGCATGTGCTAACTTTGGGTTACAAAAACACTTGCAAGGGCACCTCAAAGAACACTTAACCTACAATTACTATGTGCATAAAGTTATTGAATTTTTTTTTGTCCTAAAAACAACAAAGGACAGTTTTGAAGATTGAAACTTAGAGCCAATCTCAAGGTCAAGGACATACATTAGTTGGTAGCCTCATAGGACCTCAGAAAATCTTCAAGCTATCTAGCCAAGATCAAAAATTTGAGAGATCGATTGGTTGCTATAGGGATGAAATTTGAGGATAAGGATTTGGTGTACATTGATTTGAATGGAGTTGTTGCTTCTTGGAAGCCTTTTGTCCAAGGTGTTTTTGCTCGTAAAGCATTCCCTACCTTCGTGAATCTTTGGCATAACCGTATGCAAGAAGGGATCAAGTTTGAGTCATGTTCATTGTAGTAAGAGGAAGTATAAGAAGGGAAGCATGAAATATAACATGAAGGGTGAGAAGGAAGGTTTGGGAAAGAAGGATTTGAGTTAGGCGAAATGAATTTTTAGGTGTTATCAAATGGGACATCATGCCAACTAGTGTTCAGAGAAGAAAGGGAAGGCTAAGTAACATAAATAGGTTGTAAGGAGTGCATGTACTATAGTAGGAGCGGATGAGGGATCATCCCAACTTGAGACTACCTTTTCCATAGTCTCTTGTTTATATTCCAATACTGTGTCAAGTGTTGGATGGTATGTGAATGGTGGGGCATTGAGACATATGACTTATGACAAGACATTCTTCAACGGGCTCGGGAGCAAGAGGAAGGTATGAGTGTGGAGTTGGGTGATGATACCACTTATCCTCTGAGAATATTGGTCTCCATCGAATACTATTAGGTGATGTTCTAGAGTTGAATGATGTTGTATTTGTTCATAGTTTGAGGAAGAATCTTCTTGTTTGGCAGATCATCCATGTACAATTACATTTGAAGGAAAATAATGCACTATTAGTGATTGTAATCTAGCAAGTCCGAGGAATATGGCTAGAAGTGTGTTATGTGGTAGCCTTTACAGGTTGCTTGTTGATCTCGTGGCACTTGCACGTTCTAGGGGAACATTAGATGAGCCTTCTAGCTTCGAGGAGGCATACGTAGAGCATGCATGGCAAGATGCCATGGAGATATGTTCAAAACCTATCGTGGAATCAATGATTGGTTCTAGGCTTGTAACTAACAAACTACAACTCATCACTAAGAGACAAACTATGTATTACATATACACCAACAAATTTGTTTGTCTTCCTTTTCATAAAAAACTCTCTATCATTGGGGTGTACCTCAAATGAATAATTTTCACTAATCATTGAGAAACTAAAGTTATTTATGAACCCTACAATGTTACCATGAGCATGTGGATGACCATCCATATATAATGGGTTCTTCCCATTGAGCCTAACTATTCATGCACATACTATACATTGAAATGTTATAGTCTGTATTTAACAATATCAAAGTAATCAAACCGATTACAAAGAAGACTACAAAATGGTATAAGTGCTACTCATTGTTTGGGAGGAATGAGCACATGTGAAAGGATAAAGAACCAAATATTTGCAACATCTATTTTAGACTTAGTGATCACGTAACGATTACCACAAAAGGAGAATTCAGTCCCAACATCAAGCATGGGCAGGGAAGATGGCGAAGAACTGTATAAAGCATGATCATAACAAGTTTGGTATTTACTTTGTAAATGATCAAGAAGAGAAAAGTTATCACTTCCCTCCAACAATTGAACTCACCTTGGTATGTACTTGGAGTTTTTGCTCTCAACTCATAATTTTTTTTGGATCTCCTAGTAGAGATGTTTTGGTAGATATTGTACATTGGCTCACTAGAGCTCTTAGTTAACTCAAGAAAAGGAGATAGTTTGGTCAATTTGGGACAATATACAGTTGATTTAGCTTCCAAGTTTTTAAAAAATGAACATCTGGAAGTGTTCCTACACGTCTTTTCTATATCATCTATTAGATCTCTAACCACAATGGGAGGTATTAGACCATAAACTTTGGGTAGTTGGTCATTCACGTAATGGGATCATGTGACATGTCTAGGGTTCACCTTCAACCCTTCGGATTTTGAATAGCCACATATTGTGGGTGTGTCATAAAAGGGATCTAGTTCACAGTGAAGTATTCAGTACGAGTAGAACACCTTCTTGCAGAGGTTTTTACAGAACCTCCCCGAAAAATCTACCCCTTCTCTATTTATAATGGAGGTAGGCGACTGTAGGTTTTTGTGGAGGTTTTCTTATTGGTGCACCTTTAAGGTACATACACACTGTCGTGCACATAAACAATAACATATCGGTGCTTCAATGTTCAAAAGCATCGTCATAGGTTATAATAAAAATAACAAGCACTGATAAATGCAAACTGGTGTCGTTGAACATTATGCACCAGTGCGCATCACTGTTGTCAGGTGCATCATGGTAGGGTAAATTAAAAAAAAATTACCAAACCAATTTTCATTGTTACACTTCATCCCATGCTTACAAACTCTCAAGCAAGAATCGATGCTCACCGTCCTTCCAAAGACACCTTGTTTTCGGTGCTCTATAATGACTTGGATAGCTCCATTGGTAGATTCCACACATTTCTAAATTTTGGAAATTACCACGAATTTTCATTTCCTCTCAATGGTGAAACCATGCCTCCTCAGGACACAAGAGTCCAGGTAAATTGTTTATTACCTTCCTATTTGCATTTTCATCCAATTAAAATTTGAATTTAGCTTGAAATTTGGCATTTTTTCAAATTTTTCTTCCAATTCCACATGGTACACTTGAATGCTTCAACTCACTCCGAAGCGATGTGTCCAATGTTAAATTCACAGTGAGCACCGCCTCCTGTGCTTCTAATATAAACATACACACCGGTGTAATTCAAGGAAGAGTACCATGATAAATTTTAAAAGCAAAGTAGTGTGTTCTTTGGGATTCCCCACAACTGATGTGTCCTTGGTTTTGCCCCACATCAGAACATTCCATTTAATCAAGCGCATCTCTTACTTTATGATTCATAAAAATTTAATGTAGCGATGCAACCATTTTAACAAAATGCGCTGGTGTTGTTTACAAAACCGCACCGGGACAAGCATTGACCGACTTGGTATAGTGGGGCGTCTCATTGGATGCCCTGTGACCATTGCTCTATTCTTCACAACAGACTACTGAACATAATGTCGGTGCTCCATTATCACGATAACTTTAATGTGCTAACAGTAACACATCACACTGCTTAATTTGGGATAAAATTGTTTAACCTAACGGTGCCCATAGGTCCAACAAACACATCGGTGTTGTAAAAGCCACGACATCAGGCTAAATTTTTTATAATTTATCAACGCGATGCGTCTTATTTGACCCACCACTGAAATACATGGTGGTGCAATAATAAGTGTGGAGCACCGGTGCATAAATTCTAATAGTACACACAACGATAGCTTTTGAAAAATAAGCATAGTGGTGTGTCTTTGGTAAGGCCCTACCTCTGGTGCGTTATTAAAGACAACGCACCACAAAACATCACGCCAATGCTTTGGTAAAACTGACACACCAATGCTTTCAATTTAACAAAGTGCACGTGTAGTTTTACGCGCCATAAATTTTAACGCAATAGTGAGTCTTTGTTAACTAAATGAATTGGTGCGGTTAAAAGAATTGCATGGGGAAAATATTGTACAATTTCTCATGCCGGGGTGTTTCGTTGGATGCCTCGTTATCGATGCTCTATACAGCCCAACGTTCCACAAAACGTAATGTCGGTACTACAATAACATGGTAACACCAACGTGTTTCATATTAACACATCACACCGTTTAAGTTGCAATAAAACAATTCAACCTAATAGTGCCTTTAGGTACAACAAACACATCGATGTTATAAAGAGCACAACACTGAGTCGATTATTTTACAATTTAACGATGTGGTGCATCTTATGGGATGCACCACTAAAATATGTGGTGGTGCGACAAGAAACGTGGTGCACCGGTGTGTGTTAGTAACAACACCGCATGGCGGTGTTGTTTGTCTGATATAGAGCACCATGGGCAGTGCATAGGTTATGTTTTAGGCGCACTGGTTACTTTTCCATATTTTTTTGCAAATAAATATTAATTTTAGATTATTTTAAATAAAAGTTATTCATATATGTGTGTGTTTTATAATTTCAATTTATTTTATCTATATATATGTGCCTAACAACGGTTGTATGTGAATCAGATATGACGACGACAAGAGGCAGATCAACAACAACAAGTCAACACGTACACATTTGTATGTGAGTGAGAGGTCAGGGAAAGGGAGTTGTTCCCTCACCCCTTTTGACGATAAACACATGCCCTTTTGATGGATGTTGGACTCCTCAAGTTTTATGAGGAGGGTACATCTCTCAGGGGGAACTCTTCATTGTTATAATAGTTGATCTGCTGTTGGGATCATGGTCATCATGCATTCAAGGTCAGCCACGATCTGTGGTATCATCCCACGGAGGAGGATATTTATTTTATCACTAGGTTGTCTAGGAGGGTGGAGGCTTTTCCCCAGTTCCCTGATCTATAACATGGTGTTGCAGGAGATGTGACGTACCTCGATCCAACCGAGGTTCACTATGTGCAAAATACTCATAAAAATTAAAAAAAATTATGTTATCTATTTAATTTCATGTAGCTTCCAGCGACAGATTACAACCAAATTTTAGCTATTGTATGATACCATTAAACTGATGCATCTACAACATTCTAAAATAAACATGAAAGCAACTAATAACTCATTACAACAACATATAAAATCATTCTCATGATCAGAGTAAAACACAACATTTAAACACATAATATAACACAACAATAAGATAAAACACTCATCTTTTATAAATAGTTGTGCAACCAGCTGCTTGGAACGGATGTTCCACCCAACCATACACTCATTAATCCAAATATTAACATCAAGTCACCTCCAAGCTAAGGCTAGTAATCCACAAAAGACAGTGGTCTCTCACTATCCACTCACAACTCAGAAATCCCACAACCCATGGATATTCTCCTACAACTATCTCGATTTTCCACCAATTATCTTCCTCTTGACCTACCCAACCCAAGGAATGTACCCCTTCACTAATATCAGTCCCTCAGGTGTCCCATTCGTTTATCAAGGTCTCTTTAGAACAGGTACCCAGTAATCTCTCTATTGGGAACTCAAGGGAACTCACTGTTAGGAAAACTACTAGCAAAAACAACAACAAACACTTGTTGTTACAGTACAACTCACACAAGAGTTCACTCTTCATGCCTGACAACCCGTCTCTTCAATATTTAGCTCCAAATGCTCCAACATGCTCTATAATTCGCCCTCCATGGCTTCTCTAGCTCCAAGATCTCTTTCTTGCTCTCTCCTTTATATTCATGCCAAAAAAAGAATGTCTAAAATTTTTGTAACCGCCCATACTAATTTCCTTTCTTTTGGCTTACTTTCTTGACTCACACACTTTCCCAATTTGATTGTACTCATCTCCCATGCTCCCAATAACTATGGGATGTGACTTCTCACACTCACCCTCTTACATGCATTCAATGATTGGCTTTGGGGACACTCAATCAGAAAAATAGAATTTAGTACATAATGATGATAAATTCGAGAATGTGAATTGAATCAATAGACATGGGTAATTTCCCCTTGGATCCCTCTTAGTCATTCTCATAGACCCTCCCCTCTCTTGTGTATTAATTCAGCCCCATCTTTTTCCATGTCCTCTTAGCAGTTGGCATCACATTTTATTAATAATTCAAAAATACATTTCTCATATACAACGCTCGGTTGTGGCCACATATTACATCTACATTAAGAATTAATTAGACTGGAAAGTATAGTGGGGATGTTACATTCCTCCTCCCCTACAATTACGCATCATCTGTGCACACCATGCCAATATACATATATATACAAATTTACATCACAATACTTTAAGAAATAAAATTCTGCAATTTCACAACTCCAACAACAGTTCCAACCAAAATCTCCCTTTCCTCTCAAACCGCTGACCTAAGGAATGCACCATTCATTTATCAGGGATAACCCAAGGAATCTATCGTTCATTTGCCAGGGTTAATCCAAGGAATGTACCATTCATTTATCAAGGCTAACCAAATGAATGAGACATTCTTTTATCATGGCACCTGACGTAGGTTGGCTAGGACTTTTAGATGTGGTTCCGGAACTCTAGCTGCTCAAAATGGAGGCTTGCATTATGTTTTCTTCAAAATTGACAAAAGATTGTAGGTATTCTTCTTGCATGTTTTCTTCATGCTCCCATGCAGTATCTTCAGGAGTGTAGTAGGTCCATTGAACCTTTACCAACCCTATGGCTTTGTTCCTTATCACTTTGAATTTCTGGTCAAAAGGATGCATACTGGTTCCACCCAGAAATCCCCTTCACGGTCCACCTAGATAACATTCCAATCAATTATGTGGTTAGGTTCAGGAACATATTTCTTTAATAATGACACATGAAATACATTGTGCACTTTCATGGATGCAAGCAATGCCAGCATGTATGCAACTAACCCTATCTTTTCTAAGATTTCAAAAGGTAAACAATATTATGCTGCCAACTTTGGGCAACTTCCTAATCTTAGTGAACACATGTTCACCCACTTTCTAAACACTATGTTCTTGTCTACAAAACTTTTCTACCTATCTTGGGCAGCCTTTAAAATCAGCTTGATCTTTGCCATTTTCTCTTCAATTTCCTTCAACAAATCTAGCCCAATAATTGCTTTGTTTGTTGGATTATCCCAACTCACTGGTGTGTTACACTTTCCCCCATACAATGCTTCAAATGGACTCATTTTTAATGAGGCCCGATACCCTATATTGTAAGAAAATTCAATTAAATGAATATAATCTTCCCACTTTGATGGTTGATCCATCACAAACATTCTAAACATATCCTCAATTATTTTGTTAGTCCTCTCTATTTTCCCATCTGACTTTGGGTGATACATTGAACTAAGATTTAAATTTGTCCCAAAGCCTTTGAAAAAACCTTTCTAAAAATTGGAAGTAAACTTTGGATCTCTATCTGAAACAATTGCCTTCGACACTCCATGTAGCGTGATAACTTTCTTCATATATATTTCTGAAATATTTGTTGCCTTGTGTGTAGTCTTCACTAGAATAAAATGTGTTTTCTTACTTGATTTATCCACCAGCACCATGATGGAATCGTGATGCTTCACTGTTCTGGGCAACTTAATAATAAAATCCATTGTAACAACTTCCCCACTTCCATTCTAGAATGCACAATGGTTGTAACAACCCTACTGGATATCTATGATTAGTCTTCATATTTTGGCACTCTAGACATCTGGATATGTAATTAGCCACTTGAAATTGTAAATGTCATACAACTAATCTTTAAACAATGTTGCACCCATATTCTATTAGTGAACTAAATCTACTTGCCAAGATAATATTGAACTTTGTATAACTTAGAGCGTAGATAATATATCATGAATCTAATTTTGTAGGAGGAATTTTGCTAAACCAAAGTTATTTGTGTTTGTGTTTATTAAGTTAAACATTGATTTCTTTAATATACGTGGATGATCCAAATATAAACTCATCATATTTAATAGCATTTTGTGTTCATGATTTTTTTTAAATCTAAAATTGACATGTTATTAATTTAAATATTGGAACGTTGTGAATATTTTATTTGATAGGCAAGGGTGAATGTAAATTAAGGGTGTTCTTATGTAAATGGGCTCAAATATTGGTTGATGCAGAAATGTGGTCTCCTCAACATATACAAGTGCCAACATACCACGATTCTTATAATGTCCATAGAGGTAGCGTCCCTCCTATTAATGTAACGATTGATTGGTTGTAGGTTGAGCATGTTTGCGTAGTGTCTAAGCATATAAATACCAACATATCATGATCTTTATAGTGTCCACAAAGATAGTTGTGTAGGTGTGTCCAATTTAAAATATATCGACTTTTTATATGTTATCTCATATTGATTATGAGGTCTAGTATAAGGCAAAATATAAATCTTAATGTACAACATTGTTTATGTCAATGGGAATGTTTATAGAGACAATGGTCCTCCTACTTAAAATGATTGTGGCCGATATTCTATAATAGTTTTTATAACTTTAAAATCCCATGTCCTTTTCTATGTTATCCCATGTTGGTTGCGGGATAAATACACATGTTTGCTCGGCCTCCCTCTCTGCTTTTATAAAACTTGTTTTTGTCTATAGCGAATATTCTTTCTGAAAAATCACTTCAAAACAATCATCTAAGAGAGATAAAGAGGGATGAAAAGGGGTAATATTCACAAAGTCATAAATAAGGTTACTTGAAAACCATACACAAGAGGGAGATAAATAGGCATGAAAAAAGGTACTAGGGAAAGTCATAAATTAAATCACATGAAATGCACATAGGGAGATTTGCTAAATCATAATCGAATGAAATTACTTGAAAGTCATTATTGGAAGGAGATTGACAAAGTCGTAATTAAATAAAATCACTCAAAAACCATGCTTGAATGGAGATTGACAAAGTTATAAATGAACAGTGGAATGAGGAAAGAGAAATGATATCAAGGAAAAATAAAAATGAGGAATCATAAAAATAATAACAAAGGAACAATGACAAATAATGAGAAGGAAAGATACATGACTTGACTTAGTGACCATGACGACTTCATTGATTTAATGACCATGATTGCTCCACTAATCAACTACCCCTTTATGGGAGCACATCGACGACTTCTTTGAAGAATCAAACCCTATTGAAGGTGTTGGATCATGTTGTCATTGATGCCAATGGTTTGATTATTTGGGAGATTGTTGGATCATATGTCATTGATGTAAATGATTTGGTTTGATTGATGTCAAGTAATTGATTGATATGATGCCCTTGATGAGAATGATATATGTCCAAGTGAAAACCAATCGATGCAAAGATGAATCATTAGTGTCTTATCATAGTTGATAAGGTGCACAAATGAATGAACTCCAAAGTGGTCCCCTTATGGTGAAAGCCCTGACGGGAAGACGCTTTATGGAATGAGTTATCCTAGAAGAATGGTTGGAAGACCCATGCTTGTATGTGGAATAATGAGATGAAGATCAATGAAGTTGTTGGTGAAACTATCCTAGATGGATAGTGCTTGACATGCCATTTCTGGTAGTATGTGGAATGTCACATAACTCCTCACGGTTTGAGAGTTATGGCCTTATGAAGTTGGAGGACCCCCATATGAAGGCTTGAAGCCCCAAAAGGTCAAAGAAGTAAAAGTGCTTGAAAAGAAGATATCATTATTTAAATGATAA